>OY757947.1:8136576-8296576 GCA_963585895.1 Sepioteuthis lessoniana | reverse complement strand
GTGGCGACTCTAGCATTTTTGCTACTCGTGCTCCCCCCGCCCTCTGTCAACTTCAGTTCCCAACCCGTGGTCTGTGGACCCAAAGTAAGTCATCATAGTTGCTATTGCGTGATTCTCCATTGTATAGCACAGATTGACAAACGTACCTTGCATGGTGTTTTTTTTGGTAAACAATCAAGATACTATATAATTTGTAGTCTTGTTAATACACTAGATAAGATATTTTTTTTCCTTTCAAAAGTATAGAAGAAAAGAGAAGATGTTCATTACTATGACGAGAAAAATTTGTTTATTAGAATAAAGAAACTGATGACAATATACACAGACACAGCTAGTAGTTTCAATTTCGCTTAAAATAAAGATTATTTGTTGAAAATGTAGTCAAATAAACAAATTTTAGTTACAGAATGTAATATATGCAACATTCATTAAAGAAATAGAGATCTGTTAGTGAAAAAACGAATTAAAACACGCCGTTTAACCAACATTTACCATAGCGATGATGATGACGTCGGCGACGGCAATAATCTGCTATCCCCCTCTCTCTCTCTCTCTCTCTCTCTCTCTCGGTCCCTCTCTCTCTTCCCAAGCAGTCAGAATGTGCTAAGATTTTTGAGCACGGTGTTTGGGTTGCTCTTGCTATTGGCTACAGCCAAAAGCGGATTTCGCTAACATTACTATTATTATAAGGGTCTAGTGCTCGGCACGGATTTGCGCGTGTTCAACATTATAGCCGATTTTATGGGATGTTCAAAGAATCTGACGGTGGCCGGACAAAGACCATCCGTTCAAAACAGCATCGTTGTATTATTCCCAGATATATTTATGAACTTTTGGCTACTTAGTTATCGAAACTTGAATAGATACGTAATTTAATTGAGATCAGACTAAGTATGTTTGCTTGAAATTAATGGATGATTTTTAATCCATTTTGAATAACATTGACCGAGTTATTGGTCGTGCCGGGCACGAGTAGCACTAGTCCCGTCTCCGCCCCTGATATATATATATATATATATATATATATATATATATATATATATCATCAAGTCATGCTGATAGCATGGACTTCTCGCCATTATCCATTGCTGACAGGTCCTCTAGACTGCATTCAGTGGCCGCTCAAAGTTGGTATGTGTAACTTGATCCACTAAGCCGTTCACACACTTCTTTCATGTGTTCCAGTGCTTGAATCCCATTGATCAAAAATCATCAACAATGAATATGGCGTCATCATATGAACTTCTCAGCCTCCCTCTCCTCGCATGTACTCGCATGTACCTGTAGATAAAAGTAACGTCAAGGGGTCACAGACTTAGCTTAGTCTGGCACAAGGCCACAAATATAAAGCCAACGCTGAGAATCGAACTCAGATAATGCTACATACAGTCAATATATATATATATATATATATATATATATATATATATATATATTGACATAAATCATCTATACATACATATATATTCATAGAGATATATTTACACACACACACACACACGCACAATATATAGGGTATGGAAGCAAAATTAGGAATATTCTAATATGATAATAAACGACTCTATTGTAAAACAAGATCAAATTTTAATTTAAAAAAATAAACAACAGAATAAGAAGATGGACACAAAACAGTAAATTTACTCAATATGCCCATCATTTTTTTTTTTTTTTCAAATATTGTATCAACACACCTTCGAAACGATTTGCATGCTATCAAAATAAATTCTTCAGACATTTTATTCTATTCCTCCTCAATAGCAGTCTTAATTGAACCAATATTTGGATGGGAAATTGCATTTCTTTGGTTTCTAAAACGTCCCATATAGCCTCATCAAGGGTATCATAAATCTTATTTAATTGCTGTCCTCACGGTTTTCTCATGGACTTTCAATTAATTAACGTGCTCTTTTATTGACGTTGTGGGGTACTTCTTAGTCGCCTTTGCAAGAGCAGTTAATTGCCCAGTCGGGGTAAGACCCCCCCCCCAACGAGTGTCCTGATATGACACTAAACAATCTGATGGTGAGGTCCCAGTAATGCTTGGGCTTGGGGGAATACGGAGTACCCCTTCATTGCCATTGCTCCCAGGTCCACTCTGGCCCGGCGTGGTAGCACCTAATAGGGCCCTATCTATGGGTTAAATAGAACTAACGGCATATTTATGCTAAACTGAATTGTTTGATTGGGCTGAGTAGCTTGAAATAGAAATGTTTTTGACAATTAAACCGTACTTACATTTAAACTGCGTGCTAGTGCTAGACTGAATTATTTGAAATTGAACTGTTTTTTGACATGGAAACTGTATTTACACTAAACTGAATTGTTTAACATAGAACTAGTTTGACATTTAACTATGTGGAAACAAAATTTGTATTTATAGCAAACTGAATTAGCTGAATTAGAACTGCTTGAGTAAACTGAATAGCTCGAAATAGAAATGTTTTTCACTAATAAACTGTACTTTCACATTTAAACTGCGTGCTTATGCTAAACTGAATTGTTTGAAATTGAACTGTTTTTGACATTGAAACTGTATTTACACTAAACTGAATTGTTATATATAACTGCTTGAATAGTTTGAAATAGAACTGTCTGGCTAAACTGAATAGCTTGAAATAGAAATGTTTTTGACAATTGAACTGTGTACTCATGTTTAACTGAATTGTTTGAAATAGAGCTGATTATTTGCATAAAAATGGATTTGGCATTAAATGACCTACAAAGATTGATATGCCATAAAATCCAACAAAGCAAGAGCAGTTAAAAAGCCTTCTTTTCGTTTTCTGTTCAATCCTCCACCTCCTTTTCTTTAATAAAAAAAATTCTTAACTTTGTATACAGTAGACAAGGAAACTCCAATTATTTCGGAAATTGTTTTCGCTTAGTTTCGGCGTTAAGCAAATCATAGATTCTTTGTCGTTTCTTTTCTTGTTCACTCATATAGGGCTGAATTTTAATTTTTAAAAAGTGCTTGAATAATAGAGCCAATTATTAAAATTCAGATTTATTGCGTTTTTTTTTCAAAAATTGGAGTAATCAGACTAACAAAAAAAAGTTATAAAAATCATTCCATATTTTGCTTCTTCAAGTATATTATCACCCTTAAATAAGTTCACTGCTGACATTTTTTTTTGATAAAAATGTTCATTTTCTTCCAAAGCAAACATACTCAAATTTTATTGTTTCTTGTGGAATCACACAAAAAATTCATTATTTATCATCATCATCCTCAAGGTGTACCAACAACACGGATTCCTTTCACTCTCTCATAACATCTGTCCCTATTGGTCATCACTCTTAAGTCGATTAGACGATACCCAGTGTCCGCACAAGACTGGTCAATATAAGTTTTTGCTGGGCGTCCAACACTGGTGAGTCCATTTGTAGGATTCCATAGGAATACGTCGCTTATGATTTTGCCTGAACTTCTCCAGCCTGTCTTTCTCGTTTTGCTAGGATAGTTTATGAGATAGGAGGTAAGTGGCTATACAGTTGGTGTTTTGTGGAGCACTGCTTCCAGGATTTGTTCAAAGTGGCATGCAATATTCTTGTCAAACAAAGTGATCTAAAAATGAAGAATTTATTTCGAAGGAAAGTCGACGTTAAACGTTTCGGTTTTTATGAACTTTCTTCAGGACTTTTAGAATGATGATACCAAGCGTTGACAGAACACCGATGAATGTCTGATAAAATACGAAAAACAGGGGGGGGGGAGAATAAACAAAGAAAAATCATATAATATCTCAATCTGTAATCTGCGTTTTTTTTTTCGAAAAACTATCACGTGATTATATTAGGCAATGATGTTAAAAAAATAGAACCACAAAGAGATACAACGGAAGAAGAAGAAGAAGAAGAAGAAGAAGAAGAAGAAGAAGAAGAAGAAAGAAAAAGAAAAGAGAGAGAGAGAGAAAGAGAATTGAAAAGAGAAGAGGAAAAAGGGTGAAGAAGAAAAAGAAAAAGAATTGAGAGAAAGGTGCTGGTATGATGACAGCTTAGAAGGTTTCCCGTTTTATTTTATCAGATATATTAGATTTCCATATCATCGATAACCAATCAATCGTATTCCATGCTTAACCCATGCGTATTTGTCCTCGGCTTCAGTAGATGATATATTGCTACCGAGGTATATGAACAGGTCTAAAAATTTTACAACCTTGCCATTTAAAGAGATGGCACCATCTTGATTAAAACACATGAACTCTGTTTTTTCTGAGTTCTTCTAGAGATTAATGCCTCTTGCTGCTTGCTCCAGGCAATTCAGAAGAGATTTGGCTTAAGCAGGTGCATTTACAAGAAGAGCAAGATCGTTTGCGAGGTCTGCATGGGTAACATTTCCTGCAGTATATCGTCTGATTCTTGCCTTTTTATACAATCAAAACAGATATTATTAAGTATTATCTATGACCAAACTCTACGGCATTGAAACAATGTAATTATATATAAGAAGTCAACTTATTGATGGATTTCTATGTATTCTTATTTTTGGTTACTGAGCTCGATGCCGTAGATTTTGGAAATAAATAATTCTAAGTAACTTATGATAATGTTCTATAAACAAATATAGTTTAAACTATTCTCAATACTAATACTGTTTGTCCAGTCGGCTGGGGCTGTAGAATACACCGACTGCTTCTCTGCAGAGGGGTAAGCCTCCACCCCCCAACGAGTGTCCTGATATGACACTAAACAATCTGATGGTGAGGTCCCAGTAATGCTCGGACTTTGGGGAATGCGGAGCACCCCTTCATTGCCATTGCTGATCAGGCCCCATCTATGGGTTAAATAGAACTAACGGCATACTTATGCTAAACTGAATTGTTTGATTAAACTGAATAGCTTGAAATAGAAATGTTTTTGACAATTAAACCGTACTTACATTTAAACTGCGTGCTTATGCTAAACTCAATTGTTATATTTAGAAATGTTTGGATATTTAACTGTGTATAAACAAATCTAGCTGAATTAGAACTGTTTGAATAAACTGAATAGTTTGAAATAGAAATGTTTTTGACAATTAAACTGTGTACTCATGCTAGACTGAATTATTTGCAAGTGAACTGACTATTTGTATAAAAATAGATTTGGCGTTAAATAACATACAAGGGTTGATATGCCATAAAACCAACCAACCAACCAACCAACTAGTAATTTAGAATTTAATAAAAATAATCATTTGATTACGCAATTATATTGTTTCAAGTATTCCTATCTAATACCAATAATTTCAAACAGATCTATTTTACTAATAGATGAAACCTAAACAGATACTACCACTCCGAGTCAGATGGGACCAGGGAGTAATAGCGACGAAGGTATGATTTCACAATCTTCAGAACACCAGAACTGGAGCCTCACCACATGATGTGCAAGATACTTTTTAGGGAGGGGGCATTTCTTACAGTTCGTATTTTCTATACCTCGTCGATAGAACCGGTTACTTCAAAGCAACATACATACATCTATAGTACTCACTATTCACTTAAACAGGTTTGAATTCAGAGTTTTCCTTCTCCTAGACTGGTTGCCATATGATAGTTAAAGAGCTTAATCTGCTCAACTATTTACCTATAGTAAGAAAGGAGAATAATTGGATCCATACCTTTCCCAATGGTATTAGCGCTGTGTGATATGCAAACAGCCTTATCTAGGATTTGAAACCGGGTCACCAGGTCGACTTCCTGCAGGGATATCCATTACACCACGAGCACCTCTTCGAATAAAATCAAGGACAAAGCTAACAAATAGAATGGAAATCCAATCAAAAATTTTGGGCGGAAATTTTCATATAAAAAGCAATTAGGCTCTGACCTCCATTTAACTGCCATTTGGTAAAGATGGAACCATTTCGATAAAGAATATTGCTTTAAATTAGCGAAATCCATGTCTGAAAGAATTAAGTGCCATTTGGTAAAAATGGAACCATTTTGATAAAGAATATTGCTTTAAATTAGCGAAATCCATGTCTGAAAGAATTAAGTGCCATTTGATAAAGGTGGAACCATTTTGATAAAGAATATTGCTTTAAATTAGTGAAATCCATGTCTGAAAGAATTAAGTGCCATTTGGTAAAGATGGAACCATTTTGATAAAGGATATTGCTTTAAATTAGTGAAATCCATGTCTGAAAGAATTAAGCCTGTCATAAAACCTAGAGTTGGAGCAAGTTTGTCTTCATTTTATTAATCTATTTATTTATTTATGTTTTTTTTTTGTCAATCAGTTCCATAATTCTTTCTGTAACATTGACTGTTCCAGTTCCATATTTTCCACCACCTTGTATTGGGAAAAATCATGGCATTAATTTAGATAATTTAATCTAGTTTTCTTAAGGAATATTGCATGAAGCCAGAATTTATTTATGGTTGATTATATATATATATATATATATATATATATATATATATATATATATATATATATAAGGTATTCTTTAATTCAGTAAATCCAGAATAGGGAAAAATCCCGTCAAGACAAATAGTTTATTCAAATTTCTAATATTTAAATATTCCTGATTGAGAGCTCAATGTAAATAAATTCACAGAGCAAATATTATTTCAAGAAAAGGTATATTTTTTCCTATTTGATCCAATGGAGTCCAGTTAAAAAAATTTTTAGAGTCTTTGATTCATATCAATGTTCTTAACAGGATGGAAATAAATTTATTATCCAAAGGTGACCGAATATTGTTTTTTTCTTGAAATAATATGTATATATATGTGTGTGCGCGCGCGTGTGTGCGTGTGTGTGAGAATAATCAGTGTCTACATGAAGTTCAGCTGAATCAATTTCAATTTGAGACGCAATATCCTGAAAGATTTTGCCAGTGCAACATACTATCCCAGAGCAACGTTTTCTCGTAGTCTAAAAAGAAAAAAAAACTCATCTAAAGTGTAGATTCACATCATATCAAAAAATGAGTTTCAGAGGTGCCTCAACCAAAGGAAAACTCGCTGGAGTATAGCTTCAGTGTTTATACTTTTGAACATGCCTTGTATTTTGAAGAAAATCAACTTTTTATTTAGAATAAAAGTATTTTGTGTCTTAATTGTTATTAGATTATTTACTGCTACATAAAAAAAATAAGGTGAACATCCACCAAGTGTGTTAATTCCATGTTTTTGCTGTGAGCTTCTTTATCGGTTCACTAAGAATTATCTCAAGTTGAGGTGTTCATCAGGATCATCATCTTGATAATCATCATCATCATCCGCAATTTATCCTTTGGATTAAAGAGAACAACGCTCTATTCCAGTTTGTTCTGTTAGCAGCCTCTGAGAGAAGATCCCGGCTGGTCATCCCTGTCCAGTCTTTGATATCGTCAGAGGTGTTGTTTATGTTGTCGTCCACATTTCCATATTCTTCTCACAGGGCGACTGAAGCTTTCTTCTCCAAGTAATTTCAAAACATTATAACTAATTTAACAGCTGTAGAAGAATAAGTAAAGTTGGCGACCTTAGCCGAGTGTGACCCAAAGGCTCCTTTTTCAATAGCTATTAAACCGAGCTCCCTTTTCAATAACTGTTACCCTAACCCTTTACGTTACTCCTTTCCCTGGATTGCTCCACTTTTGTCTTGACCCGTACTTTATAATGCTAAGTATTATGCAAGACGGCATCAAGTACCATTTTTTTTTAGTCTTTGGTATGATTCGACCTGGGATTGAACACCGGTGTCCCGGGTCATTGGTGAGCACTCTACCTACAAAGCCAATGGGCCGGTTACTGTAGAAAAATGAAATACTTTGGTGAGCCAAAAGTTTTGGAATATTACGTTCACTTTCGAACTAATACCTTCGGGAAAGGCATGAACCCCATAATTCCCTCAGCTATGGGTTAAATAGTACCTCTGCTGTTCATCTGCAGGGATGGCTTTAGTATTAAATAACCCACGAAAATTTATATGCCAATAAACAAAGAAACCCAAACAAATACTGTTCCTATTTTGATTACTTAGTGATGTAAGGGAGTCGGAACTCAAATCGTACAATAACATTCACTTTTGGACTAATGCCCTTTGGAAAGGTGTTGAACCCCCTCATCCTTCCAGCAATAGGTTAAACAGTACCACAGCTGTTCTTCTACGAGGATGGCTTTGGCATTAAATAACCCACAAAGGTTGATATGCCATTGAACAAAGAAACCTCCAAAAGTATCACTGCTGTTCTTCTACAAGGATGGCTTTGGCATAAAATAACACACGAAGGTTGCTATGCCTTTAAACAAAGAAACCAAACCAACCCTATCAAAATCATTATGACCCTTCTAGTTAGGTTGGCAAAAACCTAATATAAACATTTATAACTTATTCTTGACTCCGTTCTCGCGGCACTAATGCGTTTAAGCTGGTTTCCTCGAGGCTGTGAGTTCAAATCCAGTGGAAAGCTCATTCTATATTTTCTGTTCGCACTGATATTCACAGTTCCAAAGTGAGAACCAACGTGAGTCACTGCTATGCCGTTGGGGCTTTGAATACGCTGGTCGTATCCTCTGCAGAGGAATAAGGGTCCCTCAAATATAGCTGGCTTGATACTCTCCGAGTGCAACTCGCTGGATTTGCCTCTATGTTTTGGAGCACGGCCTCGGAATCCACGGCTTCAAGTCTACCTGAGCTTGTTCGATCGTCGGGGTCCTTTCAGTCCAAGCAAAATTTCTTGAGCCCTCTGGTTACATTTTTTGGATCAACTGCTCTTTCACCTTTCGCGCAACAAATGTTTTTGTTTGTTTCTGCCACATAATTTCCCGATTTAAATAACCCACGAAGGTTGACATGCCATTAAAATTAATTTTACTTAATGGTTAATATAATGACTGAGGCCTCGAAGTTAGAAAGTTCGAAGTCCAGTCTCTCTATTACGTTTACTTTCGGACTAATACCCGTGGGAAAATGTATTGAACCCTTCATCGTTCCTGCTATGAGTTGATTAGCATCACTACCGTTCTTGCTTGTCAGCGCACCTACTACAGCGATACTACAAAAGTAGTAGATACCTGTCATGGCTTGAATTCCTTCGTTCACGTGATGTACGTACTGCAAACTAGCGGTGAACGTAATATTACAGCTGGTGTTTCAACGCACTTACTACGATGTCATTGTCCAGAACGTTAGCCACTGCCCTGCGGGGACCCCTCCAATCCTTTTAATGTTTAGGCTAAATTTGGTTTATGGAAGTTATTTAACGCTAAATCAATTTTTATGCAAATAATCTGTTCTATGTCAAACGATTCAGTTTAGCACAGTTTAATTGTTAAAACATGTCTATTTCAAGCTATTCAGTTTATTCAAACAGTTCTAATTCAGCTAATTCAGTTTTTTATATGTATAGATTTTGTTTACACATTGTTAAATGTCAAAACAGTTCTATATTAAACAATTCAGTTTAGCGTAAGTACAGTTTCAATGTCAAAAGCAGTTCCATTTCAAACAATTCAGTTAAGCATAAATTCGCAGTTTAAATGTAAGTACACAGTTTGTCAAAAACATTTCTATTTCAAGCTAGTCAGTTTAGTCAAACAGTTCTTATTCAAACAATTCAGTTTAGCAAAAGTATGCAGTTTAGTTCTATTTAACCTATTGATAGAGCCCTATCAGGTGCTACCATTCCGGGCCTCGTGGTGTAATGGTTAAAGCGATGAACTGCGGAATCGTAGTACGCGAGTTCGTACTCCAGTCGCGCTATTACGTTCACTTTCGGGCAAATACCCTTGGGAAAGGTATGAACCCCCTTATTCTCCCTCCAGCTATGGATAAATAGTAGGACGGACTAGGTTCTTCAGCCTTGGTGAGGCAACTAGTCTAGGAGAAGGAAAACTCTTAATTCAAACCTGTTAAACTCCGCTTAAAAATTGACCTTGTGTCATATCCTGCCCGAGCGGAGGGGTTGGTAAATAGTACCATTCCGGGCCAGAGTGGACCTGGGAGCAATGGTAATGAAGGGGTGCACCGCATTCCCCAAAGCCTCAGCATCACTGGTACCTCACCCTCAGATTTTTTAGTATCATATATCAGGATACTGGTTTGGAGAGTTTTACCCTCTACAAAGATGCAGTCAGTGTATTTTACAGACCCCCAGCCGACTGGTTGATCTCATAAGTGAACGAAGCAAACTAACTCATAAGGAAGGCGCCTCTGGTGGTGTAATGGTTAGCAAGCTCGACTAGCAAACCTACACGAGTGAGTTCGAGTCTCATTGGGTGCCCCTTTCATATGGCCTTGTGCCACATCTGAGCAAAAAAGCTTAGTAAATTTCCAAACTAACTCATAAGGAATACAGGAGAATGCACGACTGGGTAGGAAAGGTAATCCACAAGGAATTGTGCAAGAGATTAAAATTAACAGGAAAAAAAAAGAGTGAACTTTGCTGTTCCAGCGGACTACAAATTGAAAATGAAAGCTGTGGAACATAAGAGTGATGGTGATACCAATAGTAATTGGCGGACTTGGAACGATCTCAAAAGGCCTGGAAATGGGGCTGAAATAACAGATGATCAGAGGAATATTCAAGACAATCCAGACACCAACATCGCTAAAACCAAGTAGGATACTGAGAAGAGTCCTGGAGATGTGAGAAGTCTTGCTGTCATTCAGACTCAACGAAAAAAAAATACTACTTAAATTTGGTATGCAAAACTCACAAGCCGTAAAATAATAATAATACTAATAATGCACAACAGCAGATGTACTCAATATTTCTCGCAGTCCTGGAGGCAACACCCCACAAAGCAGCAGCTGTACGGCCACCAACCACCCATCACGAAAACTATCAAAATTAGACGAACTAGACATTTGGGACACTGCTGGAGAAGAAGTGACGCGCTCATAAGTGATGTACTCTTATTGACCCCTTCACATGGCCGAGCAAAGGCAGGGTGACCAGCTCGAACATACATACAGCAGCTCTGTGTATATACGGGATGCAACCCTAAGGACCTACCGGAAGCAATCGACGATAGGGAGGGGTGGCAAGAGAGAGTCAAGGATATCCGGGCTGATGGTGCGACATAATGATGATGATGATGCAAATGTAGGTTATGTGGTGAAAGAGACGAAACGATTAATCGCATAATAAGCGAATGCAGCAAATAAGCACAGAAAGAATATAAGACTAGACACGGCTGGGTGGGCAGGGTGATCCACTGGAAATTGTGCAAGAAGTTGAAGTTTGACCATACGAACAACTTGTATATGCACAACCCAGAATTTATCTAAGATAATGAGACGCACAAACTCCTCTGGGATTTCGAGACACAAATGTATCACCAAATCTCGGCCAGACGATCAGATTTTGTAATAATAATAAAAAAAAAGAGAACTTGCAGAGTTATCGACTTTGCTGTCCCGGCGGACCACAGAGTGAAATTAAAAGAATATGAAAAGAGGGATAAGTACCTGGACCATGATAGGGAATTTAAAAAAAAAACAGTGGAACATGAAAGTAAAGATAATACCAATTGTGATTGGTGCTCTTGATACAGTCTCCGAACAATTAGTACAAAGACTCGAGGTACCCGTGGTGTAATGGTTATCGTCGTAGGAAATGGACCTGGCAACACGAGTTCAAATCCAGGCCAAGACTGATTGCATTTCGCATAGCACTAATACCTTTGGGAAAGGTATGAATCCAATTATTCTCCCTCCAGCTATGGGAAAATAGTAGGGCAGACTAGGTTCTTCAGCCTTGGTGAGGCAACTAGTCAAGAAGAAGGAAAACTCTGAATTCAAACCTCTGCTTAAAAATTGACCTTGTGTCATATCCTGCCCGAGCGGAGGGGTTGGTAAATATGAGTACAAAGACTCGAGGACTTGGAAATAACGAGACGGGTGAAGACCATCCAAGCTACTGTATTACTGAGATCGGCCAGAATACTGAGAAGAGTCCTGGAGCCTTGAGGAGACATGTTGTCACTCAATCTCCAGTGAGAAACCATCAGCCAACGCTTGTGGGGAAAACGCTCAAGAGAGAACGAAATATACGCAACAAAAAAGCAGATGTTAGTTATGTGGTGATAGAGACGAAACGATCAATAATATAATAAGCGAATACATTAAATGTGGATAAAAAGGGTATAAGACTAGACATGACTGGGTGAGGAGGGTGATCCACTAAGAACTGTGCAAGAAAATTAAGTTTGACCATACGAAGAAATGGTATCTGCGCAACCCAGAATCCGTCCAAGAAAGTAAGGCGCACAGTGTTCTCTCTAATTTTGAGATGCAAACGGATCATCTTATCTCAGCCAGACGACCAGACCCAGTGATAGTCAACGGAAAAAGAAGAATTGCTGTCACTCAGACTGCATTGAAAGAATACCAACTTACGCTGGTGTGAAGAACTCACAATGCATATAATAATTATAATAATAATAATGATATATGGATGGGAATACTGAGAAGAGTCCTGGAGATTTGAGGAGAATTGTTGTCACTTGTTCTGCAACAAGTTCCGGTGCCCACATGAAAGCAAGTAGACAAGAATTCTAAAGACTTTATTGGAGATCTGAATGAAATGATACAGAAGAAGTAGTATATATATATATATATATAAATCATCAAGTCACGCTGGCAGCACGGATTTCTCTGACACTCTTTCTGTCTCTCTTTCTCTCTGTCTATCCATCCCAATCCTCAATCACTCTCGCATCTCTTCCAAACCACATCCTATGTCAGCACGGAACTGATGTAAATAAATCCTTCCTGTCGGCCAACACTGACACGTTCATGTGCAGGGGTCCATAGAAAAACGTCACTCAGGATTTGGTCCTTGTTTCTCCAGAAGTGTCCCCCATGTCTTGTTCGTATTACTTGGGTGGTTTTAGGCATGTAAGGTAAGTGACGGTACAGCTGTTGTTTCGTGGGGTTCTGCGTCCAGGATTTGTCCAAAATATGTGGTGCCTTCAATAATTTCCAGACTTTTTTTGTACAGGCATTTAAAATTGTCCTAGATTCTTGAAAATTCAGTATGTTATTGCTATACATCTTATTTATGATTTCAGCTTCAAATAAACAGCTAAAGCAGCAACTGGAATACACACTACTAAAGCCTGATTGTCATAGCTGATGAATTTCAAAAATGCAATCTGGACGTAGGGGGCACTTAAGAAGAACGATATACAATAAAATTGTGTTTTAAACTTGGAAAAATGCCATAGAAACGTATGGAATGCTTCAGGCTGCTTTTGGAGCATCTTGCATGAATCGAGCATCAGTCTTCGAGTGGCATAAGAGATTCAAGGAAGGCACAGAGTCTGTGAGGGATGATGAGAGGTGTAAAGAAGTCAATAGACCAGAGTTGATTGGCCAAAGGGTTAGGGTTAGGGTTAATATGTTGAGGTTTTAAGGGAGTTCAGGAAGAGATTCCGTCGGAAGAGGCCAGCACTCTTCAGATCGGGTCAGTGGCATTTCTACCTGGACAATTCACCTGTCCACAACTATTTGACCAAGATGGGCATCAAGACAGTTCGTCACCCTCCCTATAGTCCAGTCCTTGCTCCCAGTGACTTTTGGTTATTCCCTAAGCTTACAGGCTGTCGTTATCAGACAATTGAGGAGATGAAAGAGGATGTGACGAAGGTCATTGACAAACTCACACAAGAGAACTTCCATGGGGTCCGGCAGAAGTTGTTGGAACGGTAAAACCAGTGCATTGCAGCCGGAGGAGATTACTTCGAAGGAGGCTAGAGTTTCACGTGTGTACTATCGATAAAAGTGCCCATACGAAAAAAGTCTGGAAACTTATTTAATGATACTCGTAGCTGATAACATTCTTGTTTAGTCCCTAGTAATATATTCTTTCACCGTCTCTCCACACGAGCAGGACGAATCACAAGGTCAATTTTTAGACGGAATTTCACTAGTTTAAATTCTGATATTTCCTTCTCCTAGACCAGTTGCAATAACAAGACAAAAGAGCCATGTTCACCCTTCTATTTACCCATAACTTGAAGGAGACTAGTTGGATTCATGCCTCTCCAAGAGTATCATCGCTACGCAAAATGCACCGTGTCCATTTCCCTACGACAGTGGCCACTATACCACGAGCGCGTCCATGATCAATTGAGAGATAGATATTAAATGTTTGATAGAAATGTCTAAGCGTTTGGTATCATAAACTTTAACCGAATTGTTTGTAAATAAATAAATAAAACGTAGGATATTCCATAAGAAACTTTTTAAAGATACTAAACTCTTCCCTAATTGTCTTTAATTGGAATCATTTTGAGTGAGGCTTCTTAATCTGGGAATTAATTTACAAGTCCACAATAAATAAAAAATTAATTCTAAACTCTTCCTGTCTACTGAACATATTCTTATAAAATCTTTTTCTTCTTTTCTTCTTTTTATTATTTCATGTTTGTGTTTTCGGTTTTTACGTATTCTTCGGGATATATATATATAAGTTATTATAGCGTAGACACAAGGTCAATAGTCAGTTTTTTTATTGTCCCAATGGACGCATAGGCGAGAAACTGACAGTTGTCTACGTTATCTTAGCTTAAATATATACGCTTTCCCAATGATATATATATCATCATCATGATGTCGTGCCGCTAGCACGGATATCCCTGACCCTCTCTCGCCACTTCTCCCAATCGTTCATCGTCTCTGGTAGGTCTACAGGGCTACATCCCGTATCCTCACATAGCTGCTGAATGTATATTCGAGCTGGTCGTCCTGCTTTTGCCCGGCCATATGTAGGGGTCCAGAGGAGTACATCACTTATATGCTCGTCCCTGCTTCTCTAGCAGTGTCCTGCATGTCTGGTTCGTCTAACTTTGATAGTTTTCGTGATGGGAGGTAGGTGGCCGTATAGTTGGTGCTTTGTGGGCTGTTAATATATATATATGTGTGTGTGTGTGTGTGTGTGTGTGTGTGTGTGTGTGTGTGTGCGAGGGCATGATGGTCTGATAGAAAAGTTATAATATACAACTGAACCCTTTCCGTTAAATAAAAATATTCTTATAAAATCTTTTTCTTCTTTCATTCTTTCAACAGCTTCCCCAGCTGCTCAGACTTCATCATGAACCGCTACGTGAATCGATTCCGTAATTGGTACGGCAACAACTACAGAGGTAGATACAGGGGTATGATGGAACCGATGTCCAGAATGACCATGGACTTTCAAGGAAGATATATGGACTCCATGGGCAGAATGGTCGACCCCAGATACTACGACTACTACGGAAGATGGTACGACTATGACCGATACTACGGAAGGTCCATGTTTAATTATGCCTGGATGATGGACGGTGATAGATACCACAGGTACTATCGCTGGATGGACTTCCCCGAGAGGTACATGGACTTGTCTGGTTACCAGATGGACATGTACGGACGCTGGATGGACATGTATGGACGTTACTGCAACCCGTTCCGTCAGTGGTGGTATAACAGACACGGTTATTTCCCTGGTTACTATTACGGTTGCAACATGTTCTATCCTGAGAGATGGATGGACATGTCTAACTACTACATGGATATGCAAGGACGTTACATGGACAGATGGGGCCGTTACTGCAACCCGTTCTCTAACTACTACAACTACTGGAATAGATTCTGGACCTACCCCGGTTACTATAACTACTACTATATGTACTACCCCGAGAGATACTTCGATATGTCCAATTGGCAGATGGATATGCAGGGACGTTGGATGGATATGCAGGGACGCTACTGCAATCCTTACTGGTACAACTGGTACGGCAGACATATGTATTACCCCTACCAGAACTATTATTGGTACGGCCGATGGGATTACCCGTGGATGGATTATTCCAATTGGCAGATGGACATGCAAGGACGCTGGATGGATATGCAGGGTCGCTACATGGACCCCTGGTGGTGGAACGACTACTACTACAACTACTACTACTATTAAAACATAACTTAGAGAGGAGATGTGTAGTATGCAATTCGTGAAGGTCTCACTTACAAGCTGTTAGTAGTAGGTTTCTTTACCTTAAAGCGAACAATTTCGGACTTTTATTGCTTTTTTTTTTTTTCTTTAACTTCTACAACTGATTATTATTATCATTGTTATTGTTATGATTATTAATATTAATATTATTATCATTATTATTTCACTTCTTGACATTTTCACGGGAGACTAAGTGACAGAAAGTCTCCTTTATTATTATTATTATTATTATTATTATTATTATTAATAATAATCATCATTTAATCTCAGAATAATGCAAAAATTTCTGATTTCGAGACATCTGCCTGTTCGTTCCTGTAAAGAACTGTAAATTTAAAATAAAAATTTCATTAAAAACTTAAATCTTGTTTCTTCTTTATCATTTTACAAACATTATATATATATATATATATATATATATATATATATATATATATATATATCTTTAAAAACAACTATCGGTCACATGGAGATAATAAATTTATTTCCATCTTGTGAAAAGTACTGATATAAATAAAGTAAAGTAGGCGACCAGAGTCGAGGGTGACCCGAAGGCTCCCTTTTCGATAGCTTACTACACCAAAGTGTAGGGGAGGGCGCTACTCCTTTCCCTGGATTGCTCCACTTTACCCTTGATCCGTACCTTATAATGCTGAGTGTTAAGCAAGGAGGCATCAAGTACCATTTTTTGAGTCTTTGGTATGACTCGAACCTGGGATTGAACCCAGGTCTCCCGGGCGATTGGCGAACACTCTAACCGCTGCGCTAAAAAAAATAAAAGGGCTTCTCCAGATCAAACAAGAAATGGATGAAAATAGAAATTTTTCACATTCAGAAGCAGACCAAAATGAACAAAAAAAGCAAGCCTAAACCTTCAAGTAACAATAAGTATAAAATTTTTATGTCGTGTAAAACAACACTCGGTTCCATCATAATTCAAATTTAACAGAGGCAAAATTTACAGTCACGATAACACATGTCAAAAATTCAAACATTTATAAAAAGAAAAAAATAATCCGACAATCTAATTTTCGTATATCAATTTTTATCATTAAAATGAACTAAAAAAAATCTAAAACTAATGTTAATTATGGTAAAACCACCCAAATTACTATGATGGAGTAAAAATCACTAATATAAATTCAAATTGTAATTCATTTACCAATTTGATAAACCATGGTTATTCGTTTTCTATTCATTCATATTTACCCAACCCCTCCGCTCGGGCAGGATATGACACAAGGTCAATTTTTAAGCGAAGTTTAACAGGTTTGAATTCAGAGTTTTCCTTCTTGACTAGTTGCCTCACCAAGGCAGAAGAACAAAGTCTGCCCAACTATTTGCCCGTTTTCTATTTATTTATTTATTAATTCACTTATTTTTGAAAAAAGTCTAAATTTATTTTTACGCCAACATCTAGCAATTAAATCACATCTCTGATTTAATAGGATCAATTAATAACATAATTTGTATCTTTTCTTCCAGACACAAATTACATCGGCCATCAAATCAACTAGGAGTAGTAGATCTTTACAATATTTTCCATCGAATTTTTGATCTGAAGAAGTCCTCCTAATTTTTTAGAGCATTGATTTATGTCAATGCTTTTAACAGGATGGAAATAAATTTATATCTTAATGTGACCGATTGTTGATGTTTTTAAAGAAAAGTATTTGTTCTGTGGATTTTATTTACATTGAGCTCTTTACCAGGATTATTTAAATTTGATATTCTGTTATTGAATATTTTATTGGTCCTGATTGGAATTGTTCCCTACTCCGGATTTACTGGATTGAACAATATATATATATATATATATATATATATATATATATATATATCTCTGTGTGTGTGTGTGTGTGTGTGTGTGTGTGTGTGTGTGTGTGTATATAGTAAATAATGACTGTGAATATGCAAAGAGTGCTCAATGCACGGGTATTTGAATAAAAAATATATTAATATATATATAATATATATATTAATATATATCAATATATATACAAAATATACCTACAGAGGAAAATGTATATTTTTGTTTAAAAAAACAAGAAATTTAGAAATTGAATAAAAAGTAAAGTTGGCGTCCTTTGTCGGGGGCGACCCGAAGGCTCCTTTTTCAACAGCTACTACACCAAGGTGTAAGAGAGGGCGCTACTCCTTTCCCTGGATTTTACCCTTGATACGTACCTTATATTGCCGCGTGTTAAGCAAGGTGGTAACAAGTACCATTTTAAAAGTCTTTGGTATGACGCGACCTGGAATTGAATTCAGGTCTCCAGGACCATTGGCGAACACTCTACCCACTTGGCCAATGAGATTTTTAGATTTATGTTTGTGTGTGTGTGAAAAAATAAGTGGACAACTGAGTAAAATAAAACACAGACAATGGATTCAAAATAATATTTCGTCTTTATTTCATTTTGATGAAGTCTTTTTTTAAATAAAGACGAAATATCATTTTTGAATCTGTTGTCAGTGTGTCGGTTAATCCACTTTTCCATTTATTTTTTGCCTGAATAACCCAGTTATACTACTGTATACCCACAACTTGAATAAGCGAACAGATACGTATATGACTTTATCAAGAGTACAAGCGAAAAGTTATTCATAAGGAGTTTCGTCCAGACATTGAACTCGTCCGACGGATCTATTTCCTTTAAAGGAAATCGATGATTTGAAGTAGTAGTTAAAAACATCATTGTTGTTTTGTCAAACACTAAAACTGTAAACCCGCCATCAGCTGAGTCATAAAATAGAAGACATTTTTTTAAGCTGGCATTTTCAACTAATAAACATGAGAATTATGGGTAATTTGATTCTTGTTTCCACCAATCGATTTACAGCTTCTGTCTAACTAAGATTTTCGCTGTAACTGACGCATGTCATCAGTTTTAATGAGATCACTCAGCATTGTTTTCTAACGAGATGTGATTTTACTCCAAAATATGGGAGTATATTGGATTTTTTATTTGGCAAGGATTTGGGTCACCATTTTGATGCAGCCAGCATGGCTTCATCCCGTCGGGTGGCAGACTATGTCAATGTATACATAGAAAGACGGAGAAAGATAAATCTCTATCAATTAGTAACTAAACTTTTTATGATTGTATATAGACCAAAATCTTACTAATTGCCGATAATCATCATAATCATCATCATCATGTCGTGCCACTAGCACGGATATTCCTGACCCTCTCTCGCCACTTCTCCCTATCTTTCATCGTCTCTGGCAGGTCTTCAGGGCTACATCCCGAATCCTCACAGAGCTGCTTTATATATGTTCGAGCAGGCCATCCTGCTCTTGAACGGCCATACGTGGGGGTCTATAGGAGTACATCCCTTATGAGCTCGTCCCTGCTTCTCCAGCAGTACCCTACCTGTCGAGTTCATCTAACTTGGATAGTTTTGGTGATGGGATGTAGGTGGCCGTATAGTCGGATTTAACAAATCTACCATTTTCTCGATACATATCTATCTATCTATCAATCTATGGAAGTAAATGATGGAAAAGAATCTGACAATATGGAGAAAAATTGAAAACAAATTAATCCAAAGTGAAGAATTTATTATGAAAGAAAGTCGACGTTATAACGTTTCGGTTTTAATAAACCATCAACAGGACTTAGAAAAGATGCTACATCGGTGATAAAACGATACTCGATAACATCTTTTTTTAACTCCTGATGGTGGTTTATTAAAATCGAAACGTTGTAACATCGACTTTCTTTCATATTAAATTCTTCCCTTTGGATTAATTTGTTTTTCAATTTTTCTCGCAATCTATGAATCTGAAGATATTTATTGTGCTAAAAAGCTTGATAATAGAAACAAATAGACCGAAAGATTTATAATGAGAATAAAACCCTAAAAAGGAAAGAAAGTGACTAGATAGCTAACCAGTTTCGATCCTCGCTCAACAGATAAGGATAATATCAAATAAAGTTTTTTGAAAAACTCTGGGAAACATGTACGAAGGGCATACGATAAGTTTCCAGACATTTTTCGAATGGGCATTTAAAATTGACGTAGACTCCAGAATTATTAGTAAGCAATTAGACGTAAAACTAGGTCCTTTCACCAAAGAAGAACTCGACTCGGTTCTCAGAAGAATTAAAAATAGGAAAGCTGCAGGGCTAGACGAGATCCCCCCAGAAGTGTGGAAGACTAGACAATTCGACGATATACTGCTCCGGCAATGCAACGCAGTCTATAGTCAAAATAGGATAGAAAGATGGACGAAGGGATGCATCCTTCCATTCCCTAAAAAAGGTGACCTCGGACTAGCCAAGAACTACCGAGGGATAACACTTACATCCATAGCAGCCAAAATATACAATGCCCTACTACGAAACCGTATAGAACCCAAAATAGACAACATCCTTAGGAAAAACCAAAATGGCTTCCGGAGAAATAGATCCACAACCTCACAAATACTGACTATCCGTATAATCCTTGAAGGCGTTCGGGCAAAAAACTTACAGGCGACATTACTATTTGTCGAATTTACCAAGGCCTTCGATTCCATCCACAGAGGGAAGACGGAGCAAATCCTACTAGCATACGGCCTACCAAAAGAAACCGTAGCAGCGATAATGATACTCTACAGAAACACCAAAGTAAAAGTACGTTCACCAGATGGAGACACGGAATACTTCGACATTGTTGCAGGAGTACTACAAGGAGACACACTAGCCCCGTACCTCTTTATCATCTGTCTAGACTATGTGCTTAGGACTTCGATCGACAAAATCAGAGAAAATGGCTTCGAGCTGACAAAGAGAAGAAGCAAAAGGTACCCCGCAAAAACAATCACGGACGCCGACTACGCTGATGACTTGGCGTTACTAGCGAATACGCCTAATCAAGCAGAGACACTACTGCATAGTCTGGAACGAGCCGCAGCTGGCATTGGCCTCCATGTCAATGCGAACAAAACTGAATATATGTGTTACAACCAAACGGGCAACATTGCCACACTAGACGGAGCCTCTCTGAAACTAGTAGATAAATTCTCCTACCTAGGAAGTAGCGTCTCATCAACCGAAAAAGACATCGACACACGACTGACGAAGGCATGGACAGCTATCGATAGGCTCTCGATCATATGGAAGTCGGACCTAACAGATAAAATGAAATGCAGTTTCTTCCAGGCAGCGGTTGTGTCGATACTACTATATGGATGCACCACATGGACGCTAACGAAGCGGCTGGAGAGGAAACTAGACGGAAATTACACAAGAATGTTGAGAGCAGTATTAAACAAGTCCTGGCGACAACACCCCACGAGACTTCAACTATACGGACACTTGCCCCCCATCACGAAAACTATACAAGTTAGACGAACCAGACACGCGGGACACTGCTGGAGAAGCAAGGACGAGCTCATAAGCGATGTACTCCAGTGGACCCCCACTTATGGATGTGCAAAAGTAGGACGACCAGCACGAACTTACATACAGCAACTATGTAAGGACACAGGATGTAACCCTGAAGACCTGCCGGAGGCGATGAATGATAGGGAGAAATGGCGAGAGAGGGTCAGGGATATCCGTGCTGGCGGCGCGACATGATGATGATGATGATTGCTATACATCTTATGAGATAACTGACCAAATTTTATGATTTCAGCTTAAAATAAACAGCTAAAGCAGCAATTGTAATACACCCTACTAAAGCCTGATTGTCACAGCTGGTCAATTTCAAAAATGCAATCTGGACTTTAGAAGAACGATATGCAATAAAATTGTGTTTTAAACTTGGAAAAATGCCACAGAAGCGTATGGAATGCTTCAGACTGCTTTTGAAACATCTTGCATGAATCGAGTATCAGATTTTCAGTGGCATAAGAGATTCAAGGAAGCCAGGGAGTCTGTGAGGGATGATGAAGGTCATTGACACGCTCACACAAGAGGACTTCCATGGGGCGTTGCAGAAGTTGTTGGAACGGTAGAACAGTTGCATTGCAGCCGGAGGATCGAAACTGGATTGCTAGCTTCTCATTTTTTCCCATTTTAAGCTTTAATTCTTATCATGAATAAATCCTTTCGTCTTTTTGTTGTTAATATATATATATATATATATATATATATATATATATATATATATATATATTAGAGTGTATATTTAGACAGAGAGGTATTATTCAAGCAAGTTTTATAAAACAAGATGTAACACTGTTAAGTTAATTTTTTAAGTTGACAATTTGAATTTTTATTGTTTTAATTATTTGCAGCGTTTTGTTTTGAAGTTGTCGGTTGGAACGTTTTCAGCGTTTTACTTTAAAACATCCGGTTGGAAAAAAAAGGTTTACTAATATAATTAGTGATTTTTAGTTTTTAGAAATATTTAATATGTTGGTGCCAATGTTAAATGCTATTTCATTTATGTCAATGCTAAACTACACTACCCCTGATGTCGACCAAAAGTATCGTCGAAAGCTCCTAGGCAGAAGATATGGGATAATTCCTTTACCATTTAGACCCCGACACAAGAAAAATAAAAAAAATCGAATTAAAAATGATAAACAGTGTTCCATCGTCTTTCACAAAACCTGCTTGAATATATATAATCAATAATGGGTTTCCTAACTATATTGTTGATGAACAAATTAAACGTATGATTAAAAATGTTTACCAACAAAATAAACACTGTACTGCTCCACCCAGTCAACAAACATATATCAAACCATTTTTTATGGTAACCAAATGCACTACAATTAAACATCAGATGAAAAGATATTAAAAACATTGATTCATAGAAACATACTCCCCACTGATCCTAATAAAAATAAAACTTATTATATATTATAATAGATTTAAAACCTCCAACTTAGTCATTAAAAATAATTCCTCTCCTTCTGTTGAGGTTTTGCTAAAAAACAACGTTATATATCAATTTAAATGTCCTTTAGGAGATTGTATCTCTGAAAAAGATAATATATATGTTGGTTTAACGTCAACTACTCTATCGAGAAGACTTACAATGTACCTTTCTGATACAAGTTCCATAGCACAGAATTTAAAAAAACATTCACGCACAACTACAGAATTACGGAAAATTCTCATTGAAAACACAATATTAGAACATCAACATAACAAACACAAACTACAGATTCTCGAAGCACTGCATATTAGGAACATACAACCCAAACTTAACGGAAGTAATTTTCAAACCAGTGCTAATGTACTTAAATGTCTTTAGCTACTGACGCTGTTTATAGAAACAATTTTAAAAGTAAACGCTACCCACCACAACGGCACAGACGCTCTTCTTATTATAAAGTAGTAATGTACATACAAAAATTACATCACTTTTGTAATACACCATCCCCTGATGATGGCCCAAAGTCGGGCAGAAAGTACTTGGGAAAAAAACAATTATGGAAGCTACATCAACCAATTCCCGCCGAATATTATAAAATCAATACGGCAATATGAAAGGATCAACAAGAAAATATGTTCAAAAAAAGGTCTATTATGTTCAACGAAATTTGTATATATATATTATCATCCACAGACAGACTGTTTCGTTGTATCACAACTCTTCAGAATGGCTAGACACGTAGGACGCTTGATGCTGGGATCGAAAGCCGCCCAACTTTACGTTAGACTTCGTATCAGACCGCTCGGCCAACAACCGAACAACCTTGGCTAAGGAATTAAAAGGTATTATGTAGCAACAGCAGCAACAGCGTTCGTTTGTTTACATTTTTATACCTTATCAGATACCAGAGTGCTCAATTCGTTCGAAGAGCTTTGCATTATGCGAGCAGCAGTCGAAAATTCCTTCGCCAGAGTGCTCAACCCCCAACAACTTCTGGAAGGCCCCATCGAAGTCCTCTTGTGTGAGCGTGTCAATGACCTTCGTCATAGCCTCTTTCATCTCCTCAATTGTCTCATAACAACAGCCTGTGAGCTTAGGGAATAACCAAAAGTCACTGGGAGCAAGGTCCCGTATATTGGGAGGGTGAGGAACTGTCTTGATGCTCATCTTGGTCAAATAGTCTGTGACAATGATGGAGTTGTGGACTGGTGCATTGTCTTGGTGGAAATGCCACTGAGCCGATTTGAAGAGTGCTGGCCTCTTCCGACGGAATCTCTTGCTGAACTCCCTTAAAACCTCAACATAGTAACCCTAACCCTAAACGTTTGGCCAATCAATTCTGGTGTATTGACTTTCTTACTCCTTCCTCCCACACCTCTCATAATCCCTCACAGACTCCCTGCCTTCCTTGAACCTCTTATGCCACTCAAAAACTGATTCTCGATTTATGTAAGATGGTCGAAAAGCAGTCTGAAGCATTCCATACGTTTCTGTGACATTTTTCCAAGTTTAAAACACAATTTTATTGCATATCGTTCTTCTAAAGTGTCCTCACGTCCAGATTGCTTTTTTGAAATTCACCAGCTGTGACAATCAGGCTTTAGTTGGGCATATTCCAATTGCTGCTGTAGCTGTTCATTTGAAGCTGAAATCATAAAAATTGGTCAGTCATCTAATAAGATGTATAGCCATAACATACTGAATTTTCAACAGCCTACGCCAATTTTAAATGCCCGTACAAAAAAGTCTGAAAACTTATTGAATGTACCATATATATATATATATATATATATATATATATTAAAAATATTGAAATGATTAAGTAAGTTTTTTAAAATTCTCTTCGCTCTGGAAGCAATGTAAATTATATTCATATACACGACTGTATTCCTGTCTTCATCGGAAGAGAAACACCATTGACCTGAAATATACTTAGAATGAAACAACTAAATTAAATTTTTTCATTCAATTTTATATATATATATATATATATGAGTAAAGTTGGCGACCGTAGTCGAGGGTGACCCGAAGGCTCCCTTTTCGATAGCTACTACACCAAGGTGTAGGGAAGGGCGCTACTCCTTTCCCTGGAATTCTCCACTTTATCCTTGATCCGTACCTTATAATGCTGAGTGTTAAGTAAGGAGGCATCAAGTACCATTTTTTGAGTCTTTGGTATGACTCGACCTGGGATTAAACCCAGGTCTCCCGGGCCATTGGCGAACACTCTAACCGCTAGGCCAATGTCCGGTTATATATATATATACGAGTAATATCCAATCAGCATCCGAAGACAATGGATCTGGATTATTCGCATAGAGAACATATGAGAAATTTCATATAAATCTATAGGAGTGCACGATGCATGGCTATTGTTATACATTCTCTATCCGGGTTTATATAATAAAAACTCATAAACAGAACGTATACAATGCAATTAGAAGAAAACTCAAACCTTGTTGAATTGTCATTATAAATTTATTTCGGCTAAGAATATCAGTATAATGATATTCGTCTCATCAGATGACTTCACACGTTTAATTTGAGGTTGAAAAACAGCAAATATAGAATACAGTCTATATATGTATGAAAAACAAAAGAAGAAAAAAGAAAAACCTATGTAAATTTCAATTCTCAGGCGAAAGTAAAGGGGGTCAAAGCAATAAAGTATTAGAAAAATTGAGAAAAAGGTGTTCCTATAAATTAACCCCTCTTAATTTCAACGTAGCAGGTGGAATATTATGAATGATGTAAGCTTGTAAACTAAACTATTATCTTCAGGTATTTTTTCGTTTACTTCTTTTTTTAGAAATCTTCATGAGAACGGAATATCATACACATATCTCTCCGTCTGTCTGCCTCTCTCTCTCTCTCTATATATATATATATATTCGATGGCTGTTTTTATTCTCATCTTCAGAAGCCACCCTTATAAATGAGCAGCAGTCGTTCCCCGATCGAACTAATCGATCCTGTCCGATGAACTGTAGGATTCATTCGCCCAGGACCAGGTTAGGCATTGCGTTGAGCCGTCAGATGGTTTATCCGCTTGCCTTTACGTCCACCATGCTGCTTCCCATGGCTTTCAAGAATTTTTAGGGGGGGTTCGCTTTTCATTATTGAGTTTTTAACTATTTCTTAAAATTCATTAAAGTACTTTATTTTTTATGGTCCTTAGCATCCTTTCAGACATTTTATTTTACGTTAACTTAGGTTTTTTGGTTCTAATAGTCTTAGCTTCTTTGAACAGGTTCAATATTACTTTGGATTCATGGTAAAATTGTCTTTGCATTTAAGACATTGATAGTATACAACAGTGATTGTACAAATAAAATACAATTTTTAAATAAAATCGTTCATGGATTTTAAATGAGAGTATAGTAAAAGGACAATATATTACTAACCAGATTTTGGACTTTGATCTTCAAGTGGACGTGGTTACTCTTTCCTTACATGGTTTATCATGGTCTGTCCCGTCGTATCATTTTATGGACTTATATATATATCCGTATTGATGGTGCGAACCCATTTATCATTTTCATCACTTTCGTACTATCAAAGATAACTATAGTATGTATAATATTTACGCAACATTTCATCAATTTATTATTATATTCGAGCCCAATTCTCTTCCCTAAATATTATACCAACATCGTACAATATTATATTGTAATACAATATACCCCTACTTATACCCATTGTGATTCTGGTCTACCATAATATAACCGTTTAAATACGCTTACAAATCAAATCTTTATTCATTCCCCTCAACACGCAATGATGATGTTTTGTTCCTTAGCTATAGTCACCTACACATACAGAAATAAAATAATGTAGCGAAAAATTAAGATACACCTACGAATTTATATCCGGTTAAAACAACGCACTGCGTTTGTACCTTCACTTAGACCCATACATACACAAATTAATATACAGCTATAACCAACACAAGCATACGCACACCCACACACACATCCACACACACAATCACACGTAAAGATTCCTACAAAATCCCAACGGATTTTTTACCTCTATTTTTTCGATTTTCGATTCATTTCATTTTCTTAACTGCCTGATGGTTGTTGTTTTCCAAAAACCTCCATGAAACCCTGGGATCGCAGTCTAAATTCCATGAATTGAATATATATATCTAATATGTATCTATAGTCATCCACAGACAGATCTGTTTTGTTCTATCAGAACTCATCAGGGTGGCTAGACAGTAGCTTCCCGTAGCTGGGATCGAAACCCGGTTGACTCAAACACCACGCCAAAGCTTCTAACCATACAGCCACGAGGAGATATTAGCTGCGAAGTAAATTTTAAACGGTTATGAATCATAATTACAATTGTTTACATACATCCGTTCAACGGCTGCCGAAACCTCAATTCATATATGAAGAGGCTTGCAATATATGCTAATGACAACACGATTACTTCTTCGCCAGAGAACTCAACCCTATATATATATATATATATATATGATATTTCTTTCTCATGGTAATACATACGTTATTTATGATTAGGTGTGAAAATAAATTCCCAAATTTAGAATATCTCATGTAGATTCCTAAAAATGGTTTGGTTTGATTTCTTTGTTTAACGGCATACCAACCTTCATGGGATATTTAATGCCAACGCCATCCTTGAGGAAGAAAATTCATGGTACTAAGAATAAGCGGTTTCAAGTAATTATTTCTATCTAATAATAATTTGTTTGCATCAAACAATAGTCATTTGTTTATACCAGAGAGGCTTTCTGGCAAATCAACCTTCGTGGGTTATTTAATGCCAAAATCATCCGGGAAGAAGAAAAGTAGAGGTACTAAGGATAAAGGGTTTCAAGTAATTATTTCTAATTAATTTCTGGCCAGATAATAAGTTTGGTTTCTTTGTTTAATGGCACATCAGCCTTCGTTGGTTATTTAATTCCAATGCCACCCTTGTTGAAGAACAGTAGTGATACTATTTAACCCACAGCTCACAGGGATAACGGGGTTCATGCCTTTCCCAAAAGTGAACGTTATAGCTCGATTGGGGTTCAAACTCGATTACTAAGATATTGCAGTTCAGCACGTTAACCATAACACTGCCAGGTTTTCCCCAGATATGAATAAACTGAGATAGATATGTACATGTTAAAAGTTTAGTTCCTTTTTTTTATAGCATATCAACCCTTGTAGGGTTATTTAATGCCAAAATCTTTTAAGCGATTCTACGGTTTCAAGTAACAAAGAATTATCAACTGTAAACGCTGACTTTAAGTTGCTATTCCTTATACTAATCATCATCATCATAATGTCATGCCGCTAGCACGGATATCCCTGATCCTCTCTCGCCACTCCTCCCTATCGCTCATCGCCTCTGGCAGGTCTTCAGCTCTACATCCCGTATCCTCACATAGCTGCTGTATGTATGTTCGAGCTGTTCGTCCTGCTTTTGCTCGGCCATATAAGGGGGTCCATAGGAGTACATCACTTATCAGCTCGACCCTGCTTCTCCAGCAGTGTCCTGCATGTCCGGTTCGTCTAACTTTGATAGTTTTCGTGATGGGAGGTAGGTGGCCGTATAGTAGGTGCCTTGTTCAATATTGCTTGCAACATTCTTGTGTAATTGCCGTTCAGCTTCTTCTCCAGTCGTTTAGTTAGCGTCCAAGTAGTGCATCCATACAGCAGTATCGATACGACAGCTGCCTGGAAGAAACTGCGTTTCATTTTATCGGTCAGGTCTGACTTCCATATGATCGATAGCTTATCGTTAGCAGTCCATGTCTTCGTTAGCCGCGTGTCGATGTCCTTTTCGGTTGATGAGACACTGCTTCCTAGGTAGGTGAACTTATCTACCAGTTTCAGAAAGGTTCCGTCTAGTGTGGAAATTTCGCCTGTTTGATTAAAGTACACGTATTCAGTGGGTTAAATAGTACCACTACAGTTCTTCTAGAAGAATGTCTTTGGCATTAAATAACCCATGAAGGTTGATAAGCCATTAAGAATAAAGAAACCATATAATCATATAAATTATTAGTAACGAGCCGCCGCAGGCATTGGCCTCTATGTCAATGCTCACAAAACTGTATATATGTGCTTTAATCAAACAGGCAACATTTCCACACTAGACGGAACCTCTCTGAAACTGTAGACAAATTCATCTACCTAGGAAGCAGTGTCTCATCAACCGAAAAGGACATCGACACGCGACTAACTAAGACATGGACAGCTAACGAGCTGACAAAGAAAAGAAGCAGAAGGTACCCCGCAAAAACAATTACCGACGCCTACTACGCCGATGACATAGCGATTCTGGCAAATACACCCAACCAAGCCGAAACACTACTGCATAGTTTGGAACAAGCCACCGCAGGCATTAGCCTACATGTCAATGCTCACAAAACTGAATACATGTGCTTTAATCAAACAGGCAACATTTCCACACTAGACGAAACCTCTCTGAAACTGGTAGACAAGTTCACCTACCTAGGAAGCAGTGTCTCATCAACCGAAAAGGACATCAACACGCGGCTAACGAAGTCATGGACAGCTATCGATCATATGGAAGTCAGACCTGACCGATAAAATAAAACGCAGCTGTCGTATCGATACTGCTATATGGATGCACTACTTGGACGCTAACCAAACGACCGGAGAAAAAGCTAAAAGGCAATTATACAAGAATGTTGCGAGCAATATAGAACAAGTCATTTAGGCAACACCCCACAAAGCACCAACTATACGGTCACCGACCTCCCATCACGAAAACTATCAAAGTTAGACGAACCAGACATGCATGACACTGCTGGATAAGCAGGGACGAGCTCATAAGTGATGTACTCCTATGGACCCCCTTATATGGCCGAGCAAAACCAGGACGACCAGCTAGAACATACATACAGCAGCTCTGTGAGGATACGGGATGTAGCCCTGAGGACCTGCCAGAGACGATGAACGATAGGGAGAAGTGGTGAGAGAGGGTCAGGGATATCCGTGCTAGCGGCACGACATCTTGATGATGATGATGATATATATATATATATATATATATATTTAAACAAGTTGTTGATGGCCAAGAAGACCTAGAGGTTTAGGGAGTTTGTAGGTATGTTTATTATTTAAAAAGGGGGACCCGACCGGTTTCGACAAACCTTTTTCAAGTTGTTACTACCAGTAAATTAAAAGGGGGAATGTACAGGAGAAAAAGAAGAGGATAGAAAAAAGAGAGAAAAAAAGGGGGGTGGAATAGGAGAGATGAGCAGAAGATTAAAGACCGACTACATTCAACCCCAACAAACAGTCGCTTTGTTTACAAAGGTAAGGTTGAAGGGATCGAACATAGAGGGTGTCCAACACTTTGAGGTGATACAAGGAATGTTACCGACTCAGAATACTGAATCGGTTGACATTGAAATCCACCACGCATTCCCCGTTATTTATCATGTGGTCTGCTACGGAAGACCCGGATGTGTTTACAAGCTGGCCTCTTTTAAGCTCGAGATTCAAAATACGAGCTGGCAAATGCTGCTTGATACGTAAGTCCAACCGGTTAGACGTTCTACCAATGTATTAACTGCCACAACTACATGTATATTTATATATGACCGAATTGATATGGAGTGGAGGCAGGACGTCTTTACGCATTGAGACAAATGCAGTGCGAGTCAAAAAAAATCACTCGCACAGCGGCCGTGGTAATGCATTTGGCAAATTTCTCACCCCTGGAACCTATATACGGCAAACGCAAGTAAACAGGGCACTTGTTAATGGTGCACGTTTTAGCCCTATCAAACTTATTCATAACATCATTGACTACGCCGGGATATCCATTTCTAGACAAGGTTGGCCTGATGTACTCAATTTCATCATCAAGAAAACACTTGGACGAAATCACAAGGGCACGATGGATAATAATCTTAATTAAGTTGATTTTACGCTGCCGAGGGCAAAATGAATCCCATACAGGCCAGAAAAGGTAGGCTTCCTCTATACAGAAGTAAGAAAAGCTGTGGAAGTTTTATGCACAAATATTTCTAAAAAGGCAAGTTGATGGTTGGACTCCTTTTCCACGGTAAACTTTAAAGACGGATGCATTGAATTTAATTGTATTAGAAATGAATTGGCATCATTTTCCTTTTTCTATTTACCAACCCCTCCGCTCGGGCAGGATATGACACAAGGTCAATTTTTTAGCGGAGTTTAAAAGGTTTGAATACAGAGTTTTCCTTCTCCTAGACTAATTGCCTAACCAAGGCTGAAGAACCTAGCCTGTCCTACTATTTACTCATAGCTGGAGGGAGAATAATTGGATTCATACCTTTCCCAAGGGTATTAGTGCTATGTGAAATGCAATCAGTCTCGTCCAGGATTTGAACTCATGTTGCCGTGTTCATTTCCTACGACGATAACAATTACACCACGGGCACCTCCACAATAACAATTACACCACGGGCACCTCCTCATTTTCATTTTTAAATAAGCAAAAAGTGTCGTCAACATAACGATAATACATGAGGGGGCGGTCTATTTTGATGAATAAATTAGCCTCACAAAAACCAACAAAAACATTTGCCAGGGTGGGACCAAGAATTGACCCCATCGCTACACTGTCTATTTGCCGGTACATAATGTTATATATATATATATATACACACACACATATATATATACACACACACACGCACATATATATACACACACACACACATATATATATATACACACATACACATACACACACACACACACACACACACTCATATATATACACACACGCGCACACATATGCACACGTTGCGTATTTGTTACCGTCGAAGTTTTTGAACGACCCCCGCGAGCACTGCTGGTGAAGGACGAACTCATAAGCGACGTTCTCCCATGAACTCCTACACGGAGACACACCAGTGTTGGCTAAATAGCAAAAACTTACATACATCAGCTCTGTACGGACACTGGGTGCAGTCTAGAGGACCTGCCAAAAGTGATGGGCGATAAAGACAAATGCCGAAAGTGTCAAAGGACTCCATGGTATCATGACGATGAGAGGTATGGGAGGAGTAAGGAAGTCAATACACCAGAGTTGATTGGCCAAAGGTTTAGGGTTAGGGTTACTATGTTGAAGTTTTAAGGGAGTTCAGGAAGAGATTCCGTCGGAAGAGGCCAGCACTCTTCAAATCGGCTCATTGGCATTTCCAAGAGGACAATACTTCAGTCCACAACTCCATTCTTGTCACAGACTATTTGACCAAGAGGGGCATCAAGACTGTTCCTTACCGTCCCTATAGTCGAGACCTTGCTCCCTGTGACTTTTGGTTATTCCCTAAGCTCACAGGCTGTCGTTATGAGACAATTGAGAAGATGAAAGAGGCTGTGACGAAGATCATTGACATGCTCACACAAGAGGACTTCCATGGGGCCTTCCAGAAGTTGTTGGAACGGTACAACAAGTGCATTGCAGCCGGAAGAGATTACTTCGAAGGGGACTAGAGTTTCATGTGTGTACTATCAATAAAAGTACCCATACGAAAAAAGACTGGAAACGTATTTAAAGATCCTCGAATATATATATATACGTGGTTTTATGAATATATATTATGGTATATACATAAATATTGATTTATGAACAGTGCCCCCTCATTCTCCTGGCAGAAGCACGCAGACACTCGTCGGTCTCTGCCTACTGCCATGGTATGCAGCAGAATTAATAATCTCATACCAAGTAAAATTAAGTCGACTTGTCTAGTAATTAAAAAAAATCAGCTAATATTTAATTAGTGGCAAGTTTGGATGTCAGGCAAATATTTTGGTAAAGTTTCTTGGAACTTAACTGATAGTTACGTAGATGAAAATAGCCCCGATAATGGCATTGAATTTGTAATTATTTGGTTGAGATCTGAAAAGATCATTACGGGGTTGACTTTCCTGAATAAAATGTGAAGAAATTTTCAAAAGGACTAGTTCATTTCTTTCGTGAGATTTTTGTTTTATATGAATTTTTTTGCCATTTTCTCTAGGATCTTTATTATAAAGATTGTTAATATAGAATGATTTTTACTATAAAAATTCATTGGGAATGATTTTTATTATAAAAATGCATTGGAAATTTTTTTTTTTTACTATAAAAATGCATTGGAAATGATTTTTACTATAAAAATGCATTGGAAATGATTTTTACTATAAAAAAGCATACGCAATTATATTTACTATAAATATGTGTTTCTATGGAGACACAGAATACTTTGACATTGTAACAGGAGTACTACAAGGGGACACGCTGGCCCCGTACCTCTTTATCATTTGTCTAGACTACGTACTTAGAACATCGATTGACAAAATCAAAGAGAATGGCTTCGAACTGACGAAGAAAAGAAGCAGAAGATACCCCGCAACAACAATTACCGACGCCGACTACGCCGATGACATAGCGATACTGGCAAATACACCTGACCAAGCCGAAACACTTCTGCATAGTTTGGAACGAGCAGCAGCAAGCATAGGTCTCTATGTTAATGCACACAAAACGGAATATATGTGCTATAACCAAACGGGGGACATCTCCACTCTAGAAGTAACCCCACTTAAACTAGTAGACAAATTCACGTACCTAGGAAGCAGCGTCGAATCAACCGGAAAGGACATCGAAACGAGGCTAACGAAAGCATGGACAGCTATCAATAGGCTATCGATTATATGGAAATCAGACCTAACCGATAAAATGAAACGCAGTTTCTTCCAGGCAGCGGTCACATCGATACTGCTATATGGATGCACTACATGGACGCTAACAAAATGGCTGGAGAAGAAACTAGATGGCAATTACACAAGAATGCTGCGTGCAATCCTGAACAAGTCCTGGCAGCAACACCCCACAAGACACCAACTGTACGGCCACCTGCCCCCTATCACGAAAACTATTCAAGTTAGACGAACCAGACATGCAGGACACTGCTGGAGAAGCAGAGATGAACTCATAAGATATGTACTCTTATGGATCCCCACACATAGCCGCGCAAAAGCAGGACGACCAGCTCGAACGTACATTCAGCAGCTATGTGAGGATACAGGATGTTGTCCTGAAGACCTACCTAGGGCGATGAACGATAGGGAGGAGTGGCGAGAGAGGGTCAGGGATATCCGTGCTACCAGCACGATATGATGATGATGATGATGATGATGATAAATATGTAAAAGAAATGACTTTTACTATAAAAATGCATTGGAAATGACTTTTACTATAAAAATGCATTGGAAATGACTTTTATTATAAAAATGCATTGGAAATGATTTTTACTATAAAAATGCACTGAAAATGATTTTTATTATAAAGATCCATCGAATAAGATTTTTATTAGAGGAAAAGACTTTCACTATAAAAATGCTATTGAAATGATTTTTATTAAAAAAAATGCATTCCAAATGAATCTAACTATAAAAATTAATTGAAAATGATTTTTACTATAAAAATGCATTAGAAATGATTTTTACTATAAAAATGCATTGGAAAGGATTTTTAATATAAAAATGCATTGGGAATGATTTTTATCAGAAAATTCATTGGAAATGATCTTTATTATAAAAATTCATTGGAAATGTCTTTCAATATAAAAATGCACTGGAAATTGTTATTAGTATGAAAAAGAATTTACTTTAAAAATACACCAATTTTTAAATTGGTGAATTTTTAAAGTATAATCATTGGCCAATGCATTTTTATAGTTATAATAATTTCAAATTCATTTTATTGTAAAAATCATTGCTGTACATAAAGCCAGTAAAAAAGATACAGTCGGTAACGTTTTCCATGTTTCTGGAGGTAAAATCAATACAGGTGGTGGAGGTACATCATCAATAAGGGCTCTGGAGGTAGCTTCCTAAAACGGTTTTCTGAAAGTAATGTCTTCAATAAAGCTGATGTATCATTATCAAGTGTGTGTTGACGTCATCAATAAAAAATCTGGAAAATAAAGACACAGGAGATAAAAGTTCTGGAGGTAGTATGAATAATATTCCTGAGGGTAATCATATTTACCCAACCCCCTCCGCTCGGGCAGGATGTGACACAAGGTCAATTTTTAAGCGAAGTTTAACAGGTTTGAATTCAGAGTTTTCCTTCTTCAAGACTAGTTGCCTCACCAAAGCTGAAGAACCTCGTCTGTCCTACTATTTACCCATAGCTGGAGGGAGAATAATTGGATTCATACCTTTCCTAAGGGTATTAGTGCAATGTGAAATGCAATTAGTCTCGTCCCGGATTTGAACTCGTGTCGCCGTGTCCATTTCCTAGGACGGTAACCATTACACCACGGGCACCTCCCTGAGGGTAAAGATTCTTTAAAGACTTTTGGAGATCAAGTCATCAATAATAATGCTTGAGGTTCTGGAAGTAGCATTAAAAACGATGCTTGGTGTAACTTCTTCAATAAAAGTCCTGGAGGTAACATGAATAAGGTTCCAGTAAAGTTATTTGATTTGGTTCGGTTTACTTTGGGTGGGTTTGGTTTTATGGCATATCAACCATTATAGGTTATTTAATGCCAAATCCATTTTCATACATATAAACAATTCTGTTTCAAACAATTCCGTTTAGCATCAGTATGCAGTTTAAACCTAAAAACAGTTCTATTGTAAATAATTTAATTAAGCATAAGTATTCAATTTAAATGTCACACAGTTCTATTTGACCCATAGATAGGACCCTATCAGGTGCTACCACTCCAGGCCAGAGTGAACCTGGGAGCGATGGTAATGAAGGGGTACTCTGCATTCCCCAAAGCTCCAGCATTACTGGACCTTCACCATCATATTGTTTAGTGTCATATGCAGGAGACTCGTTAGGGTGTTCACTCATCTGCAGAGAGGCATTTGGTATATTCGGCAGCCCTAGCCGGCTGGGCTAAAATTATTTAAAGTAAAGTCACGGATAAGAAGACTGGAGGTAATGTCCTTAGTAATATTTCTGGAAGTTACATTGAAAAGGATGCTTGATATAGCTTTTTCAATCACGCTTCTGGAGGTAATAGAAATAAGGTTTGGTTTAGTTTGGTTAGGTTTTATAGCATATCAACCATTATTCGTTATATAATGCCAAATCCATTTTTATACATATAAACAGTTTTATTTCAATAATTCAGTTTCACAGTTTAAATGTCAAAACAGTTTAATCTTAAACATTCAGTTTAGCATAAGTAGAAATTTTAGTTCGATTTGACCCATAGATAGAACACTATCAAGTGCTACCATTCCGAATCAGAATAGACCTGGGAGTGATAGCAATGAAGGGAACTCCACATTCCCCAAAGCTCCAGTTTCACTGGAGCCCCACCATCAGATTGTTTAGTGTCATATCTAGGACACTCATCGGGTGGGGGGTCTTATCCCTCAGCAGAGATGCAGTCAGTTAATTCAATAGCCCCAACCGCCTGGGCCCAAGAATAAGGTTCCCGGGGATAAAGTCTCTCGTAAGGTTCTTGGAAGAAAAGTTACGTTGTGTATTCAATAGGTTTCCAGACTTTTTTGTACAGGCATTTAAAATTATCGTAGACATTTGAAAATTCACTATGTTATTGCTATACATCTTATGAAATGTCTGACCAATTTTTATGATTTCAGGTTCAAATGATCAGCTACAGCAGCAATTGGAATACACCCTACTAAAGCCTGATTGTCCCAGCTGGGAAATTTTAAAAATGCAATCTGACACTTTAGAAGAACGATATGCAATAGAATTGTGTTTTAAACCTGGAAAAAATGCCACAGAAACGTATGGAATGCTTCAGACTGCTTTTCGACCATCTTGCATGAATCGAGCATCAGTTTTTGAGTGACATAAGAGATTCAAGGAAGCCAGGCAGTCTGCGAGGGATGATGAGAGGTGTGGGAGGAGTAAGGAAGTCAATACACCAGAGTTGATTGGCCAAAGGCTCAGGGTTAGCGTTACTATATTGAGGTTTTAAGGGAGTTTAGGAAGAGATTCCGTCGGAAGAGGCCAGCACTCTTCAAATCAGGTCAGTGGCATTTCCACCAGGACAATACACCAGTCCACAACTCCATCCTTGTCACAGACTATTTTACTAAGATGGGCATCAAGATAATTCCTCAGCTTCCCTTTAGACCAGACCTTGCTCTAAGTGACTTTTGGTTATTCCCTAAGTTCAGAGGCAGTCGTTATGAGACAATTGAGGAGATGAAAGAGGCTGTGACGAAGGTCATTGACACGCTCACGCAAGAGGACTTCCATGGGGCGTTGCAGAAGTTGTTGGAACGGCTCAACAAGTGCATTGCAGCCGGAGGAGATTACTTCGAAGAGAACTAGAGTTTCATGTGTGTACTATCAATAAAAGTGCTCACACCAAAAAAGTCTCGAAACTTATTTAATGATCTTCGTATCAATAAGAATGCCAGAAATGGTGTCTTTTATAAAGCAGCTTTGAGGAAACGTTTTATAATGTCAGTAATTACGGTTAAAAGATTTAGTCTCATAGCCTGGATTGGGTGATTTATGCAGATTTCGAAATCTTATCTTTTCGATTTGTGCAGATTTCGAAATTTTATCTTTTCTTTAATTTGCACAGATAATCCATTATTAGTTTTTGTTTGATTTATTTGATTAAGCCTTCAGAATTCAAATATTCAGATTTTTAATTTTTAACAATATATATATTGGTGGTATATTTATCATTGGTTTGCAAGGTAAAATTCTGTTTGCACAATTCCCCATAGAGCATCTCTCCTGCCCTATCATATTATCAATTACTCCTTTAGAGTTTTTCACATCACCGTTAGCTGATGGTTTTTCTCTGGAAATTGAGTGACAGCAAGTCTCCTCAAGTCTCCAGGACTCTTCTCAGTATTCTGGCCGTCTTCAATAATGCTGTTGTTTGGATGGTCTTCACTCGGCCGCCAACTTCCAAATACTCCAGGCCCTTTAATAATCCTTTAGTTACCGTGCCAAAAGCACCAATCACAATTGGTACAATCGTCGCTTTCATGTTCCATAGTTTTTTCAATTCTCTAGCAAGGTCGAGGTGTTGCATATTGACCCTCAGCCGAGCTGTCAATTAAGAGATACACGAGTGTAAATAACAGGTGCATCCGGTCGAAGATATCAGGGTATCACCTTAACAGTGGACGGGTTGAATTCGGTGCAATTGCGACGCCACAGGAAGCAGGTGAATGTCAAACAATTATATAACCCGGTGCCACAGAGAGTTGAGTTAGTTGGAGTCAGTTGCAGTTGAAGTTCGAGTTGCAGTTCGAGGCAGTGAGAACCAGTTCCTAGCAGAGGGCTATGGGCCCTCAGGACCCCCGGATGAGCAACACAGCAGAATGAGAAAGAAGTGCTGCTAAAGACAGAGGAACTTGGGGTCAATATGTTGCAGTCTGTTTAGTCTCCAACTCACCTCTCACACACAACCCTTTCGCAACCATTTCGAACAAAGTGTGAGAGGTATATTTTTCTAAAGAAGTGTGTTCGTTCGTCATTATTGTTGATTTTGTTTCCGCATGTATATGTGTATGGTTGTATACGTATTACATCTATGCAGCAGAGGTACTTATCTTTCTTTTCTTTCAGTTTTATTCTGTGGTCTTTTATTATTATTATAATCTTTTGAGAGCTTTTCCAACCAGAATTAGCCGATGGTTTCTCACTGGAGTTTGAGTGAAAGCAAGTCTCCTCAAGTCTCCGGGACACTTCTCAGTATTCTGAAGGATCTCAATAATGCTGTTGTTTGGATTGTCTCATACGTCCTCTTGTTTCCATGTCTTCCAATTTCAGTACCAATCCTTTGGTGACTGCATAGAGCACAACAATTACAGTTGTATCACCGTCACTTTAATATTCCATAGTTTTTCTAGTTTGGATGGTCTCTACTCATCTTATTGTTTCTAGGTCCTGCCCTTTTACTAATCCTACGGTGACAGTACCAAGAGCACCAATTACAATTGATATAAACGTCACTTTCATGCTCCACAATTTTTTTCAGTTCCCTAGCAGGGTCTTGGTAATTATTCTTCTTTTTGTTTTCTTTCAATTTCACTCTGTGGTCAGCCGGAACAGCAAAGTCCACAATTTAGCAAGTTCTCATTTTCTTTTTTGTTGATTATTACCAGGTCTAGTCGTCTGGCCGAGATTAGGTGATCTGTTTGTATCTCAAAATCCCAGAGGATTTTGTACGTCTCATTCTCCAGGACAGATTCTGGGTTGTGCATATACCATTTGTTCTTATCGTCAAACGTCAATTTTTTGCACTATTCCCAATGGAACACCTTGCCCACCCAATCATGTCTGGTCTTATATTATTATTATTACTCATTAGAGTTTTTCACATGAGCATAAACTGATGTTCTTTCATTGGATATTGAGCGACAGCAAGTCTCCTCAAGTATCCAGGATTCTTCTCAGTATTCTGGACGTTTTCAATAATGCTGTTGTTTGAATGGTCTCCACTTGTCCGCCAACTTCCAAATCCTCCAGGCTCTTTAATAATCCTTTAGTTACCGTGCTAAAAGCACCAATCACTTCATGTTCCATAGTTTTTTTTTTCAATTCTCTAGCAAGGTCGGGGTACTTTTCTCTCTTTTCACATTCTTTCAGTTTTATTCTGTGGTCCGCCGGGACAGCAAAGTCGACAATTTTGTAAATTCTCTTTTTTTGTTGTTGATTATTATTAGGTCTGGTCTTCTGGCCGAGATGAGGTGATCCTTTTGTATATCAAAGTCCCATAGGAGTTTGTGTGTGTCATTTTCTAGGACATTGCTGGGTTGTGCATATACTATTTGTTGGCATGGTCAAATTTAAATTTCTTGCACATTTTCCAGTGGATCACCTTGCCCATCCAGTCGTGTCTAGCCTCGTACTCCTTCTGTGCCAATTTGCTGCTTTCGATTATTATTATTATTATTATTATTATTATTATTATTATTTACCCCTTGAGAACTTTTCATATCAGCCTTAGCTGATGAACTTTCACTGAAGTTTGAGTGACAGCAAGTTTCCTCAAGTCTCCAGGACTCTTCTTAGTATTATGGCTGATCTCAATAATCCTGTATTTTGGAGAGTGTCCACTTGTCCTCTTATTTCTTAGTCCTCCAATCCCTTTAATAATCCTTAATCGATGACAGTACCAAGAGCACCAATTACAATTGATATAAACGTCACTTTCATGTTCCACAAAGGTCCAGGTGTTAATCCTTCTTTTCATTTTCTTTCAATTTTACTCTGTAGCCAGCCGGGACATTAAAGTCCGCAATTTTGCAAGTTCTTTTGGGGGGGATTATTATAAGGTCTGGTCGTCTGGGTGAGATTAGGTGATCCGTTTGTATGTCAAAGTCTCATAAGAGTCTATGTGTCTCATTCTCCAGGACAGATTCTGGGTTGTGCATATACCATTTGTTCGTATGGTCAATTTGAATTTCTTGCACAATTCCCAGTGGATCAACTTACCTGCCCAGTCATGTCTAGTCTTATACTCCTTCTGTGCTAATTTGCTGCATTCACTTATGTGATTAATCGTTTCGTCTCTATCACCACATAACCTACATTTACTGTTTTGTTGCGTCTTATCTATCCTCGCTTTGATATGATTGGTTCTGATGGCGTTGTTTTGAGCTACTATTAGGAGAGATTCTGTTTCTCTCTTAAAGTTTCCTTTTCTTAGCCATATCCATGTTTTGTCGTGTGAGATGTTGTTTATCAGTTTAAAACGTCCATAGAGTTGCTTTCCTTCCCATTTTTGTTTCCTAGTTATTATTATTCCTAGTCTTATACTCCTTCTGTGCTAATTTGCTGCATTCACTTATGTGATTAATCGTTTCGTTTCTATCACCACATAACCTACATTTACTGTTTTGTTGCATCTTATCAATTCTTACTCTAACCTTATTAGTTCTGTGCTGCTATTAGGAGAAATTCAGTTTTCCTTTCTTCGCCACGTTATCATAATTATTATTTTACTCTTTTGAGGGTTTTTCCAACCAGCATTCGCCGATGGTTTCTCACTGGAGGCTGAGTGACAGCAAGTCTCCTCAAGTCTCCAGGACTCTTCTCAGTATTCTGGCAGATTTCAACAATGTTATAGTTTGAATTGTCTCATTCATCCTCTTATTTTCATGTCCTCCAATTTCAGTACCAATCCTTTGGTGATTGTATCGAGCACAACAATTACAGTTAATATCACCATCACATTAATATTCCATAGTTTTTTATGTTATCTAGCAAGGTCTTGGTACTTATGTCTCTTTTTGATTTATCTCAGTTTTACTCTTTGCGAGTTTGTTTCATACCTGTTTGTTACATATTGACCCTCGACTGAGCCGTCAATCAAGAGATGCACCTGTGTAAATAAGCGGAAGCAGGTGGATGTCAAATAAAAATATAACCAGGACACAGACGGCTCTGGGTCAGTTGAGTTCCAGTTGGAGTTGGAGATAGGATGCCAGCAGAGTGAGAACTAGCTCCAGACAGAGGGCTGGAGCCCTCAGAGACCCACGGTTGAGCAGCCCAGCCAGAATGCGAATGAAGTGCTGCTATGGTCAGAAGAACTTGGGGTCAGTATGTAGAAGTCTGTCCCCGTCTCCAACTCACCTCTCACACACAACCAACATCAACCCTTTCGAGAATAAAGTGTGAGAGATATATCTTTATAAAGAAGTGTGTTCGTTCGTTCATTGAAGTTCGTCATTATGTTTATGTTACGCACATATGTGTACATGTATATGTATATGTACAGTTGTATTATGCGTATACAACACGTTTTCCCTAAAGACTTGGTAAGAGAAACTTTGTTCAGGTCTCCAAGACTCTTTTAAATATTCAACCCGAAATGGTCTGAATAGTTTCAATGCTTACTCTGATCTCCAATTCCTTTTGTCCCTTTTTTTAATCCTTTTGCGGACTGTTCCAAGTACACCAACTACAATTGGTATCACCGTCACCCTCATGTTTCACAGCCTTTTCGGCTCTTTAGCAAGATCCAAGTAATTATCTTACTTTTCGTTTTCTTTTGATTTTCACTCAACAGTTCACTGGAACAACATATCCTTATTCTGGTCTCCAGTTCCTTCTGTCTCTTTTTTTAATCCTTTTGCGGACTGTTCCAAGTACACCAACTACAATTGGTATCACCGTCACCCTCATGTTTCTCAGCCTTTTCAGCTCTTTAGCAAGATCCAAGTAATTATTTTTATTTTTTATTTTTTTGGTTTTAAGTAACACTTGGTCTTACCTTCTGTCCGTAATTTGGTAATCCGTTTGTATTTTGAAGTCGTACATAGTTTTAAGCATTTCATTTTAACTTACAGCTTCTATGGCCGATCAGCTGGGGCAGTAGAATACACTGATTGCATCTCTGCAAAAGAGTAAAAAAAAAACAACATCGCAATGAATGTCCTGAAATGACATTACGCCATCTAGTGGTGAAGTTCCAGTCTTAGAGTTTTTGGGAATATGGCATACCTCTTCATTGCCATTGCATCCAGGTCCCGGAGTGGTAGCACCTGATAGGGTCCTATCTATGGCTCAAATAGAAATGTTTGACATTTAAACTGTATGTCTTATGCAAAACTGAATTGTTAGAAATATAACTGTTTGATCATTTAACTGTGTGTAAACAAATACAGGGTCGCCCTAGAAAAGACGACATGATTCCATTTCTGTTTTATGAAAACTGGTTTCCGTTTTTTGTTGCAGACCATCTACAAGTTGGCCAGTTGTGTACAAATCCCAAAAGCGATAGGAGCCTTCAATCATGTCTGAAAGTAACACAATGTTCAACGAGCGAGATCGGAGATGCGCCGCTGTACAACTCATGCTCTCTACCGATCCAAGTTATGACAAATGGACCATTGCCAGCACTCTCAAAATGTAAATCTGGATTGCCACGAATAACAGGGACGTGCCCAGGGTGATGAAAACAAAGTTTCCAGCTACGGTTATGGTCTTTGATGTGGTTTCAAGTGAAGGCCACAACATGCCACCTCACATCTTCAAAGTCGGCTTGAAAGTCAACACCAAAGTGTACCTGGATGTACTGAAGAGTGTGGTGATCCCCTTGTGCAATCAGGTGGCCGGTGGCAGACCTTGGGTGTGGCAGCAGGACTCGGCGCCGGCCCACAAATCCAAAGAGACCCAGGCTTGGCTTCAAAAGGAGTGCTACGACTTTGTACTCTTCTCTCACTGTCCCCCTCCCCCCTACCTGAACCCGCTGGACTACTTTGTTTGGTCATACGTCGAGAGCATCACCAGCGGGACCTCCCACAACACCAAAGCCAGTCTGTTCACCGCCATCCGCCGAGTATTCGCCAAGCTCCCGCCGGCACTTGTGGAAAAGGCAAGCTCCCAGTTCCGGATCCGTATCGAAGCGGTGGTTGAGGCTGAAGGCGTCTGCAATGAAAAGATATCAGCTCTACTACATAATCATGTTACCTGAATTGATTTTGTCAATAAAAGTTTTAAAATAAAGATGTAGTGTTTTCTTTAGGACGACAATTTTATCGTTTCACCCGGTAGATGTCAGCTCTACTACATAATCAAGTTAGCTGAATTGATTTTTTCAATAAAAGTTTTAAAATAAAGCTGTAGTGTTGTTTTCTATAGGACGACAATTTTATCGTTCCATCCTGCAACTGTTTTATTGAATTGTTAGTGATACATAGCAAAACTTGGAACCATTTAACAGCGATCAAACGAATGAGCCGTATAAAATAGAATTATAAAGGCAAAATAGCACAACTTGGAACTCTTTAACTGTGTGGCTAAACAGATATATTGCTATTATATAGCAACCATTTGACTTTCTGCAAAGAAATGCTTAACATTGAATAGAATTATTAGTGTTGAATAGCAATACTTGAAACCATTTAACTGTGTAGAAGCAATAGCAATACAAGGGTGAAAACAAATTAGTTCTTACTCGTTTAAAAATGAAATTGCCAACTAACTGTGGGCAAACAAAAAACTAATGCTAAACTGAAACTGTTTTGTTTTTTTTTTGTTGCAATATTTAAGGCCAGTTAGCTGCAGAGATGTAAGACTCTCCTAATGAATATCTTGTGGCCCAGTTTGCTGGAGCTGCATGATACACCAACTGCATCTTCCAGGCAGTTGTCGTATCAATACTACTGTATGGATGCACTACATGGATGCTAACAAAACGGCTGGAGAAGAAGCTAGACGGCAATAACGCAAGAATACTGCGAGCAAACTTGAACAAGTCCTGGCGGCAACACCCCACAAGACACAAACTATACGGCCACCTGCCTCCCATCGCGAAAACTATCCAAGTTAGACGAACCAGACATGCAGGACACAGCTGGAGAAGCAGAGACGAGCTCATAAGTGATGTATTCCTATGGACCCCTATATATGGCCGGGCAAAAGCAGGACGACCGGCTCGGACATACATTCAGCAGCTATGTGAGGATACGGGATGTAGCCCTGAAGACCGGCCAGAGGCGATGAAGGATAGGGAGAAGTGGCGAGAGAGGGTCAGGGATGTCCGTGCTATATATATGTATAAAGAGGATTTGGCATTAAATAACCTACAATGGTTGATATGCCATAAAACCCAACACAACCCAACCAAATCATATATTTCATCATCATCATCATCATGTCGCGCTGATAGCACAGATATCCCTGACCCTCTCTCGCCACTCCTCCCTATCGTTCATCACCCTAGGCAGGTCTTCTGGACAACATCCCGTATCCTCACATAGCTGCTGAATGTATGTTCGTGCTAGTCGTCCTGCTTTTGCACGGCTATGTGTGGGGGTCCATAAGAGTACAGCTCTTATGAGTTCGTCCCTGCTTCTGCAGCAGTGTCCTGCATGTCTGGTTCGTCTAACTTGAATAGTTTTCGTAATAGGAGGCAGGTGGCCGTACAGCTGGTGTCTTGTGAGGTGTTGCCGCTAGGATTTGTTCAAGATTGCACGCAGCATTCTTGTGTAATTGCCGTCTAGCTTCTTCTCCAGCCGTTTTGTTAGCGTCCATGTAGCGCACTCATATAGCAGTATCGATGTGACCGCTGCCTGGAAGAAACTGCGTTTCATTTTATCGGTTAGGTCTGATTTCCATATATATATATATATATAATGAGGATTTGGCATTAAATAACCTACAATGGTTGATATGCAATAAAACCCAACCAAACCAAATCATATATATTTAATATATATGTATAAAGTGGATTTGGCATTAAATAACCTACAATGGTTGATATGCCATAAAACCCAATCAAATCAAATCATATATATTTAATATATATGCATACAGAGGATTTGGCATTAAATAACCTATAATGGTTGATATGCCATAAAACCCAACCCAACCAAATCATATATACTTAATATATATGTATAAAGAGGATTTGGAATTAAATAACCTACAATAGTTGATATGCCATAAAACCCAACCAAATCAAATCGTATATATTTAATATATATGTATAAAGAGGATTTGGCATTAAATAACCTACAATGGTTGATATGCCATAAAACCCAACTTCTAGTATGCTCCTTAATCATTTTTTTGGATGTTCAAGTTTTAATCTGTGGTGCAATTCCCAGTATTTTACCTTTCCCGCCCATTTATACCTACAGTTGTATTCTTCCTTTATTTTGGCTTTATTGATTTATTATCTGATTAGATGACAAGTTCTTTCCTTCCAATTAATTTACGCAAAGCCTGGTTTTCTGTCTTGGATTTTTCACCCAGTTTCTCAGAGTTTGAGAATTTTATATCTAATTTTCGAGAATTGATTATCAATTTTATCTTTGGCATAGTTCTTATAGCATTATTTTCTGTTCCTATAAAAAAAGATTCAGTTTCACTCTTCAGGTGTCCTCTGCGTAGCCAGGTTCAGGTCATCTCATCTATAATGTCCTTCGTTTGTCCATCAAAAAGACATACAGTTGTTGTTTACATTTAAAAAAAATTTTTTTCTTGTTATTGTTGTTATAGTCTGATTTCTCCAGGCATAATTAGCAGAAATATTGTGTCATAATTCAAATTGCTTTGTATTTTTCACCCATTGGCGTTTTTTTTTTTAATAAAAAAAAAAATAACGTACGATCGAACAGAAAGGTCTATTCTAATTAAACTACTAATAAGAGTTATGGTACCACCTCATCTGACCACGGCTCTAATTTGACGGAATCAATTAAAAGAAGAAGAAAACAGAATAATAACATTATTAGATCTACCATTTTAGTTATTAGCCTCCTCCTCTCCCCCTCTCCCTTTCTTTCCCCACCCACTAACCTTGAGACACACACTTTCTTATTCCATGATGATTTTTTTTTTCTTTTATTGTTATCAACATAATTTTTTTTTTTGTCCTTCATGGCATCGTTTTTCATCTTGGAATGTCAGCAATGTACCTGCTGATTTGTATATAAAGAAGTGACAGGCATTCGCTCGCTGTCTCACAGTGAGAACCTCCCTGCTCTCCTGGTAGTGTCTCAATCCTGTCTTAAGTCTTTTTGTTCAGGTAAGTCTGTTTTAGCTTTTTGGCATAGAAACACACACACACACACACACACACACACACACATAAACACACATATAGTAATTTACAAAGCTCTTTGCTTCGATGTGGCACAAGGCCGAATGAATGGGGCGCCCAATGAGACTCGAACTCACTCGTGTAGGTTTGCTAGTCAACCTTGCTAACCGTTACACCACCAGAGGTGCCCATATAAACACACATATATATCTGTGCGTGTATGTGAGTGTGTGTACTAAAGATGATTCGCAAGGATTCAGAGTTGAGTTTTTCATTACCATAATTCATGCTTGCCAATGAGATGTCACAACTGAGGTTGAAGGCTGAGTAGTAATTGTCCGAAATCTCCTATTTCGATTCGACCGTGCAATAGATAATGAGATGCTCTCTATGATCAATGAAAAGGCTAATAAAAAAAAAGACTCAACTCCAAATCCAAGTCCGACATCTTCAATAAAATATACTGACAAGAATGTCTGCTGCCTAAATGTACAACACACACACACACACACACACACACACACACACACACATATATATATATATATATATATATATATATATATATATATATCTGGCGAAAGAACTGTCGGCCACCTTTAGCGTAATGCAAGACTCTTCGAAAGAATTGAGCTCTCTGGTAGCCGATAGGGTATGAAAAAATGTTAACAAAGGCTGCTGCTGCTGTTTGCTAAAATATAAAATACCTAAAAATTCTTGTAGCCAACATAGTCCGCTGGCGGCCGAGTGGTCTGAAGCTTAGTTTATCGTAAAATTGGTCGGGTTTCGATTTCGGCTTAAATTTCTGATAGAACGAAGCAGTCTGTTTGTGGATGACTTTATATATATAAAGGAGTGTAATTTTTTGTTGTCATAGCAGAATGATTTTAATATATATTTAATTCAAGTGAAGCGGCCGTTAGAAAAAGCACTGTGAGAATATTGTCTACTCACTGAATCAGGATGTGTTAGATCTTTATTTCAATTCATTTATTTCCCACGTATATGTACAAGTGATAACCTTTACTTTCTTATTTATTAACATTTGGAACATTTAAATGATTGTAGAAACAATATATTAAAGTAAGAACGGTTTGCCTGTCCTCAAAAGAATGCCAAAAGAATTGTTAAACCAAAAGATTACTGTAGAATTTTTATAATAAAAATCATATTCCAATGCATTTTCATAGTAAAAATCATTTCCAATGCATTTTTATAGTAAAAATCATTTCCGATGCATTTTTATAGTAAAAATCATTTCCAATGCATTTTTATAGTAAAAATCATTTCCAATGCATTTTTATAGTAAAAATCATTGCCAATGCATTTTTATAGTAAAAATCATTGCCAATGCATTTTTATAGTAAAAATTATTGCCAATGCATTTTTATAGTAGAAATCATTTCCAATGCATTTTTATAGTAAAAATCATTTCCAACGCATTTTTATAGTAAAAATTCTTTCCAATGCATTTTTATAGTAAAAATCATTGCCAATGCATTTTTATAGTAAAAATCATTGCCAATGCATTTTTATAGTAAAAATCATTTCCAATGCATTTTTATAGTAAAAATCATTGCCAATGCATTTTTATAGTAAAAATCATTTCCAATGCATTTTTATAGTAAAAATCATTTCCAACGCATTTTTATAGTAAAAATCATTTCTAATGCATTTTTATAGTAAAAATCATTTCCAATGCATTTTTATAGTAAAAATCATTTCCAATGCATTTTTATAGTAAAAATCATTGCCAATGCATTTTTATAGTAAAAATCATTTCCAATGCATTTTTATAGTAAAAATCATAATCCAATGCATTTTTATTGTAAAAATCATTTCCAGTGCATTTTATAGTAAAAATCAATTCCAATGCATTTTTATAATAAAAATCATTTCGAATGCATTTTTTACAGTAAAAATAATTTCCAATGCATTTTTATAATAAAAATCATTTCTAATGCATTTTTATAGTAAAAATTAATTCCAATGTATTTTTATAGTAAAATCATATTCCAATGCATTTTTATAGTAAAAATCATTTCCAATGCATTTTTTTAGTAAAAATAATTTTCAATGGATTTTATAGCAAAAGTCTTTTGTTTATATTCTGAGAAAATAGAAAGAAATATGTTACCTCGAAAAAGCAACATGGCCCGCAAAATAGTAGACGTTAAGCCAACCTGAATGTTGATGTCGACTGAATTTTACGATCATTATTACTTCTAATTTGCATTCTCACTCGTCATCTTTTTTGTCTTTGGAAACTTTTGGTTTTGTTTTATGGCATATCAACTGTTGTAGGTTATTTAATACCAAATCCATTTTTATACATATAAACAGTTCTATTTCAAACAATTCAGTTTCACAAAAGTAGAATTTAAATTTTAAACGGTTCTATTTGACCCATAGGTAGAACATTATTAGGTGCAACCATTCCGGTCTAGAATGGACCTGGTAGCGATGTACTATGACGGACGGGCGCTGTCGTTGAGAACGTGCGGGAGCATCGGCTGTCGTCAATCAGTGAAAATGTCACGAATCTAGCGCGTGTAGGCAGAATGACCTACAGGGTTCAGACGTGATTTTAATATAATCACACATGAATTATCACGTGTTTTACGGCAGTTTCACTGGTGACATCGAACATTCTGGGATCTTCGATTTGTTCTTCAAAATCTCTATATAAGAAAACAAGTCAGGAGATTTTGGCAGAGTTGAAGGCAGGTGTGTCAAAGGTTCAGGAGACCCCAACCCGTCCTACCCAGCCTGTTACGACCCAACTGTCAGGAGCGTGTCAACAGCCGGCTATCACCGACACCCACCGTCGCCACCAAGAAGAAGAGAGGGGGTAAAACATAACGAAATGATTTTTTCGAGCTGCAACTATTGTAGTGCAAGTGAATAAAAAACGACTACTATTTTTCTCCCTTATATTTCGAGTTTGAGTATTTCTTTTTCTGCGGACTCCTTTCTTTAAAACCCAACACTTTGGTCCAATGATAGAGCGATTGTAATAAACACTTACTCCGCATTCCCCAAAGCTCCAGCATTACTGGAGCCTTACCATCAGATTGTTTAGTGTCATATTTAGGACACTCGTTCGGGGAGTTTTACCCCTCTGCAGAGATGCAATCAGTGTATTCTGCAGTTCCACCTGACTGGGCCATGTCGAAACTTTAGAAAAGTCTCTGCTAAAGATGGTCGTTTTCCTAAATTAAGACAGAATTTCGCAGAAGGACCCTTCATTGTTCATCCTAGGAAAATAAAAATAACAATCACACAACACATCCAGGTCATCGAAGTTAAGCATCAATAACCCTGTCCATTAACTGGATGGGTGACCACTAACGAACAGTAGCTACAGAAGGCATTTAGATTTCTGAATTCCAGGCAAACCAATGATTAGCAAATACCTACAAAGTACAACCTGATCACTAAAATTTAGTTGCAATATGTATATCTAGTACATAGATGGGTAACCACTTAGAAACCAAAGGTACTGCAAACAATCCGAGCCTTGTGCCAGACTAAGCAAAGCTAAGTAAAATATTGGCTTAGACTCAATGCACTTGTTCCTGCGAGCTGACTGAATTAAACCAGGGGTAGTTCTGTGGTGCAGTGGCTTATCGAACTTGTGAAGTGTCCTAACTAGTGTCCTGAATATGACACTAAACAATCTGATGGTGAGGTTACAGTGATGCTGGGGTTAGGGGAATCCGGAGCACCCCTTCATTGCCATTGGTTCCAAGTCCACTCTGTTCCGGAATGGTAGCAGTGCCATATCGAATTTGTGAAGTTGTTCACGCAATTATTCAGTTATGTAGCAAACAGAGTTGCCCAGAGAAGGCCAGGTATTTGTGATCCGTCCCACCTCCGGACAAATATGGCACAAGGCCTTTTTTAAGGAGGATCTAGGCACAGGACCATTAGCCCACACGCGCCTGGCAGTCCTAAAAATATCTTGGGCCCCGTCGGCATTCCCCTAAAAAGGAGCGCTTCAGGCACCAGGCAATTAACTTAACCTCTCAGAAGAGGGTTAAAGCCAAGGGGACGGCCCCCTGAAGCTAGAGGGATCTTCAGTGCCGAGGCACAGTCGACCAGAACAGTGCTCCAGTAAAAAAACGGCTGGCCGAAGTGCGATCCCACGACTGAAGAGGCGTACATCTCTGCGACACGACTGATGCCCAGAGAAGACTACTACTTGAGGAGAAAGAGACTTTTTATCGAGCATCTGATTGTGTACATACGATCACGTCATTGCATGGGCTGTGACGTCTGACTGTCCACATAGGGGCACGTCATTGCATGGAGATTATGGCGGAAAGTGTTATTATTATTCTACAGCTCCTTTCCGCACCATCACGTGTGGGTAGTGGTCTTTGGGAAGGGATGAGTTCTTTTAAAACTGGCTGGTTATGTGGGAGTAATCTGGACAATGGCCGGGTTTTTTTGTTTTTTTTGTCTGCGTCGATGTAGACGGCTGAGCAGTAATTGATGTTCGGTGTGACGATGTGACTGTCCACTTACAGGCATGTCATTGCATGGAGATCATGGCGGAGAGTGCTATTATTATTGTTCAGACTAATCATTCCCAATGTATTTTTATAGTAAAAATCATTTCCAATGCATTTTTATTGTTTAAATCATTTCCAATGCATTTTTATAGTAAAATCATTTCTAATGCATTTTTATAGTAAAAATCATTTCCAATGCATTTTTATAGTAAAAATCATTTCAAATGCATTTTTATAGTAAAATCATTTCAAATGAATTTTTATAGTAAAAATCATTTCCAATTGATTTCTGTAGTAAAAATCATTTCCAACGCATTTTTATAGTAAAAATCATTTCTAATGCATTTTTATAGTAAATATCATTTCCAATTGATTTCTATAGTAAAAATCATTTCCAACGCATTTTTATAGTAAAAATCATTTCAAATGCATTTTATAGTAAAAATCATTTCTAATGCATTTTCATAGTAAAAATTCCAAATGCATTTCATTAGTAAAAATCATTTCCAATGCATTTTTATAGTAAAAATCGTTTCAAATGCATTTTTATAGTAAAAATAATTTCCAATGCACTTCTATAGTAAAAATCATTTCCAATGCATTTTTATAGTAAAAATCATTTCCAATGCATTTTTATAATAAAAATCATTTCCAATGCATTTTTAGAGTAAAAATCATTTCCAATGTATTTCTAGAGTAAAAATCATTTTCAATGACTGCGACATTGTAACAAGTGTGTTCGAATTCCTGTGGTGTTACTATGTTCACTCTCGGAGTAATAATTTTGAGAAAGACATAAACCCCTTTATTCCCTCAGCTATGGGTTAAATAGTACAATTATGTCCTTCTACTGGGATGGCTTTGGCATAAAATAACCCACAAAATTTGATATGCCATTAAACAAAGAAACCAAAACCTATCTATTACTCTTCCTATCTATTCTTTCTGGGTGAGGCTTAGAACATTTTGAATGACTATTATAGTACATCAACTGTCCTACTACAAGGATGACTTGGTATTAAATAAGCCACAAAGTTTGATATGCCATTAAACATTATTACTGTTTCTGTCTATTCTTTCTGGTTGAGGCTTTGAACATTTTCAATGATCATAATAAAACCACCGCTGTCCTTCTACCAGGAATTTTTTGGTATTAAATAACCCACAAAGGTTGATATGCCATTGAAGAAACATACCTTAAATAGTATCACTGCTGTTTTTCTACAAGGATGGCTTTGTCATTTAATAACCCACAAAGGTTGATATGCCATTGAACAAAGAAACCTTAAATAGTATCACTATTGTTCTTCTACAAGGATGGCTTTGGCATTAAATAACCCACAAAGGTTGATATGCCATTGAACAAAGAAACCTTAAATAGTATCACTATTGTTCTTCTACAAGGATGGCTTTGGCATTAAATAACCCACAAAGGTTGATATGCCATTAAATAAAGAAATCAAAACGGTGACATACTTCTAAAAAAAAGTTTGGGATGCTAAAAAGTTCTCGGTTGGACAAGGAAGAGACCAGATAAAACATTTTACTGAAATTTTTGAAATTCTAAAAAAATTGTGTATGATTTTTTTTTCTGAACGCTTACCTCAATGTTTTTTTGTTTTTTGCTTTTTTTATGTATAAAAACAATTAGTAACTCTCAGTTGCATACAACGTGTGAATGCCCAACAGATCAGATATGAACTACTAGACTGCTTACTCAGGTGAATTTTTTTATACGGTGAACGCTTGTGTAGTCATATCATATAAACCGCCAACAGATAACCATAAAACATTATGCTACATATTCTCCAAAACGGTGTTCTTCAGGTTTCTCCTTCTCCGAGATTAATTGCCTTATCAAGGGGCTGAAGAACACAGTCTGTCCAACTATTTTTAAATGATAGACTGGCGTAATCTATTATTTGGCAGGTAGTGTAGAATAGCTTAAAATGGAGTCAAAAAAACTGTTAGGACATCTGGTATGATTGATGTGTGATGAACCCGCGGTCATTTTGAGAACATGGCTTTGACAGAACAAGTAGATCCTGTGATCTGATGATTGTAGAAGTAAGGAATAAGTTGGTCAGTTTTTGAAAAACGTTCGACTGTAGTGTTTGAATGTTCCATCTCTGCTCGCTAATTTCTCGTCGGCCGCTGGGGGGGGGGGGTGATAAAACGAAAATGTCTTCGAAGTAATAAATTACGTAAACATGGAAATGTGATCGCATTATTATTCCTCATCCCAACAAAGAGGAACTTAGAACAACGAAGGAGGGCCATAGAAAACAACAAACAAGAACTAAGATGCCAACACGAGGCGATGGCAAAACAATCGAAAAACAAACTTAAACGAAAAGATGGCCGTTGGCTGATCTTTGAGTATGTATCTACCAACCCCTTCACCCAGGAAGGATGTGACAAAAGGTCAATCTTTTAAGCGGAGTTGAAAAGGTTTGGAGTCAGAGTTTTCCTTCTCCTAGACTGGTTGCCTGGCTGATCCTAGAGTAAGGGCTGTATAACAAAACCAAAATATGATAATACTTACCCATAACCGGAAGGGTGATTGATGCATTTTTCCCAAAGGACATTATCTCAAAGAGAAATCTCAAGTTCAGTATTTGAACTCAGCTCATCGTATCTATTGCCAACAGAGGGTGGAATCTGTGACGTTGTGGCTAACGTGCTGAACTCTAATATTGTAGTAAGCGTGTTCGAACTCCAGTATCGCTATTACTTTCCTTTTTGGACTAATGTCCTTGAACAAAAAATGAACCCCTTTTCCCAACACTTATGGGTGAAATAGTATCCATACTGTTCTTCTATAAGCAATGTTTTGGAATTGAATAACCCACAAAGCTTGATATGTCATTTAACAAAGAAACCAAAACCTATAACTATTCTTATCTCGTCTTTCCATATTTACCAACCCCTCCGCTCGGGCAGGATATGACACAAGGTCAGTTTTTAAGCGGACTTAATAGGTTTGAATTCAGAGTTTTCCTTCACCAGTCTGCCATACCTGGAGGAAGAATAATTGGATTCATACCTTTCCGAAGAGTTTTAGTGCTATGTGAAATGCAATTAGCTTGGTCCAGGATTTGAACTTGTGTCGCCGTTTCCATTTCCTACGACGATAACCATTACACCACGGGCACCTCGTCTTTCTGGATGAGGCTTAGAACATTTTGAACGACAATTAAAGTATTACTACTGTCCTCCGACAGCATTAAATAACCCACAAACGTTAATGTGCCATTAAACAAAGAAAACAACCCAAACAATAGCGTTTTTCACCCGCAAAATCAGTCCAATGTTCAAAGTACGAAAATGCAGAGAAATTACTAGATATTTTAAGTATAATAAATAATAAGATATAATTAGACTAAAAACTCATGAATCTGAGTTTCACGGTTTCAATTTTCAGGTACGCTTTGTGGGTTATTCAAGAAAGAGAGAGACAAGAAAGAGAAAGTTAATATATATATATATATATATATATATATGTATATATATATATATATATATATAATTGTTAGTCCAACGAAAGAAAAGTAAATTATTTAAAAATGAATAGGTACACAAATGCCTTCAAATTTGGAACTAAGGTTTTTTTATTATTTCATGCTTGTGTTTTGCAAGTGTATCGGTCTTTACCTCTTCGTCGGTATATATATATATATATATAGGCGATAAACTGACAGTTGTCTACGTTATCTTATCTTAAATATATACACTTTACCAATGATGTATATATATATATATATATATATATATTCATCTGATTTATAATTGTAGTGCGTTTGGTTACGGTATCTTAGGTATACTGGAGGTTTTTTTATGCTATTAAAAATTATATTTTCGAGGTCGGACATGTAGAAATTACTGAAAATCGGGCCCAGAACTGACCCCATAGATTCGCCATCTGTCTGAACGTAAATATTACCAAGATGATCATGAAATGGAACTTCAGTATTGCATGTTAGGAGTAGTTTTCGAAGTATATTAGGGTTGATTTTAAGAGGAGGCAGAGATGGGTTATTATAAATATTATTTATGATAATATCAACTGTTTCATTAACAGGTACATTAGTGAATAAATTTTCTACGTCCAGTGAGGCTAATATACCATTATTGGGTTTAATTGAATGAAGAACTTGAATTAATTTATGTGTAGATTTTATGTTATATTTGCTAGGTATGGTGAAATAAGCTATTTTATTGTTTTTTTGTGAGTTGATAAATTGGTGTAGGTATTTGTAATATAATAGGGCGTAGAGGATGATTAGGTTTATGTATTTCTACGGTCCCGTAAAGATAGCCGGGTTTATAATCCCCAATTATTTTGGGTGGTTTTGTGCTGTTAAGTTCGACATTATTAGCAGTGATTAGTTTATTAATTTTTAATTGTAGTTGGTTGGTGGGATTCTTATTTAATTTTTTGAATTTTGTATGGTCATCAAGAATATTTTTCGTTTTGAATGGTAATCTGTTTTATTGAGTACTATAAAAATATTTGTTTTATCTGCTTTTTTATGGTGATGTTGGGATGATTGCGTAATTCTTTAGCAGCAGTTTTTAGTTGATGTGTTAATAATGTAGGTTGTTTTTTTATTGTATCTATTTTTGATGGCTTCATCCTTAAGAAGATCACTGAATTCGTGGGTGTGTGTGGGTGTGTGTGTGTGTGTGTGCGAGGGCGTGATGGTCTGATAGAAAAGTTATAATATACAACTGAACACTTTCCGTTAAATGAAAATATTCTTATAAAATCTTTTTCTTCTTTTATTCTTTCAACAGCTTCCCCAGCTGCTCAGACTTCATCATGAACCGCTACGTGAATCGATTCCGTAATTGGTACGGCAACAACTACAGAGGTAGATACAGGGGTATGATGGAACCGATGTCCAGAATGACCATGGACTTTCAAGGAAGATATATGGACTCCATGGGCAGAATGGTCGACCCCAGATACTACGACTACTACGGAAGATGGTACGACTATGACCGATACTACGGAAGGTCCATGTTTAATTATGCCTGGATGATGGACGGTGATAGATACCACAGGTACTATCGCTGGATGGACTTCCCCGAGAGGTACATGGACTTGTCTGGTTACCAGATGGACATGTACGGACGCTGGATGGACATGTATGGACGTTACTGCAACCCGTTCCGTCAGTGGTGGTATAACAGACACGGTTATTTCCCTGGTTACTATTACGGTTGCAACATGTTCTATCCTGAGAGATGGATGGACATGTCTAACTACTACATGGATATGCAAGGACGTTACATGGACAGATGGGGCCGTTACTGCAACCCGTTCTCTAACTACTACAACTACTGGAATAGATTCTGGACCTACCCCGGTTACTATAACTACTACTATATGTACTACCCCGAGAGATACTTTGATATGTCCAATTGGCAGATGGATATGCAGGGACGTTGGATGGATATGCAGGGACGCTACTGCAATCCTTACTGGTACAACTGGTACGGCAGACATATGTATTACCCCTACCAGAACTATTATTGGTACGGCCGATGGGATTACCCGTGGATGGATTATTCCAATTGGCAGATGGACATGCAAGGACGCTGGATGGATATGCAGGGTCGCTACATGGACCCCTGGTGGTGGAACGACTACTACTACAACTACTACTTCTATTAAGTAAGATAGTAGTGTCCTTTTGCCAGTGGCAACAACACCGTTCGTCTCAAAGAAAAGCCATCTTGTAAGGGAGTAAAAGATGACGACGGTGTTTTCAAATGTTTCATTGATCGTAAAGACAATTTATACAGCTTCGTATTTCCTTGTGATTATGAAATGTAACGTGTTTATTTATTGTTTAATCGGCTCAATAAACATTTGAATATATTTCTAAAGCCATTGATTTATATATATTTATATATAAACGTTTTTTTTTTTCCTTTTTTCTTTTATTTTTTTTTTTCCGAATTGGTCTCTTCCGTTTTTGCTTTTTTTGTTTTTTTTGTTTTGGTGGGAGAGGGGTCTGCTTTCTTTTTCTTCTTCTTGTTTCTTTCTTTTGTATTCTTCATTCTCTTTTCCTTTGCTTCATTTTCTTTCTTTCTTTCTTTCTCCTTCACTTATTTGTCTTTTTTCTTTTTTTTTCTTTCTTTCATTTTCTTTTCTTCTTTCTTTTTTCTGTTTTTCTCTTTTTTGCTTTTTCCTTTCTTTTATCTTTCCATTCTTTGTCCCTTCTTTCTCTTTTCTCTTTTTTCGTTTCTTTCTTTTTCCTTTGTTACTTCCTTTTTCGTACTTCCCTCTCCTCTTCTTTTATCTTCTTTTTTTCCGGTGTTTCTTTTTCTTTCTTTCTCCCTCTTTTTCTTTTCATTTTGTTTCTTTTTCTACCTGCTTTCTTCTTTATCTTTATTTCCTTTTCTCTTTGTTTCATTTGTCTTTTTCTTTCTCTTTTCCTGTGTTTATTTGTTTCTCTTTTTTTTTCTTTTTCCTTTGCTTTTTTCTTTCTTTCTTTCTCTCTATTTCTTATTCTATTTTCTAGGGTTTTTTCTTTCTTTCTTTCATTTTTTTTCTTTCTTTGTTTCTTTCTACGATTTTCTTTCTTTCTTTCTCTCTATTTCTTTTTTCTTTTTTCTTAGTTTTTCTTTCTTTCTTTCTTTCTTTCTATTTCTTTTATTTTTTTTCTTTCTTTCTATTTTTTCTATTTTCTTGAATTTTTTTCTTTCTTTCTTTCTTTCTTTCTTTCTCTCTATTTCTTTTTTCTTTTTGCTTAGTTTTTCTTTCTTTCTTTCTTTCTTTCTCTCTTTCTTTCTATTTCTTTTGTTTCTTTTTTCTTTCTTTCTTTCTATTTTTTCTATTTTCTTGTGTTTTTCTCTTTCTTTCTTTCTTTCTTTCTTTCTTTCTTTCTTAGATTTTCTTTCTTTCTTTCTTTCTCTCTATTTCTTTTTTTTCTTTTTTCTTAGTTCTTTCTTTCTTTCTTTCTATTTCTTTTTTTTCTGATTTCTTTCTTTCTTTCTTTCTTTCTTTCTTATATTTTTCTCTTTCTTTCTTTCTTTCTTTCTTTCTTTCTTAGATTTTCTTTCTTTCTTTCTATCTATTTCTTTTTTTTTCGGTTTTCTTAGTTTTTTCTTTCTTTCTTTCTTTCTTTCTTTCTTTCTTTCTTTCTTTCTTTTTGGAAATTACATTCTTGCAAGATCATTGAAGTTAAGTAACGATAAGCCAGTCCAGTATATAGATAGGTGACCACTTATTACTTAAAGAATTTAGACTGGTAAACTGAATAAAGCTTAATAAATGAAAGCATAATACAACTCGATTACAATAGTTAAGCATCATTAGGTGTGAGAATTTTTTTTTTATATATATTGCAGACTTTTTGTCCTCATCTTGGTAGTCTTTGTGTTGTTTCTTCTTTCACTAGGTTTCGGCCAAATTTCACCTCTGGACTTCTTCATGTGATTTACCGCGACCTCAGATACGAATGCTGAGTCTTGTAACCATATCCCCAGTAATTACTGCCTTCCATAGTTGTTGTCTATCGCACCACGTTTTTGACCAAGCCGGCTTGGGTAGGATTTGAAACCGCTATCTTCTCAACGCCTCAATCCGCTACGCCACGGGCCCCGTGGCGCAGCGGATAGAGGTGTTGAGTCTCTACGGTTCCAGGTGAGCATTGTCAGAAGATAGCGGTTTCAAATTCTACCTAAGCCGGCCAGAGGTTTACTTGGTCAAAAACGTGGTGCGATAGACAACAACTATAGAGGGCAGTAATTACTGGGGATACGGTTACAAGACTCAGCATTCCTATCCGAGGTCGCGGTAAATCACCTGAAGAAGGCCAAAGGTGAAATTTGGCCGAAACGTAGTGAAAGAAGAAACAACACAAAAAAAAACTACCAAGATGAGGACAAAAAGTCCGCAATATATATATATATAAGAAAATTAATTCTCAGATTAAGAAGCCTCATCTCAAAATGATTCCAATTAAAGACAAGTATCATTAGGTGTGTTCAGTATTTAAATGGGTGACCACTTCGTACTCTGGGCAAACAGCGCCCTGAATAAAACTTAGTAAATAAAAGCACAATACAACTGTATCCTAAAAGTTAAGTGTCGTTAAGCCTGTTCAGTATTTAAAGAGGTGACCATTTAGAAACAGCGGCTACTGTGAGAAACCCAAAACTTTTGTTTTAGAATATGCCTATCGCAGTAAATAACGATGTAATACACCTTATTCACTTAGCAATAAGCCAGTTCATTACGTAGATGGGTGACTACAGCAAGTACTGTTAAAATAAATGAGGTCTGCGTGCCTGATGAAGCAAAGTTTAGTAAATAACAATATCATACAACCTGATATATTAAGTTTGTAACATAATGGCCGAGGGATTTCGGTTCATGCCTTTGGGTTTAGTTAGGATGAGAACCTTTCGGCTCAGCACATGGGTTAGTTAGGTGCAAACTTGAGCACAGGTGTTGACGTTCGCGCGGGGCGGACGTGTCACTCAGAGATGTCACTATAGCCGAGATGACAAACGGGGCTAGCAAGTGCGAATGACGTCACGCACCGGAAGCGCGCGAAGGATTTTGGGGATCTCGAAGAAAGTTAAGAGAGTTGAAAACTAGACACCAAACGAGACGGTCGACTTTCGGGCTCGCAGAGGCGAGACGAATTTGCGAAACCTTTAATTCAAAGGTAATAAAAGTTTTCGTACCTGACAAGAGAAGTCGTTACGTGTTTTTCGAATTTCGAGATTCCAATGTTCTAAGTTATCTATATGTGGTTATAAACATTCGATGTACGTTTCACACATATCCGTATATTACGGTTAGGGTACAAGTTAAGCAACATTGAACTTGTTAAATATTTAGATGGGTGACCGCTTAGAGCAAAAGGGTACAGCAAGCAGCCAAATGTTTATATGCCAGAATAAAAAAAGTTTCGTAAATAACAAGAAAAAAAAGGAAGAAGTTAAGCAACCATGACGCTGTTCAGTACTTAGATAGGTGACTATTTAGAGATAGCAGGTATCATAAGTCTCTTACTAGCAAGTGTTCTTCAAATATTTGTACTATATAGTTAGTGTTACGGTTACAAAATTTCATTGTAAAGCCTCCCAATATCAACCAAGATGAAAAATTGGTTGGGTTTTATGGAACATCGACCATTGTGGGTTATTTCATGCCAATTCATATATATATATATATATATATATATATATTATTGTATTTCTTAGAGGGCTTTTCCAATGCAAAATAATTAATCGGGTCTAACTAATTTTGAAGTAAAAACTTCATTATCAGAGCCGTTTTTTGATACGAATTCAGCGTTTTATTTTCACATTTATTTTTTTTTGGTGTTTAAGCACCTATGCGGCACCATGGCTACACCACCCAACATAGCGCTCTAACACCCCACGTGACACCATGTTTGCATCATCCCCTCCCCTAAAAAAATTTTGACTACACAACACCGAGTTCATTTTTTTTTAAGTTTCTGATGATGAAGTTTTTACTTAGGAATTAATTAGACCCGATTAATTATTTTGGATTGCTATAGCCCTCTAAACAAATACAATACAATAAGAATAATTTGTGCAATGCTGCGAGCTAATCATAAGATACTTATATATATATATATATATATATATATAAGGTAACCAGACATTGGCCTTGCAGTTAGAGTGTTCGCCAATGGCCCGGGAGACCTAGCTTCAATCCCAGGTCTAGTCATACAAACGACTCAAAAAATGGGACTTGATTCCTCCTTGCTTAACACTCAACATTATAAGGTACGGATCAAGGGTAAAGTGGAGCAATCCAGGGAAAGGATTAGCGCCCTCTCCTACACCTCGGTGTAGTAGCTTTCGAAAAGTGAGCCTTCGGGTAACGCTCGACTATGGTCGCCAACTTTTATATATATATATATATATATATATGCAGACACACAGACAAACACAAACACATATATATATATATATATATATATATATATATGTGTGTGTGTGTGTGTGTGTGCGGTTTGTAAACAAATAGCTTGTAGGCTGCATTTTAAACAAGCCAGACTTTATTTGTTTGCACACAGTTAAATAGTTTCAAGTATTCATTACGTGAATAATTCTATTTAGAATTAATCATATGTTTTAACACAGTTAAATGGTTTCAAGTATTCCTATCTAACTCTAATAATTCTATTCAATATTTATCATTTGTTTGCACACAATATTGCAATCTAACACCAATAGTTTCAAGTATTGTTACACAAACAATTCAATTTAATGTCCGTCATTTGTTTGCTAATATTTAAATGGTTAAACAGGTCTATTTAACCCGTATATGGTGTTGTATTGCCATGTTCAAAATCATAATAATGTTACAGAGCCATACATGAATATGGAAAATGTACATAGAATGTTCATAACTCATATATAGATAACATAGGAATCCCGAAACACAAAAAAAAACACGACTTCTTAGTTCAGGTACGAAACTTTTTATTACCTTTGAGTTTAAAGGTAATTCGACATATGGAGAGTGATACACAATCTTTCTATGCTGACTTTTCCATCTGCCCCCCACCACCACCACCACGCGCGGCACCCCGCCGCAATCAACTGGTCTGATCTCGGCGAGGCCCGAAAGTCAACCGTCTTCTTCGGACGCTAAAACTCAACTAACTGCTTTTTCTCAAATCTCAGCCCACGCTTCCGGTGCGTGACGTCACCCAAATACCCTAGTCCCAATTCCTATCTGAGATTTTTATTTTGACATCTCTGAATGATACATCCTTTCCGCACGCACATGAACACCTGCGTTAATGTTACACCTAACTAACCCATGCACTAAGCGAAAGGTTCTCATCCTAACTAAACCGAAAGGCAAGATATATAAAACGAAATCCCTCCACCATTATGTTACAATAATAAAAGTACATATACAAATGCAAATACAGGGAAATACAAAACACAATAGACAGACTCTGTTGTTCAGGTACGAACTGTTTATTAATTTCTGACTTCGGTTCTTCGACAAGAGGAGAGAGACACAATTCTTAAAAGTCTTTCGTTATCATACGATGCTACCAACACCCCAACGCTCGGTACATCTCGTGGTCTAATCTAAATTTCTCAACACCATGGTCAGACCCCAACTTCTCAACACCATGGTCAGACCCCAACTTCTCAACACCATGGTCAGACCCCAACTTCTCAACACCATGGTCAGACCCCAACTTCTCAAAACCATTGTCTTAACTCAACTTCTCAACACCATGGTCGGACCCCAACCTCAACTGTCTGCCACTGAGGCAGACAACCCAACTGTCTGCCTACATGACCCAAAGTCAACTCCCAACCGACTCTTTTTCAAAATCTTCAAATTCTAAGAACCATTCCTTCCGGGCATGACGTCATTCACACCGATAAAAGAACCTCCACCTGGGGGAAGTCCCTGTCACTTGGGGGACACAAAAACGATATTAGATTAAGACTCCCGCCGCCTATTCATATATATATATATATAACTGTATGCTTCCAAATGGGCAAGTTGATATATTTCGCTACACCTCCATCGCTATGGGACTGAGAAAGTTTAATAGGTGAGAAGATTGTAAGGGAACATTTGTATATCATTGTATTATTGTGGCTAACGCTTTTTCAACACGAACACTACTCTCTGAGTTTTCATCGTTATTTTATTCAATGACAAATCGAAGCAAGATCCTATTTACCCAACCCCTCCGCTCGGGCAGGATATGACACAAGGTCAGTTTTTTTAAGCGGAGTTTAAGAGGTTTGGATTCAGAGTTTTCCTTCTCCTAGACTAGTTGCCTTGCCAAGGCTGAAGAACCTAGTCTGCCCTACTATTTACCCATAGCTGGAGGGAGAATAATCGGATTCATACCTTTCCCAAGGGTATTAGTGCTATGTGAAATGCAATCAGTCTTGTCCAGGAATTGAACTCGTATCGCCGTGTCCATATCCTGTGACGATAACCATTACACCACATCAAATCGAAGCAAGATGTCAGAGATGTCTTTCTTCCAGTTGAAATAAGTTGACTAAGAATTGGGTTTCCGAGACAACCAGAAATAATGTTAGATGGCCATTGAAGAAAAATTTCCCTTTACCTTTTGATAGGTCTTGTCATATCTATCTCTCTATCTGTGTGTGTGTGTGTGTGTGTGTGTGTGTGTGTGTGTGTGTGTGTGTGTGTCGGTACCTGTGTGTATAAAGTGTGAGAGATATAATTTGTGTTAGATGGACATTGAGGAAAAAAGTTATCTTCGGCTTTGATAAGTCTTGTCTTATCTATCTATCTGTGTGTGTGTGTGTGTGTGTGTGTGTGAAGCGTGGGAGTGATTGGTTGGTTGGTTGTTTGGGTTTTATGGCATATCAACCTGCACAGGTTATTTAACGCCAAATCCATTTTTATGCAAATAGTTCTATTTCAAACAATTCAGGTTTGATTTGGTTTGGTTTGGTTTGGTTTTATGGTATATCAACCTTTGTAGGTTATTTAACGCCAAATCCATTTTTATGTAAATAATCAGTTCTATTTAAAACAATTCAGTTTAGCGTAAGTACACAGTTTAATTGTCAAAAACATTTCTATTTCAAACTATTCAGTTATACATAAAAATTTAGTTTAGTGTAAGTACAGTTTCAGTGTCAAAAATAGTTCAATTTAAAACAATTCAGTTTAGCAAAAGCACGCAGTTTAAATGTAAGTACAGTTTAATTGTAAAAAAAAAAACATTTTTTATTTCGAGCTATTCAGTTTAGTCAAGCAATTCTACTTCAGCTAATTCAGTTTAGTAAAAGTACAGATTTTATTTACACACAGTTATATGTCAGAACAGTTCTATGTTAAACAATTTAGTTTAGTGGAAATACAGTTTCACTGTCAAAAAACAGTTGCAGTTATATGTAACAATTCAGTTAAGTATAAATACAGTTTTAATGTCGAAAAAACAGTTCTATTTCAAACAATTCAGTTAAGCACAAGCATGCAGTTCAAATGTAAGTACGGTTTAATTGTCAAAAACATTTCTATTTCAAGCTATTCAGTTTACTCAAACAATTCATTTTAGCTGTTATGCTGTTAGTTCTATTTAACCCATAGATAGGACCCTTATCAGGTGCTACCACAACGAGCCAGAGAGGACCTGGGAGCGATGGCAATAAAGGCGTACTCCACATTGCTGGAACCTCACCATCAGATTGTTTAGTGTCATTTCCAGGACACTCGTTAGGGGGTTCTTACCCCTCTGCAGAGAAGCAGTCGGTGTATTCTACAGCCCCTGCCGACTAGGCAATACACAGAGTTAAATGTCAAAACAGTTTTATTTGAAATAATTCAGTTTAGCATAAGTACACAGTTTAGATGTCAAAACAGTTCTATTTCGAGCAATTCAGTTTAGCATTAGTACGCAATTTTAATGTCAAAACATTTCTATTTTAAACAATCCAGATCAGCATAAATACGCAGTTTAAATGTATAAAAACAGTAAACGCCAACCACCGTTTAGTTCTATTTAACCCATAGATAGGACCCTTATCAAGTGCTACCACTCTGGGCCAGAGTGGACCCGGGAGCGATGGCAATAAAGGGGTACCCCACATTCCCCAAAGCTCCAGCATTACTGGAACCTCACCATCAGATTGTTTAGTGTCATATCCAGGACACTCGTTGTGGGGTTCTTACCCCTCTGCAGAGAAGAAGTCGATGTATTCTACAGCCCCAGCCGACTGGGCAAGCGTGGGAGTGAGATATAATTTGTGTTAGATGGCCATTGAGGAAAAAAGTCACCTTCGCCCTTTGATAAGTCCTGTCATATGTATCTATCTATCTATCTATGTGTGTGTGTGTGTGAGAGAGAGAGAGAGAGAGAGAGGATCATAATTTATGTTATATTGTCACTGCTGAGGAAAAAATTCTTTTCACTCTTTGATAGGTCTTGTTATCTATCTATCTATCTATCAATCTCTCTATGTGTGTGGGTGATGTTAGAGCGAGACAACTTAATTTGTGCTAGATGGCTATTGAGGAAAAAGTTTCCTACGCCCTTTGATAGGTGTTGTCATATCTATCTATCTATGTGTGTGTGTGAGAGAGAATTTGTTAGTGAATAGTTTGTCGGTAACATTTTTTTAACTAGCCAAAGCTCATTTGTTTACACACAGTTAATAGGTTTCAAGTATTCCTATCAAACACTCACAATTCTATTTAATATTAATCATTTATTGGCACACAGTTAAATGGTTTCAAGTATTTCCAAACAATGTGCACACACTATCATCCTACTCCTCCTCATCATCATCATCATGTCGCGCCGCCAGCACGGATCTCCCTGACCTTCTCCCGCCACCCGTCTCGATCGTCTATCGCTCCCAGTAGAACTTCAAGGCTTCATCCTGTATCGGCACAGAGCTGCTGTACAGGGTGGAACGATAAAATCGTCGTCCTAAAGAAAACAACACTACAGCTTTATTTTAAAACTTTTATTGAAAAAATCAATTCAGCTAACTTGATTATGTAGTAGAGCTGACATCTATTCAATATAACCTCCTTCAGGCTAAATCACCGCCTTGATATGGATCTGGAACTGGGAGCATGCCTTTTCCACAAGCGCCGGTGGGAGCTCGGCGAATACTCGGCGGATGGCGACGATCTGACTGACTTTGGTGTTGTGGGAGGTCATGTTGGTGATGTTCTCGACGTATGACCAAACGAAGTAGTCCAGCGGGTTCAGGTCGGGGGAAGAGGAAGGGCCAGTGAGAGAAGGGTACAAAGTCGTAGCACTCCTTCTGAAGCCCAGCCTGGGTTTCTTTGGACTTGTGGGCCGGCGCCGAGTCCTGCTGCCACACCCAGGGTCTGCCACCGGCCACCTGATTGCACCAGGGGATCAGCACACTCTTCTGCACATCCAGGTACACTTTGGTGTTGACTTTCAAGCCGACTTCGAAGATGTGAGGTGGCATGTTGTGGCCCTCACTTGAAACCACACCAAAGAGCATAACCGTAGCCGGAAACTTTGTTTTCATCACCCTGGGCACGTCCCTGTTATTGGTGGCAATCCAGATTTGCATTTTGAGGGTGCTGGCAACGCTCCTGTTGTCACAACTTGGATCGGTAGAGAGCATGCGTTGTACAGCGGCGCATCTCCGATCTCGCTCGTTGAACATTGTGTCACTTTCAGACATCATAGAAGGCTCCTATCGCTCTTGGGATTTGTACACAACTGGCCAACAAGTAGATGGTCTGCTACAAAAAAAGAAAAGCGGTTTTCATTAAACGAAAATAGAATCATGTCGTCTTTTCTAGGGTGACAATTTTATCGTTCCACCCTGTATATAGGTTCTAGCTGGTCGTTCTGCCTTTGTTTGTCCATGGAATGGGGTCCACAAGAGTATATCACTTATGAGTTTGTCCTTACTTCTACACCAGTGTCCTGCATGTCTAGTTCGTCTAACTTGGATAGTTTTCGTGATGGGTGATAGGTGGCCGTACAGTTGCTGTTTTGTCGGGTGCTGCTTCCAGGATTTGTTCAATATTGCTCGCAGCATTCTTGTGTAACTGCCTTCGAGCTATTTCTCCAGGCGTTTAGTTAGAGTCCATGTAGTGCATCCGTAGAGCAGTTTCAACACGACCGCTGTTTGGAAAAAAAACTACGTTTTATTTTATCGGTCAGGTCTGACATCCATATAACCGATAGGCTATTGATAGCTGTCCATGCCTTTGCTAGTCACGTGTTGATGTCTTTCTCGGTTGATGACCCACTGCTTCCATGGTAGGTGAGTTTGTTTACTAATTTCAGAGAAATACCATTTAGAGTTGTCACTCCTTTGATTAAAGCGCGTGTATTCCGTCTTGTTTGCGTTGTCATGGTAATCGTAAGTAATACTATAAGTAATAAAAAGGATTAAACCGTTCGACTTGATCTAAAGATTGGACCCTTACATTGGACCCTTACATATGTTGTATATCCATAATACAACTGCACATATACATATACACGGGAACATAATCAACTGATAATGACGACTTCAATAACGAACGAATACACTTCTTTATAAAAATATAAATCTCTCACAATTTATTTTTGAAAGGGTGATGTTTGTTGTGTGTGAGAAATGAATGGAGACAAGAACGGACTGCTATATTGACCCAAGTTCTTCCTCGACCATAGCAGTAATTCTTTCGCATCTTGGCTTGGGTTGTTCAACCGGGGGTCACTAAGGGCCCAAAGCCTTCTGTCTTCAGTTGGTTCTCACTTCGCCATCCAGTCTCCAACTGACTCGAACCGCCCGGGCACCTGGTTATATCATTTTCTAACATCCACCTGCTTCCGCTGTTCTTCCGCTTATTTACACAGGTACATCACTTGATTGACGGCCCGGTCGAGGGTCAATATATAACACATATATCAACACTCCGGATCGGATTGAACCTGTGAGTAAGATTAATGAAGGAATACTCGACATTCTCTATACTCTTTGAGTGAAGCCTCACACTCACATGCAGTTTTGTGTCATAATAGGGACATAGGTATAGAGCATAGGGGATGTATATGGTCTACAGAGCAGACCAACTTTATACAGAATCTTCTTAAGTGGATGACTATCGTAATTTAATCATTAAAGTGCATTGTAAATGATTTTCACAATTAAATGCATTGGCCATTTACGAGGATGAAAAATAATGCAGGTAAAAATTATTAATAAAAAGCAAAAAGAATTAGGAAAATGAAGGATAATAAAAGTGAAAATTATAAATAAAAAAGCAAAAATAATTAGGAAGATGAAGGATAATACGAGTGAAAATTATTAATAAAAAGGAAATAAAATTAGGAAGATGAAGGATAATAAAAGTGAAAATTATTGATAAAAAGGAAATAAAATTAGGAAGATGAAGGATAATAAAAGTGAAAATTATTAATAAAAAGGAAATAGAATTAGGAAGATGAAGGATAATACGAGTGAAAATTATTAATGAAAAGGAAATAGAATTAGGAAGATGAAGAATAATATGAATGAAACTTATTAATAAAAAGGAAATAGAATTAGGAAGATGAAGGATAATTCGAGTGAAAATTATTGATAAAAAAGGAAATAGAATTAGGAAGATGAAGGATAATAAAAGTGAAAATTATTGATAAAAAGGAAATAGAATTAGGAAAATGAAGGATAATAAAAGTGAAAATTATAAATAAAAAAGCAAAAAGAATTAGGAAGATGAAGGATAATACGTGTGAAAATTATTAATAAAAAGGAAATAGAATTAGGAAGATGAAGGATAATACGTCTGAAATTGTTTTTAAAAAGTGTAACAAATTTTTAAAAAATCTCTCACTTTTTAACTATAACAACCTGTTGAACACAAACTGTCATACTTTACTGAAAAAAAATCACTATCAACATAAACTCAAAATACAAAGGAATCTTAACAATTTTTATTATGGCTCCATACTCTTTCCGAATAACAATGATAAATTTCTACGACCACGAACTGACTCAACCCCAGAAGGATTTCCACAACTTGGGTCCAACTAGTCATCTTTTTAATTGTGACGGCAAATTCTTTAAAATCTCAAAACGGGACTTTATTTTCGCACGTGTGAAGACGGGGCAGGTTGGCACTTGATCCCTTGTAGAATAAATCCTCGTTCAGAGTTGTTGTTTTTTTTCTCAGGCATATAAGAACTGGCATATTATGTGAGGGATTAATTTAGGGCTAGACTGACTGCCGCTGGCAAGGGGTTCCAAATTTCACACTATACACCCACCCACCAGGTCGCTAGTCTTCCTCCCCTAGACAATGGAAGATATGGACCTCTAGGTTGAGACGTAATAATATTAATTATAGTAGTCGGCAATTCCGGTTTCCCGTGCGATATTTTAAAGGAATTAATAGGACAATTCTAAGCAAGATAACATAAGGCGACATGAAGCTGGAAAAGAAACATGAAAATAACAAACTCATAGAAGAATCTGCAAATAACAACTTCGACCACGTGGGAAGATTAAAATATATCAATCTTTTACTACAATTATATACACCTTCAACGTGTTAAATATATAATAAATGAACAGTCCATGAACATAAAAGTCTTTCTTCTTTTCTTTTCTTTCATTTTCCTTCAAATTGAGAGAGAGAGGGGGGTATACAAAATTTGGTATAAGGAGAAACAGTCCCAAGGGTACTTATCTTATTTCTTCGATGGAGTTCCGTGGAGAATCTTTCTTCTTTTACGGGCTAATAGACTTTATGCTATTTTTAATACTGGCTTGAAGAAAATGGCTTCTTCATGTCCGAGATATTCTTTTGTCTTCTTCTACCCGGAGTACTGGCTTTGGTTCTGTCCCCTACGAACCCTGTCCATCAACTAACTTTTCTTATTTTCTATTTCCGCTGACGGGAAGGAGTCCCCACTTCCGTTTTAGGGTCCCAGCCAATCTTTGGCTTCTACCTTCTTCCTTCCGGTGTCAGGCGACCCGAGTGAGGTCACCTAGTATAAACATCTGTGGGTCTCCCCTCTGTGACCTACATTCTTTCTTAACGGTCACTCTCTGATGGCTTGCTACTGTTAATTCAAACACGGGGAATAGTATTAATCTTATTTCTATCGTCTCAGTGGGACATCACGTGACATAATGGATTCAACCATGTACATACTAAAACTCCAAGAACAACACCAGGTCAAAACTAAACCCCAATTACGTGACCATCTAAAAGCTGAAGGTACTAAAAAGCCCTAAATTTAAAAAACAAAAAAGCTAAAATCAATAGAACTAATTTTAAAAATAGTGATAATGTTTTGAAACGATGGCCTATGAAAGGTCTGAAAGTTTTCGGGACCATTTTGGTAAATTTATCCACCAATTCCAACCTGAAACCAAGACACTTATCAGGAATCTTGAAAGGATCCTAATAGAATTATGTAGACAAAATGTGTCTTTATTATTTAATCAAACATCTTCTCTCTCTCTCTCTCTATATATATATATATGTGTGTGTGTGTGTGTGTGTGTGTGTGTGTGTGTGTGTGTATTTACCTAACCCTCTTTAGGAGCAGGATGTGACATAAGGTCAGTTATATATATATATATATATATATATTGTAATTTGCTAGAAGCATTGTACAAATCATTTTATTTTATAGTACTGAATTAATTTAGACAATAACTATGGAAGGCACTAATTACAGGGGATACGGTTACAAGACTCAGCATTCCTATCCGAGGTCGCGGTTAATCACCTGAAGACGGCCAGAGGTGAAACTTGGCGGAAACGTAGTGAGAAAAACAACAAAAAACTAGCAAGATAAGTATAAAAATTGAGACTAATTTAGAGGGCGATTCCAATGTGTAATTAACAATCATTTGAGTCTAATTAATTTCAAAGTAAAAACTTCATCGTCAGAGACTTTTTTAAAAATAAATGAACAGGGTTTGAACATCCAACATCGTGTTCATTAATAAAAAAAATAATGATAGATAGATAGTTTTTCTAATAACTCATGAAACAAACATAGTTTCCTTGTTTAGTCTTGAGACTTGATGTTGTAGACAAGTCGTAGAATGCAGCTGGATGATAATAGCTGGAAGCTGAGGTCGGACGAGTCGTTGAATGCAGCTGGATGATCATAGCTGGAAGCTGAGGTCGGACGAGTCGTTGAATGCAGCTGGATGATCATAGCTGGAAGCTGAGGTCGGACGAGTCGTTGAATGCAGCTGGATGATCATAGCTGGAAGCTATTTCGAACTCTTGTCAAACTATTACATTCCTGTCAAACTATTACATTCATTTTTGGACTATTACCCTTACGAAATGTATGAGCCTCAGCCCCCAACAGGTATGGTTTAAATAGTACCATTTCTTCTCTTCTACAAGGATGGATTTGGCATTAAATTACCCACAAAGACTGTCATGCCATTAAACAAAGAAACTAAACTAAACCTAATTAATAATTAGTTCATTTTTAGTAGGAGGTATATAGTTTAATTTTTTAAACAGGTTAAAATCTTTTGTTTCGATGAATGTGAGATCTTGACTGCTATTTATGTAATAAAATAAGTAAGATTTACAAAATACATATATGTTGCAGAGCCGATAAGCATGTCGACCCCACAAATGAATTAAGTTTAATGCGTGTGAGTAAGTGACAGCCAAAGACAATGAAGGAACAAAGGCGAGGTAACAAATATAACAAATGACAATTTATTGTCAGATCTACAAACGTGTGTTAAGTCCGTAATGGTCGAATATGGTCTTCAGCTAGAATGGTAACGATGATAGCTGGTATAGTTGAGACGTAGATGAGCGTAGCTTGATGTTAGTCGCGGGTAGCTGGCGTAGGCTGAGTCGTAGAATGCAGCTGGATGGTCGTAGTTGAAAGCTGAGGTCGGACGAGTCGTAGAATGCAGCTGGATGGTCGTAGTTGAAAGCTGAGGTCGGACGAGTCGTAGAATGCAGCTGGATGATCGAAGTCGAAGGCTGAGGTCGGACGAGTCGTAGAATGCAGCTGGATGATCGAAGTCGAAGGCTGAGGTCGGACGAGTCGCAGAATGCAGCTGGATGATCGAAGTCGAAGGCTGAGGTCGGACGAGTCGAAGAATACAGCTGGATGATCATTGTGTTTTGGCTGTTCTCATTCACACGTTTAACCACATAACTCATTTGCGGGGTCGACGTGCTTATCGGCTCCGCAACACATAAGACTAAATTTAAACTATAGACTGATTATCATAAATAGAAGTTGTCCCTAAAAATACATAGAAATAAAGAAAGAAATAAGATAAAAGTACTAAAATAAAATAAAATAAAAATAAAGAAAAGAAAAAAACGTATCTGATATACGTACACGACAAAAAATAGGTAACTGATGAAATAGACTCGAAATTAATTTATGTATTAATATTTCCCTTACAAAAAAGTCATTATATTAAAAAAAAACATAAAAAAAAGTTATTTATTGAACTTAACTAAAAAAAGAAAATAAATAAAATAAATAGCAGAAAAATAAAAAAGTTAAATTACTATAATTCCAACCGAGAGTAAAAAATAAATAAATAAAAATAAATAAAATAAACAAATAAAAAAACGGAAGTGAAAAAAAGAGGAGATAACTTTTCACCCCTCTTCCATCCCCCCCGTGTCTATTCTGATTCATTTTATCCATAAGATCTGAAGAAGTCCTGTTATATTTTTTCTTCATGTTTTTGGTTTACATCAGAAACACAAAACAGGATGGAAATAAATTTATAATCCTAAAGTAACCGGTCTTTGGTTTTTTTTTCTTAAAGAAAGTATATATATATAGATAGATAGATATATTTTTTAATAACTAATGAAAGAAACAGATAGTTTCCTTGTTTAGTCTTGAGATTTGATCATCCAACATCCACTTCATTTATAAAAAAAAATGATTATATATAGAGAGAGAGAGAGACAGACAGACAGAGAGAGATAGATAGATAGATAGATAGATAGATAGATAGATAGATAGATTTTCTAATAACTCATGAAACAAACAGATAGTTTCCTTGTTTAGTCTTGAGATTTGATCATCCAACATCGTGTTCATTTATAAAAAAAATAATTATATATATAGAGATAGATAGATAGATAGTTTTTCTAATAACTAATGAAAGAAACAGATAGTTTCCTTGTTTAGTCTTGAGAATCAGAATCAGGAACCTTAACAAGAATAAACAAATTTTATTGCAATCAACGTAGCAAGGCAAGCATCTAATTAAGTGTTGTCGTTCTTAATGATAGATTTCTGAAAAATATTGTTTATTGTTTGTTTGTTGTTTGTTTGTTTTTTGCTTTGTTTCGTTTTGTTTTTGTTTTTGTATTTTTAAGTTCTTTGGCTTTATTTGCTATGAATTTCTTTTGAAAAAACGTGTTTAGAGTTTGTGACGTTATTTGACACCCTCACTCTCCGCCAATTCGTTTCTTCGTTGGTATCCTAGTTTATTCCTTGTTTCTGACTTCTGCAACGATTTCCCTCCTGAGCAGTTGCAAATTTCTTTTTTCTTTGGTAAATTTTAAAGTCCAAATAACACGACGAACAACCGTAGCAAACATCATGATATTTTTTTTTAAAGGAAAAAAGTCTCATTTTTTTCTCAGTTCTTTTAAAATGAACCGAAATAAGGCGATGAGGGTTGGCTAATCTTAGAGTGAGGGCTATATAAGATAACCCAGAATAAAATAATATTTACCCATAACTGCGGGTGGTGGCAGGGGAGGGAGAGATATATGCATTTTTCTAAAAGGCATGAGCGCAAAGTGAAATCTCCAGCTTTGTTCAGGATTTGAACTCAGCTAATCGTATCCATTTTGGAGTCTCCCTGGGACAGTGGCTAACGTATTGGACTTGGTTACTGTTGTGGACCAGTAAAGGGTCCTGAACAAAGTATATTAACGAAAGTATAATGCAACATAGGTAAAAGGGTGTTGAACTTCAGTTTGACTGCTTAAGTGTTAGGCAGGGGCGAACTTAGGTATTTTTGATAGATCGTCATCTACAGCATCATAACGACACAATAATAAAGACGCAGGAAGACTTCTTTAGAAAAATATTGTACCTCTCACTTTATTGTAAGGGTTCGAAAAGGTTACTCAAAGGTTACTCAAGGTTTGCGTGTGAGAGGGAGTTGGAGACCAAACATAACTGCAACATTTTGACCCCTACGCTTATGGCCGTCAGCGATGTGTCTTTCTTGTTCTCCCGATGCTCAACCGGAGGCCCAGCGGCCCAGCTCTCTGCTAGATGATGGCTTTCTTTACTGCATCTTATCAGCATATTCTCTGGACCCCAACTCATCAGGGCCTCAAGCCCCATTCGGCCTGGTGTGGCTTTTCCTACCACCTCTCGTCTATAACCACTCCAACTGGAACTGAAACTGTCTTGACTTCTGTCTTGACTGAGTTATATAATAGTTCAACGCCCACTCGATCGCCCACTCGATCTTTGGAATGGCATGATTGATCGTCATCCAGCGGAAATAACTGTCATGCAGTTCGCAGGTCACTCTCTTCCGGTGCATCAGTCTATGAGTGTATCATGGGCTTTACCTTGTCCCATTTCATCAGCCAAATCCACCCACGCGATTTCTTTCGATTACTGGCCATTGGAATGTGTCACTTCCTTCCGGTGCATCACTTTGTAATGGCATGTTTGATCTGGCCGAAGGTCAAAATACAACATTTGTTTTCCGTTCCACCACCGGACATGTATGACACAAGGCCGTTTTTAAGGTGGGTCCGGTCGCAAGGCAATAAACCTACCCCCCATAAGGGGGTAAAAACCTGGGGGGCCCCCTGAGGCCGGAGGAAATGGTGAGTCAAGAAACCAGCACTCGGCCAGATCCGTGTCTGAGTTAAACATGGCTGACCGAGGCTGAGGAGAACTCACCACCGAGATGAATATTCTCCCGGTATTAATAACAAAAGGAAGAATTCATTACAGTCTGCAGGTTGGGTACCATAACAGTTACCTTTGTAAGGAAAGGTATGAACCCTCAATTCCCTCAGCTATGGATTAAATTGCATCATTGTTATTCTTCAATAAGGGTGGCTTTGGCATTAAATAACCCATGAAAGATGATACGAGGATCATTAAATAAGTTTCCATACTTTTTTCGTATGGGCACTTTTATTGAGAGTACACACATGAAACTCTAGTCCCCTTCGAAGTAATTTCCTCCGGATGCAATGCACTTGTTCTACCGTTCCAACAACTTCTGGAAGGCCCCATGGAAGTTCTCTTGCGTGAGCGTGTCAACGACTTTCATCACAGCCTCTTTCATCTTTCGTTTCATAACGACAGCCTGTGAGCTTAGGGAATAACCAAAAGTCACAGGGAGCAAGGTCTGGACTCTAGGGAGGCTGAAGAACTGTCTTGATGCTCATCTTGGTCAAATAGTCTGTGACACGCGTGTAGTTGTGGACTGGTGCATTGTCCTGGTGGAAGTGCCACTGAGCCGATTTGAAGAGTGCTGGCCTCTTCCCTAGAAATCTCTTCTTGAACCCCCTTTAAACCTCAACATAGTAACCCTAACCCTAACGCTTTGGCCGATCAACTCTAGTGTATTGACTTCCTTACTCCTTCCACACCTCTCATCATCCCTCACAGACTCCCTGCCTTCCTTTAATCTCTTATTCCACTCAAAAACTTATGCTCGATTCATGCAAGATGGTCGAAAAGCAGTTTGAAGCATTCCATACGTTTCTGTGGCATCATTTTTTCCAAGTATAAAACAGAATTTTATCGCATATCGTTCTTCTAAAGTGTCCTCAGGTCCAGATTGCATTTTCGAAATTCACCAACTGTGACAATCAGGCTTTAGTAGGGTGTATTCCAATTGTTGCTTTAGCTGTTTATTTGAACCTGAAACCATAAAAATTGGTCAGTCATCTGATAAGATGTCTAGCAATAACATAGTGAATTTTCAAGAGTCGACGACAATTTTAAATGCATGTACAAAAAAGGCTGGAAACTTATTGAATGCATCACGTATTTGTAGAAAGACGATTTGGCATTACATAACCCAGAACGGTTATAATTTTACTTATTTGATACTTCATCATCATCATCATGTCGCGCCATCAGCAAGGATCTCCTTGAGCTTCTCTCGTCACCTCTCCCTATCGCTTCCGACAGGTCCTCACAGCTACATCTCGTATCTACACAGAGCTGCTGTATGTATGTTCTAGCTGGTCTCCCAGCCTTTGCTCAGCCATGTGAAGGGGTCCATAAGAGTACATCAATAAATAAATGAATTGTTAGGATTCAATACAACCGAAACTACAAGATCGATATATGGATAACAGTACTGCTGATATCGAGGACTCCTTGGAGTTCTTTCTCAGCCTTCCAGAGCACCTTGTTCGAACTTATAAGATGTTCAGCAAACCAATATACAATAACCTGTGTTCACTATGCTACTTTGTGTGGACAAATGAGGTCAGCACGGGGTAGCTTCATGTGGGTGGGGAGTGGGACCAGGTGACAGAGGGACTAATGTACCGAACTGCTACATCGAAGTCGGTGAATTGGAAATACATTCACACTATTAGTTTTGGTTAAGGCATGAACCCACATATTCTCCCCTGCTAGGGGTTAAATAATACCACAGGTAATCTATAAAAATGGCATTGGCATTAAATAACCCACAAAGGTTGATATGCTATTAAATAGAGCCCACAAACCAAAGCAATTCTATTGGAGTTGAATACCGTTTGATCAGAAGAAGCAAAATCTGTGTAGAAGAATATTCTAATTGACTGAAGAGGACAGTGTAAAAATATCCGATTTGACTCCGAGTAGATGTAGAAGACTATGTCATTTGGTCGAAAGAGAGAGAGAGAGAGAGAGAGTTAGTGTATCTCACTTGGCTGCAGGGAGATGTAAAAGACTTTCTCATTTTGTCGAGAAGGACGGTGGAAGAGTATCCAACTTGGTCAAGAGAGAGAGGGGGGTGGGGGAGAAGAACATCTCCCTTGGCTGCGGGAAGATGTAGAAGACTATCTCATTTATTTGAGAGAGAGAGGGTGGAAGAATGTTCCACTTGGTTGATGGGAGATATAGAAGACTATCTCACTTGGTAGAGAAAGAGAGAGAGAGAGAGGGCGAAAGAATATCCCATATGGCTGCAGGGAGATGTCGAAGACTATCTCGCTAGATCGAAGGGGAATGTGGTAGAATATCCTATTTAACTGCGGGGAAATATAGAAGACTATCTCATTTGCTTAAAAGAGAGAAGGGAAGGATATCTCCCTTGGCTGAGGGGAGATGAAGAAGACTATCTCATTTAGTTGAAGGGGAAGAGTGGTAGAACATCTCACTTGGCTGTGAGATGTAGAAGACTATCTCATTTGTTTGAAAGAGAGGAGGGAAGAATATCTCATTGGCTGCGAGAAGACGTAGAAGACTATCTTATTTAGTCGAGATGGAGCGTGGTATGATATCCCACTTGGCTGCGGGGAGGGTATGCGTTTGAGGGAAACGTGTAAACAGACAGATGACAAGCATAATTATTGTATCTATATTCTCATGTTTGAAAAAAATATTTATTAAGTAATAATTTCAGAGGTGCAGGTGGTGTAATTGTTATCGTCGTAGGAAATGGACACGGCGACACGAGTTCAAATCTTGGACGAGACTGATAGCATTTCACATAGCACTAATACCCTTGGGAAAGGTTTGAATCCAATTATTCGCCCTCCAGCTATGGGTCAATAGTAGGACAGACTGGGTTCTTCAGCCTTGGTGAGGTAACTAGTCTAGGAGAAGGAAAACTCTGAATTCAAACCTGTTAAACTCTGCTTAAAAATTGACCTTGTGTCATATCCTGGTAAATAGGATTAAGTAATAATTTCAAGTCGAGGTAAACTGTCCAAATTGTTTCGTCTGGCAAACTATAAAATTTTAATACACATGAATACCTTGATCCTATTTACCCAACCCCTCCGCTCGGGCAGGATATGACACAAGGTCAGTTTTTAAGCGGAGTTTAACAGGTTTGAATTCAGAGTTTTCCTTCTCCTAGACTAGTTGCCTAACCAAGGCTGAAGAACCTAGTCTGTCCTACTATTTACCCATAGCTGGAGGGAGAATAATTGGATTCATACCTTTCCCAAGGGTATAAGTGCTATGTGAAATGCAATCAGTCTCGTCCAGGATTTGAACTCGTGTCGCCGTGTCCAATTCCTACGACGATAACGACTACACCACGGGCACATGAATACCTTGATGACATTATCCATATCCTAATTAAGATATGTGCGGTGTTTTGGTGATCTCATTGGATGTGTTTGGAAAATTCGCGAACTCTGATTTTGAAATGTTTTGAGGGGGAAATTTTGTTGGCTGAGTTAATAAAAGTTTGGGTGGTTTAGGAGAGAACACCCGGGATATTTTAAGGCAAAAAAAAAAGAAAGAAAAAGATAATATCCCGGGTGTTAATTATCTCCAAACCCCTGTTTCTGTATATCTTCCCCAATAAAAACCTCAAAGCCCCACTCAAGGGCGGGGGAACTCACAAAATATCCGTCTGCCTCGTTAGACACAAAAAAAAATCTGTCTCTTAGTTGCTCTGCTCCTAATGCGAGATTTATTCGAGATAATTTTCAGTCGATCGGACAATGAAAAGTCCGAAGCATTCAACCATACCTCCGAATAGTCGGTATCAACAAACTTCCACAAAAAACCGGCCTGAGTCCACTAGCGCCCAAAATCGATTCTCCCAACTTCACAAATATCGAAACCTGTCCCAAACGTCTTAACTACAGATATGGACAATCCTTGGACAAACCACCGATGTGCGGAATTCCAGATCTTGGACTGAAATTCTAATTTCCAATTACTATTTTGCTCGGACCACTGACAAGTTACTAAAAAGTTTTACTCACAAAAAACCCGTTTACTATAAAATTTCATTCATAAAAATTCGTTTACTATAAAATTTCATTCATAAAAATTGTTTATTATAAAAACGTCACTCAAAAAACGGACAGTAACTGTCCCCTAGTCATCTTTCTTTTTGTTTCACTGTCTGCATATCTTACTCTTTCTTTTTCCTCCCTCACTACGATACAATATTACACATAGCAGTAATTGTCACTCAATCTTTTTTCTTTCCTTTTTTTTTTTAAAGTTATCTTCAATTTTATCCTTCTAGAAAGGCCCTTGTCATTAAAACTCATGCTTTCACCATTAAAATCTTTTCACGAACCCAAATATTAATTGACAACAGAGATAAAAGTTATACAATTCTATCTTTTACAATTATTTAACTTCTATTCACAAATTAATCTATGACATAAAGATAACTCCTATACAATGAGAAAATACCTTCTTTTTCCTTTTTCTTTTCTTTTCATGCCTTTTGTAAAAAAAATTTCTTGAAGTTGAGCTGTTTTTCTTCTTTTTTCTTTTCTTCTTTCTGGGGGCCTTGTGTCAACAGTTGTGTTTCTTTTTTTTTTTTTTCTTTTCTTTTTCTGCTTGGAGCGCTGCATTTTTTTTTCTTCTTGTTTTCGGTGTTGAGCTTTTTTTCTTGCTTCTTTCTTCTGGGGGCCATGTATTTTCTCTCTCTCCTTCCATCGACTGAACAAGCCGCTTGAAATAGATCCTATGTTCTTAGCCTGATCGTCTCTTTGATAACCCAGTCGTAAACATGTCATGAACGACATGCCTAGCCTTGGCACCAAATATATCAATGTACCATAACCATGATATGGCTATGTGTGAAATCGAATGTCCATAAAGATACAACATAGGAATCTCGAAATTCGAAAAACACGTAACGACTTCTCAGTTCAGGTACGAAACTTTTTATTACCTTATAGTTTATAGGTTTTTAGCCATAAGGAGAGAGAGGCACAATCTTTCTATTCTGGCTTTTTCATCTGCCCCCCCCCACCACCACCACCATCTCGTGCGACACCTGCCCAAGGCCTCCGCAAGCAAGCGAAAGCCAACCGCCTTCTTCCGAGGCAGGACTCAACTCCACTGACTGATTTTTCAAAATCTCTTCCGGTGCGTGACGTCATTCGCACTCTGTAACCCCGTTTCCCATCTCGTGCTATTGTGACATCTCTGAGTGACACGTCCGCTCCACGCGCGCGCAAACACCTGGATTAATTTTGCACCTAAGTAACCCATGCACTAAGCCGAAAGGTTCTCAGCCTAATCAAACCCAAAGGCATGAAACGAAATCCCTCGGCCATTATATTACATATATATGTGTTAAATTAATGGTGTATCATCTGATGGATTACTGAATGACATTTGATACATTTTTTAAAATTTGATTATAATTGGCCTTTAAAACGTTTGGTTTGGTTGGGTTTTATGGCATATCAACCCTAGTGGGTTATGTAATGCCAAATCCTCATTATATATATATATATATATATATATATTAAATATATATGATTTGATTTGTTTGGGTTTTATGGCATATCAACCATAGTAGGTTATTTAATGCCAAACCCTCTTTATACATATATATTAAATATATATGATTTGGTATGGTTGTGTTTTATGGCACATCAACTATTGTAAGTTATTTAATGCCAAATCCTCTTTAAACATATACATTAAATATATATGATTTGGTTTGGTTTGGTTTTATGGCATATCAACCATTGTAGGTTATTAAATGCCAAATCATCTTTATACATATATCAAATATGTTTCCAAACACATTTTGAAGATAACATTTTTAAACAATCTTGAGCTGGGTTTTTTTACACACAGTTAAATTTCTTCAATTACTTTCAATCAATTCAGTTTAGAATAACTACACTGTTTGAATGTCAAACAGTTTATTTGACTCTAAGGTAGGACCCAGTAAGGTGCTACCACTCCGGGTCAGAGTGGATCTGGGAGCTATGGCAATGAAGAAGTACTCCACATTCCCCAATGCCCCAGAATTACTGAAGAATCACCAGCAGATATTTTAGCGTCATATCCAGGACACTTTTGTTAGGAGAGTCTTACCCTCTCTGTGAAAATGCAGTCAGTGTATTCTACTGCCCTAGCCGACATAGACAAGGATTTTGGAATAGCACTTCATTGCCATTACTCCCAGGTCCACTATGACCAGGAATGGTAGTACCTGTTAGCGGCCATCAAGGGTTCAAGTCAATCTGTTTACAAGCTAGTATTAGATAAAGATAGTTGATTTAATGGTATTTAATGAGTTTTTTTTATGCCAAAGTCATACTTCTAGATTAACTGTACTGTATTATTTAACCCTAAAATGGAGAAATAAATGGTTTCATGCCTTTCCTCAGGGTATTAATCTGAAAGTGAATTTAAAAGAGCGATTGGGATTCTTACTAGCTTCCTTAGATTCCCAAGCCCTATATAAAAAGGAAAAACGTTAAAAATCCCATGGATACATAAAATATACACTTGACCGAGTTTTTTTTTTTTTCGCGATATCAGTAAGGCTGAAGAATACGCCGTTTTTATCCTCTGCAGAGGGATAGGAGCGTTCTTCAAATAAGGGTATCGTAGATGTGGCACTAAACTGCATTAGGTGGTGAGGTTACTGTTCTGGAGATCTGGGAAGTATGCAGTCACTTATTTATTGCCCTTACTCTACTTATTCAAATGATCTTTAAACAAATTTATTTTATCCGTGTCCCTAAAAGTTACAACCCCTTCAGGTCTGAGTGGACCTGGAAGTAATGCTAATGAAGTGTTGTATAGCCATGAACACTATACATCCACATATGCCTACGGAATCATAACGACGACACAATAAAGACGAGCGACACAGTTCTTTAGAAAAATATACCTCTCACTTTATTTGAAAGGGTTCAAAAGGGTTACTAAAGGTTTTACTGTGTGAGAGGTGAGTTGGAGGCTGAACAGAACTGCAACATATTGACCCCCAAACAGGGTTTCTTTCCCGTTCTCCTGGGCTGCTCAACCGGAGGCCTGGAGGCCCAAGCTCTCTGGGAAATGGTCCTCATTACAGCATCTTCCCTCCAACTGCAACTGCTCGATCGGGGGTCCTGAGGGCTCACTCTGCTGGGTGCTGCTTTTCTCTACCGCATCTTATCTCCAACTGATTGAACTTCCTGTGCACCGAGGTATATAATAGTTCGACGCATACCTTCTTCTTGTGGGCGTCACAAATCGCACTCATTCAACCCGTCCACGGTCAAGGTTATATCCTGATATTCCTCAACCGGATGCACCTGTTATTTACACAGGTGCATTTCCTATTTTGACAGATTGGCCGGGGTCACTATGTTACAGATGAAGTTCTCTTTACTTCCCTGGGACCCAGAATTGAATCCTCACTATCAGATGCAGATGATGTCCCTGTGTTGCAGTGGCTAACGTGATAGACTGTGATATCGTAGGAAACGGGTTCAAACTCTAGTCACACTTTTACGGATATTTTTCAGGCTAATACTCTTGAAAAAAACAGAACCCCCAGTATCCCTCAACTATACGTTAAATAATACCACTGCTGTTTTTCTACATGAATGGCTTTGACATTAACTAACCCAAGTGGTGTAATGGTTATCGTCGTAGGAAATGGACACGGCGACACGAGTTCAAATCCTGGACGAGACAGATTGCATTTCACATAGTACTAATATCCTTGGGAAAGGTATGAATCCAATTACTCTCCCTCCAGCTACGGGTAGATAGTAGGACAGACTGGGTTCTTCAGCCTTGGTATGACAACTATTCTAGGAGAAGGAAAACTCTGTATTCAAACCTGTTAAAATGGAGGTGTCCGTGGTGTAATGGTTATCGTCGTAGGAAATGGACATGGCGACACGAGTTCAAACCCTGGACGAGACTGATTGCATTTCACATAGCACTAATACCCTTGGGAAAGGTATGAATCCGATTATTTTCCCTCCAGCTATGGGTAAATAGTAGGGCAGAGTGTGTTCTTCAGCCTTGGTAAGGCTACTAGTCTAGGAGAAGGAAAACTCTGAATTCAAACCTGTTAAACACCGCTTAAAAAATTGACCTAGTGTCATATCCTGCCCGAGCGGAAGGGTTGGTAAATAGGATTAACTAACCCAAGAAGGTTTATATGCCATTAAACCATCATCGCGAGGACATTTGTTTACTTAAGAATTCTTAAAACTAAAATGAAATATTTCCTTAAAATCAAAATTATTACAAATCGTTTTTTTATATATTTTTCTATCTATTTATTTTGTATTAGTCGCATCCAAATTTGGATCTCGTTTTTTTTGGGGGGGGGTATGGGGAGGGGCGATGAGATGGCAGCAATGCTGTCAACGGTCCAGAGGTGACACATGTGATTAAATTTTTTTTTTAATTACAATTGTGATTGAGAAAATATATGTCAATTACATTGTTTGCCTAAACCGCATTCTTTGTATTGTGGCGTAATGGAATTATTTATGGGGTGGAGTCGAGAGGGTTTGGTGGGAGACGGGTGACTATTTGCTGAAGAAAATTGCTACATTATTATACATATATATGAAAAACATTTCATTTTTAATTTGGGCGGGTATCTATCTATCTATCTATCTGTGTCAAGTCATATCTAGCTATCTATTTATCAATATCTATCTATCTATCTATCTATCTATCTATCTCCATATCTATCTATCTATCTATCTCAAGTCATATCTACCAATCTATTCATCAATGTCTCTTCATATCTATCTATCTATCTATCTATCTAAGTCTCTTCATATATATATATATATATATATATATATATATATATATATATATATATATATATATATATAAGTCTCTCCATATCTATCTATCTATCTCAGTATCTTTCTATCAAGAGATCTCTGTCTGTTTATATCTATGAGAGTCCGGGAAAAAGTATGAATTCGCTTATCTCTTCCCCCCCCCCCGGCAATCGTTTAGTTTGGTTTCATGGCATATCAACCTCTATTGCTTATTTAATGCCAAATCCTTTTTTTACATATATATTAAATATAAATGATTTTAAAATACATTTTATTGAAACACAAAGTTAAATAATCAGACAGTTCTATTTCTAACAATTCAATTTAGCATACGTCTACAAAGTAAAATCGTTCCAAGTATTCCTAATGTTACGCTGCCATGTATTTAGCGGTCCTGCTGGGGGCTGTTCGTTTCCGCCAAGTCTACCAGTTAACGCAGGGTACTGATGTTGGCTGTGGTTTGCCGAACGCTATTTAGTGTTACAGATATCAACAACTTCAGAGCGGAACCACATTTTAAAGCCACTAGGCAAGTTATAGGGGAATTATTAAAAGTTACCACTGCTAACTGGGTAGCTTTCCCCCTCAAATACAAGGTCTTCGACAGATACAATTCTTCCACAACAGAAAAAGGACTCTGAACTGCCGTGTCTGGGTTAACAAGATTAATAACAAGATTCTTTTATTGAATAAAAGAAAGAAACAAAAAAAAAAAAAAAACAATTCCGGTAAAAATCAGGAGCGAGATAGTCTTTTGGTATCTCGGAGGAGCCTCCACTAAAATATCCGTATCCCGAACGAGGTCCCCATTTAAAATCTGTTAATGGTGTAAGGTGAGAATGTAGTTTGTCAGTGATAGACACGTTCCACTCACCTTTGGACTTTGGAATTTAATGATAGAGCTCGTGCTCTAAATCTCAAGTTTATCGTTGGGGAAATATTCTCTCTTTTCTCATTTGTCTAATCGGAGCTATTCTTTCTTCCCGTAATTTGTCTTTTGTTCGCATCAGCGTGAATACAGCAAGATAAATTTGAATATACTTAAATTGTATGTTCACTTACTTGGGATTTTGTTGAATTTATTCTCTTCTCTTTCCCCTCTCGTTACTGGGTTTCCATAGCGCGTTGGTAGAAGGATACACGTCTTATTTCAGATAAGACCAAGATTAATAATTTTCTCTTTTCTCGTGGACAAGTCTTTTCTTGGGATATTCGTTTAACGAGGCTCCCTATACTTCAGAATGCTGGTTCATTCAAAGGAGAAGCTCTTTCTTTTCTCTCAGGGTTCCCTGCACAGCATCATCTTGGAATTTGGGTTTCTTTCATATCCCAAATTACGTGTCTTCACTCTCCGTCGAAGAAACAGCAACTTATTGTGTGTCTTCACCCTTTGACGACTAAATGGCAACTAACTAGTTTCCGTAGTTTGTAAATTCACCATGTGTCGTTTTTTTAGCGGTTTCTTTCTCAGTACCTATCATGGTCGCAGGTCTGCCTCTCAGCCAACGCATATATAGCGAATAGTGAGTGAGGTTCCCCCATGCTCATTTCACCTTGTAATATTAGAAAGGGTTGGATAGAGAGGGCCCTTCTTTCCATTATTCTGCTAACTACTATAGTCCACTGACGGCCAGGGAGTCGCAGCTCCTTCTCCCATAACCCAGCAAATGTTTAAGGTGTCATATTTCCTGGTCACACTAAGTATCACAAACAATTCAATTAAACATCAGTCATTTGTTTACACACAGTTAAATGATCAAACAGTTCTATTCCTAACAATTCAATTTAGCATTAGTCGTTTGTTTGTACTCACTTTAAATTTCAAACGGTTCTATTGACCCATAGACAGGTCCCTATCAGGTGCTACCACTCCAGGTTAGAGTGGATCTGGGAGCGATGGCAATGAGGGATTACTACGCACCCCTCAAAACTCCAGCATTACTGGTGCTCACCATCAGATTGTTTTGTGTCATATCCAGGATACTCGTAGCTGGAGTCTTACCTCTCTGCAGAGATGCAGTCGGTGTATTCTAAAGCTCCTATCGACTAGGCTACCCAGCTATCATCATCATCATCATCATGTCGTGCCGCCAGCGCGGATATCCCTGACCCTCTCTCGCCACTTCTCCCTATCGTTCATCGCCTCTGGCAGGTCTTCCGGGGTACATCCCGTATCCTCACATAGCTGCTGTATGTATGTTCTAGCTGGTCGTCCTGCTTTAGCTCGGCCATATGTGGGGGTCCATAGGAGTACATCCCTTATGAGTTCGTCTCTGTTTCTCCAGCAGTGTCCTGCATGTCTGGTTCGTCTGACTTGGATAGTTTTCGTGATGGGAGGCAGGTGACCGTATAGTTGGTGCTTTGTGGGGTGTTGCCGCCAGGACTTGTTTAATATTTCTCGCAACATTCTTGTGTAGTTGCCGTCAAGCTTCTTCTCCAGCCGTTTTGTTAGCGTCCAAGTGGTGCATCCATACAGCAGTATCGATACGACAGCTGCCTGGAAGAAACTGCGTTTTATTTTATCGGTCAGGTCTGATTTCCATATGATCGATAGCTTATCGATAGTAGTCCATGCCTTCGTTAGCCGCGTGTCGATGTCTTTTTCGGTTGATGAAACACTACTTCCTAGATAGGTGAATTTGTCAACCAGTTTCAGAGAGGTCCTGTCTAGTATGGACATGTCGCCTGTTTGATTAAAGCACATGTATTCAGTTTTGTGTGCATTGACATGGAGGCCAATGCCTGCGGTGGCTCGTTCCAAACTTTTCAGTAGTGTTTCGGCTATAGATTAATGTTGATATGCCTTTAAAATAGAAACCAATATCAACCGAAATGGTCGGAATATATAATGATTTTACAGGTGTTATTTGGATTTCTGCGTTACCATCGATGCTCTCGTTGTCGTTATTGTTCAAACAGCTGGTATGTTGGCCCATAGATAGGGGAGCGAATGTTGTACAGCCACAAAATACATATGCATGCATGCAGAATCAGAATCATAACAACGACACAATAATGACGAGCGACACAGTTCTCTAAAAAAATATACCTCTCACTTTATTTGAAAGGGTTGTGTGTGAGAGGGAATCGGAGACCGAACAGAACTGCAACATATTGAACCCTCCACTCTTATGGCCATCAGCGTTTCTTTCCCGTTCTCCTGGGCTGTTCAACCGGGGGCCTGAGGGCCCACCCTCTCTGGGTGCTGATTTTCCCTACCGCATCTTAACTCCAACTCATCTGATCTCCAACTTGTCTAATCTCCAAACTGATTGAACTTCCTGTGCACTGAGTTATATAATAGTTCAACACCCACCTTCTTGTGGGCGTCACGAATCGCACTCATTCAACCTGTCCACGGTCAAGGTTATAATATCCTGATATTCTGCGACCGGATGCACACCTGTTATTTACACAGGTGCATTTCCTATTTTGATAGCCCGGCCGGGTCAGAGGTCAATATACAACACAAGTTCAAACTTCATCGAGAGCTTATTTACAATGTCTGATAATTAGTTTAATGATGAGGGTCCCTCTTCTAAGATTCTAGTTGCTCCAAGAATACTGGGTGGAACGATAAAATTGTCGCCCTAGAAAAGACGACATGATTCCATTTTCGTTTAATGAAAACCGCTTTTCTTTTTTTGTTGCAGACCATCTACTAGTTGGCCAGTTGTGTACAAATTCCAAGAGCGATAGGAGCCTTCTATGATGTCTGAAAGTGACATAATGTTCAACGAGCGAGTTCGGAGATGGCCGCTGTACAACACATGCTCTCTACCGATCCAAGTTATGACAACAGGAGCATTGCCAGCACCCTCAAAATGCAAATCCGGACAGTTCAACGCTTGAGGGTACTACTCAACGCATCGGACGACCCTTTGGAGGTGTTGGAGCGGAAGTCCAAGGCTGAGGACACCGCCAGGAAGACCCGGACCAAGGAGTTTATCGAAAAGGCAATCATTGATGAATCTCCCCAGCGGTCTATTCGGCAGATTGCCAGAGATTTAGGCGTCTCACACACAACTCTGAATGCATGTATGAAGGAGGACTTGAAGTGTAGGTCCTAAAGGCGTCCGACTAGCCAGATCTTGACTGAAAAGACGAAGAACCACAGGCTAATCAAGTCTGTCACGTTGCTGACCTGAACCCGTTGGACTACTTCGTTCGGTCATACGTCGAGAATATCACCAACATGACCTCCCACAACACCAAAGCCAGCCTGATCGCCGCCATCTACCAAGTATTCGCCGAGCTCCCGCCGGCGCTTGTGGAAAAGGCACGCTTCCAATTCCGGATCCGTATCGAGGCGGTGATTGAGGCTGTTGTTTTCTTTAGGACGACAGTTTTATCGTTTAACCCTGTAGATGTCAGCTCTACTACATAATCATATTAGCTGAATTGATTTTTCAATAAAAGTTTTAAAATAAAGCTGTGGTGTTGTTTTCTTTAGGACGACCATTTTATCGTTCCACCCTGTACATTTCCAGGTGCTTCAAGTATGATCTTCAGTGATGTACTGTTTTTATTGCCGATTTCGAGTTGTTACACTTCATATCGGCTCCGACAGCAACCCCAACCTGGATCTGGTATTCCCGGCCGCCTCCTTGGCAGCTTTGTGCTACCTATTTCTGCATTTTCTGCAACTAATGAATCCAACTAGAATTTTAAATTTTTGGAAAATATTTTTTATATTGAAATCCATCCGTATATCTGGGATGTAAATTTTAATTTGCAAAATTCTTTGCCTAAATCTTTTATATGATTCATGTGCAAGAGGTAGTTTTATATTTTCTTGCCACTTTGTAAACTAATCGCTTCCTTTGTAATTTTTTTTTTTTTTCATATACGGAGCACGGTAGAAATACCTCCCTCATTTCAAACTGTCATTGAGTGGTGAAAGGCAAGTGGTAATGGTAGTTCCATCTAATTTAAGTCTATACAATGTTTTCCCGATAGGACCAGTTACGATCATGGCTTGGACCAGTGCAAACTGAGCATTTGCTATTGAAACGTTTTTTTTAAAGACAGATGAATGTGTAATTACTACACAGAGAGCTTTTCATGCTCATTTCATGTCAGATCGGATTGGTGCTGTTCCGGATAGAAAATCTGCTGCTTTAGAATTGTCTAATTGACTAAAAATGATAAGAGATTTACTAGATGGAGCTACTGTTACCACTTGCCTAAGTTTACTTGCATCACAGATGTGACAGTTTAAATTGAGGGAGGTATTTCTGCTAATTGAGTAGCATTGTTTCTATGAGAAATTCTAGAAGCAAGAGAGAGCCTCCCTACTAAATGTCTTTTGTGATTTTTGCCTCTGCTAGATTTTGGACCACCTGCTCGTAGTTCCATTCTTCATGTTTCAATGGTTCTTTTGGTCAAGTTAACCATTTCCTCTTGAGATTCTAAACATTTTCATACATTCTATTATGCATGTTAGTGAGATTATGGCTTATATATTTTTGTAGTCTGTTGATTTCACGGCTATATTATTATTATCATTATTATTGCAGCACCTCATAAAGCAGCAGCTGTACGACCACCAACCACCCATCACGAAAACTATCAAAATTAGATGAACCAGACATACGGGACACTACTGGAGAAGTAGGGACGAGGTCATAAGTGATGTATTCCTGTGGACCCCTTCACATGGACGAGCAAAGACAGGACTACCCGCTCAAACCTAGATACAGCAGCTCTGTGCCGATACGGGATGTAGTCCTGAGGACCTGCCGGAGGCGATGGACAATAGGGAGGGGTGGCGAGAGAGGGTCAGGGAGATCCGTGCTGATGGCGCAACGTGATTATTATTATTATTATTATTATTTTACTCCTTTAGGAGTTTTTTTTTTAAACCAGTGTTAGCTGGTGGTGTTTCACTGATGTCTGAGTGACAAGTCCCCAGAACTCTTCCCAGTATTCTGGCTGATCTTAGCAATTATGTAGTTTGGATGGTCCCGGATCGTCCTCCAATTTCTAACCCTTTCAAAGCCTTTAGAGATCGTTCCAACCGCGCCAGTAATAATTGGTATCACCGTCACATTCATGTTCTATAGTTGTTTAGTTCTCAAGTAAGGTCCAAGTCCTTGTCTCTCTTTCTGTTTTCTTTGATTTTAACTCTTTAGTTCGCCCGTCCGGCAAAGTACTCTCTACGGTCGGTTCTCTCTGTCTCTCTTCTTTTGCTAATTATCACTAGGTCTGGTCGTCTGGCCGGGATTAGGTGATCTGTTTGTATTTCAAAGTCCCAGAGAATTTTATGTGTCTCATTCTCCGGGTCGGATTCTGGTTTGTGCATGTACCAATCGGTAGAATGATGGTCGTATTATTACTATTATACTCCTTCGTGTGTGTGTGTGTATGTGTGTGTGTGTGTGTGTGTTAATTATCACTTGGTCTGGTCGTCTGGCCGGGATTAGGTGATCCGTCTGTATCTCAAAATCCCAGAGAATTTTATATGTCTCATTCTCTTGGACAGATTCTGGTTTGTTCATGTACCAATTGGTAGAATGATGATTGTATTATTATAACCATTATATACTTTGCGAGTTTTTCACACTATCATTAGTTGATGGTCTTCAATGGACTGCAATTCTACTCAAGTCTCCAGGACTTTTCTCAGTATTCTGGCTGATCTTGATAATGCAGTAGTTTGGATGGTTTCGCATGTCCTCCGATTTCAAACACCCCCCTTATCAATCCTTTGGGGACCGTTCCGAGTGCACCAATTATAATTGGTATCACCGTCACTTTCATGTTTCATAATTTTTAGTTCTCTGGCACGATCTAAGTACGTGTCTCTCTTTTTGTTTTTGTTTTTTTGTTTGTTTGTTTTTTGTTTTTTGTTTTTTGATTTTCACTCTGTAATCCACCGGGACGAAAAAGTCTTTTATTTAACAGGTTCTTTTTTTTTTAATTTTTTGTTAATTATCACAAGATCTGGTGTTCTGGCTGGGATTAAATGATCTGTTTGTATCTTTAAATCCCAGGTAATTTTATGTTTTTCATTCTCTTGGACAGATACTGGTTTGTGGATGTACTAATTGGTAGGATGCTGGTTGTATTATTATTATTATACTCCTTTGTGTGTGTGTATGTGTGTGTGTTAATTATCACAAGGTCTGGTCTTCTGGCTGGGATTAGGTGATCTGGTTGAATCTTAGAATCCCAGGGAATTTCATGTGTTTCATTCTCTTGGACAGATTCTGGTTTGTGGATGTACCAATTGGTAAGATGCAGGTTGTATTATTATTATTATTATTATTATTATTATACTCCTTTGTGTGTGTGTGTGTGTGTGTGTGTGTGTGTGTGTGTGTGTTAATTATCACAAGGTCTGGTCTCCCGGCCGAGATTAGGTGATCTGCTTGTATCTCTAAATCCCAGAGAATTTTATGCGTCTCATTCTTCAGAAGGCATTCAGGTTTGTGTATTCTTAAAAAATAAATAATCATTTGACTTGAAAGATTGAAGGTTAAGACGCTCCCAAAAAGACGTAACTGTGGTAAAAAAACAAACTAGATCAACTATGGTGAGGCTCCAGTTCTAGGTCACTTTCTTCCTTTACTCCGAGGTCCACTCTGAATCAGAGTGGTACTACATATATATTTAATATATATGTATAAAGAGGATTTGGCATTAAATAACCTACAATAGTTGATATGCCATAAAACCCAACCAAACCAAATCCTATATATTTAATATGTATAAAGAGGATTTGGCATTAAATAACCTAGAATGGTTGATATGCCATAAAACCCAACCAAACCAAATCATATATATTTAATATATATGTATAAAGAGGATTTGACATTAAATAACCTACAATGGTTGATATGCCATAAAACCCAACCAAACCAAATCATATATATTTAATATATATGTATAAAGAGGATTTGGCATTTAATAACCTACAATGGTTGATATGCCATAAAACCCAACCAAACCAAATCATATATATTTAATATACATGTATAAAGAGGATTTGGCATTAATTCGTTTTCTTGGATTTTCACTCTTTAATCCACCGGGATGAAAAAGTCTTCTATTTGACAGGCTCTTTTTTTCTTTTTTCCTTTTTTTTTGTTAATTACCACAAGATCTGGTCATCCGGATGGGATTAAATGATTTGTTTGTATATCAAAATCCTAGAAAATTTTACGCATATCATACTCCAGGACGGTTTGTGCATATACCATATTCTCTTTCCTTGTCAATGAACTTGATTGAGATAGATCAAGTACTATACTGTAACTATGTTGTTTGTTCTACTAAGTGGCGCAGGAGGTATAGTGGTTACCGTCGTGCAAAATGGACACGACAACCTGAATTCAAACCCTGGACGAGGCTGTTTGTATTTCACATTGTGTTAGTACGTTTGGGAAAGGTATGCATCCAACTACTTTCCCTCGAGCTCTGAGTAAAATAGTAGGGCAGACTTGGCTCTTTAATTGTGCTATGACAACCGATCTAGGAGAAGGAAAACTGTGAATTCTAACCAGCTGTATTCCGCTTTAAAAAATAACCTTTCGCCGCAACCTGCTTGTGCAGTAGGGTTGGGTAAATACATATTGTTAAATCTGCAATGAACAAAGATGTTTGACGAAAGAAACGTTCTATCTTGTACACAACCTCCCCTGCAATGATGCTCATGTCGAGTTGTATCATGATCCAAGGAAAGGCATTAGTGTTGTTAAAAGTGGAAGAGCTCTTATAGGGATAAATTTCAATATCTTGCACAGTTCCCAGTGGACAGCCTTTCCCACTATGTCATGTCTACTTTTATACTTCCTTTGCACAAGTTTGCTACATTCGCTTATTATTTGATAAATCGGTTCGTTTTTACCGCCACACAATTAACACTTGCAATTCTGTTGCATCTTATCTACAGTCAGCGTTCTTTTGACACATTTTAAACATAATTAAGAGGGTGTCCTCGTGGTGTAATGGTTAAAGCGATGGACTGCGGAATCGTAGTAAACAAGTTCATTCTCCAGTCGCGCTATTACGTTCACTTTCAGGCAAATACCCTTGGGAAAGGTATGAACCCTCTTATCCTCCCAGCTGTGGGTTAAATAGTACCACTACTGTTCTTCTAGGAGAATGGCTTTGGCATTAAATAACCTACAAAGGTTGATATGCCATTAAACAAAAGAAACCATCAGAATTCAACTGCCAAAAATTGTGGCGCCCTAGTCGACTTTTTAAGTCTGGAAAAAGTCTCCTGAAAACAAGAGGTCAACTAATATGGCAGGGCTAAAATCGAAACCTTTACCTCACAGTGGCTAACCAGTGGAATGATACTCCTAACATTGATATACAACCACTTACTGTCACTCCAGCTGACTGCCACATACATTTCCAAATTAAACTCAATTTCGGTGAACACATTTAACAAATCAACTCATAGATTACTAGGGGGGGGGTCTTCGTGGTGTAATGGTTAGAGCGATGGACTGCGGAAACGTAGTAAATTAGTTCCTACCCCAGTCGCGCTATTACGTTCACTTTCGGGCAAATACCATTGGAAAGGTATGAACCCCCTTATCCTCCCAGCTATGGGTTAAATAGTACCACTACTATTCTTCTAGTAGAATGGCTTTGGCATTAAATAACCTACAAAGGTTGATATGCCATTAAATAAAGAAACCAAACCTTGAATATCATTAACTGTGCCAATCAGGTAATATTTTTCAGAAAAAAAGAACACTGATTGAAAAAAGAACACTTTGTACATAGCTTCTCTTTTCGTAATTTATTAAAAAATCATTCGTTGTTCTTGCAACAATTTTGATCTCCATCATAAAGTCCTGATGAGGTTTTGAGGGAGTTCAGGATGAGATTCCTTGGGAAGAGGCTAGCACTCTTCAAATCGGCTCAGTAACATTTCCACCAGGACAATGCACCAGTCCACAACTCCATCTTTGTCACAGACTATTTGACCAAGATGGGCATCAAAACAGTTCCTCAGCCTTCATATAGTCCAGACCTTGCTCCCTGCGACTTTTGGTTATTTCCTAAGCTCAGAGACTGTCGTTAAGAGACAATTGAGAAGATGAAAGAGGCTGTGACGAAGGTCATTGACGCGTTCACACAAGAGGAAATCCTTGGAGCCTTCTAGAAGTTGTTGGAACGGTACAACAAGTGCACTGCAGCCGGAGGAGCTTACTTCGAAGGGGACTAGAGTTTCATATGTGTACTATCAATAAAAGTGCCCATACGAAAAAAAGTCTGGAAACTTATTGTGTGCTCCTTGTACTTATTTCTATGTTACAATGTGGGGAATGTGGAGTACCCCTTCATTGCCATCGCTCCCAGATCCTCTCTGGTCCGGAGTGGTAGCACCTGATAGGGCCCTATCTATGGATTAAATAGAACTGACAGCATACTTATGCTAAAATGAATTGTTTGAGTAAACTGAATAGCTTGAAATAGAAATGTTTTTGACAATTAAACCGTAAATAGTTATGCTTAACTGAATTATTTGAAATAGAACTGTTTTTCGACATTAAAACTGTATTTACACTTAACTGAATTGTTACATATAACTGCTTGAATAGTTTGAAATAGAAATGTTTTTGACAATTAAACTGTGTACTTATGCTAAACTGAATTGTTTTAAATAGAACGGATTATTTACATAAAAATGGATTTGGCACTAAAAAACCTACAAAGGTTGATGTGCCATAAAACCCAACAAACCAAACTAAACAACGCCTATGCCACAAACAAAGTTTTCAATGATATTTTTTCGTACTTAGCTCTTGCTGCAAACAAAATTTGCCACCCAATTTTGCAAGTAAAAACGTTTTCTTTTTCTTTTTTCAATTAACTATACAGAGCTTGAATACGTAAGTTTTCTTTTTCTGTTTTGAATGAGTTTAAATACGTAAAATAAAAGTTGTGTTTATGAGACCCTATAAGATTGAAACAGCTGTTCAGTGTTCCGTATGTCACATGTAGGTGTCTGCCGAATTTTCTAGTCATGGTAATTCACTAAATATAACATCAATTCTTCTCTGACACTATGAGTGGGATATATGCACATACATGTATACACACGTTTGTATGTGCACCCATACATGTGTGCGTGTGTGTGTATATATGTATACGCCCACGAACATGTGCACACACACACACACACACACACACACCTATACATATATACACACACATATACACACATATACATGTGACAAGATGAGTTAGATTCGGCCTGGGTATCAAATTTCAAATGTTAGGAAAACCCATTAACTCGATTAATGAAAATCTAGATAAGAAAATGTTTATATATATGGCCACGGACGTGGGTAAGTGTTAAGTACTTGTCGTGTACTGGTCAAAAACTTAAAAGGGTCTGAATTTAATGTCCCTGTATCGGAGACGGCCAGGCAAGGAAATATTTTTATGTCCAGTTTTTTAAAGAGAGAAATGCCCCCCAAAAAAAGTTATGGGTTTATTCGTGGGTGTCCTTTGGCCGGAAATAATAATGAAACATTCTGTATATATACAGGTGCGTTTTGGGTTCTAGCAGTTAGACTTAGTTTGGGTTCGAGGAAAGTTGATTAGGCCGGAACAAAGAAACAACGAACAGCGACATTACCAGCCGGACCCAGGTAGTTAAGATAATCTTTTGCCAGCAGAAACTCAGCCTAGAACTAATTATCGACAAAGTGTTACACGCTCTCCATCTTCCCTTGGCGTTCTAACCAAAAAGTTGTTGTTGTGTTTTTGTTCTTTTTCCTGTGAACCTGCCTCTCCGACCACACATAAGTTCTCGACGTGGGGTTAGTAACTTATGCAACGAGCTGCAGAGGTGGGTATTCTCACACTTCTATTCAAATTTTAAAATATAATTCAATTTCCAGCCCATGAGGTCAACGTTATGTGGATTAATAACACCGACTTGGGAAGACGTAGCCTCGGAGGTGACCGTGTCCTCTGAAGGGAACACGCACGTTCAAGACAAGTGGTCGCACATTTTACTATGACTAATTAATTTGGCATCACTTATGTGTATTATGGACCCGTGACTGAGTGGTAGAGTTTCGGCTTCTGCAATCTGTAGTTGTTGGTTCGATCTCCTGTGGTGGAGATCACTGTATGCACTGCTGATAAGACCCAATAAGGTCGAAACAGCTGTTCAGCGTCCGTATGTCAAATGTAGGTGTTTACCGAATTTTCTAGTTACGGTAATTCATTAAAAATGAAGCTAGCGACCTTCGTCGAGGGTGACCCGAAGGCTCCCTTTTCAATAGGAACTACACTAAGGTGTAGTGGAGGGCGCTACTCCATTTCCTGGATTGTCCTACTTTACCCTTGATCCTTACCATATATTACTGAGTATTAAGCAAGGCAGCATCAAGTACCATTTTCAAGTCTTTGGTATGAATCGACCTGGGATTGAACCCTGGACTATTGACGAACATTGGCCAATGGTCCAGTAAGAATACATAGTTTTTGCAAATTATCTCAGATGTTTATTTTGCACAAATTTTGATGTTAAATCATACTTAACATATATTTTTTTTATATTGAAAATATGATAATTTTAATTATACCAATAATTTTAATCATATTAATTATACTCTCAGCCAGACGATCAGATCTTATAATAATCAACAATAACAACAAAAAGATTACTAGAAAAATTGTGGACTTTGCTGTCCCAGCTGATCACAGAATAAGATTAAAAGACGATGAAAAGAATGATAAGTACCTGGACCTTGCTTTAGAATTGAAGAAACATGAAATTGACAATTATACCAATTATAATTGGTGCTTTTGGTGCAGTCACTAAAAGATTACTAAAGGAACTTGGAAGACTTGGAAATAAGAGGACGAGTGGTGACCATCCAAACCGCTAAATTATTGAGAACGGACATAATACCGAGAAGAATCCTGGTGACTTGAGGAGACTTGCTGTCACTCAAACTCAAGAGAAAGACCACCGGCTAACGGTGATGTAAAAAAAAAAAACCCTCAAGGAGTAATGATAATACTCACGTAATTAGATGTGCAGTTCTTGTAAACGGGGGCTACTAGGAATCTTCTTAACGTTTTTGTCAGTAACTTTCAAGGTCAGACCCAGTGCTCCTGTTATTATTTGGATTACAGCAATTTTAAGTTACCACTTTTTAAAACATTTTAGTTTCAAGACCTTTATATTTACTGGGTGGAACGATAAAATTGTCGCCCGAAAAAAGACGACATGATTCCATTTCCGTATAATGAAAACCGGTTTTCTTTTTTTGTTGCTGAGCATCTACTAGTTGGCCAGTTGTGTACGAATCCCAAGAGCGATAGGAGCCTTTTATCATGTCTGAAAGTGACACAATGTTCAACGAGCGAGATCGGAGATGCGCCGCTGTACAACTCATGCACTCTACTGACCCAAGTTATGACAACAGGACCATTGCCAGCACCCTCAAAATGCAAATCCGGACGGTTCAACGCTTGAGGGCACTGCTCAACGCATCGGACGACTCTTTGGAGGTGGTGGAGCGGAAGGACACCACCTGGAAGACCCGGACCAAGGAGTTTATCGAAAAGGTCCGGGCAATCATTGCCAGAGATTTAGGCGTCTCACACACAACTGTGAATGCATGTGTGCAGGAGGACTTGAAGTGTAGGTCCTACAGGCGCCCGACAAACCAGATCTTGACTGACAAGACAAAGAACCTCAGGCTAATCAAGTCCGTCACGTTGCTGACCTGAACCTGCTGGACTACTTCATTTGGTCACACCACGAGAACATCAACAACATGACACCAAAGCCAGCCTGATCGCCGCCATCCGTCGAGTATTCGCCGAGCTCCCGCCGGCGCTTGTGGAAAAGATATGCTCCCAGTTCCGGATCCGCATCGAGGCGGTGATTGAGGCTGAAGGCGACTACATCGAATAGACATCAGCTCTACTACATAATCAATTTAGCTGAATTGATTTTTTCAATGAAAGTTTTAAAATAAAGCTGTAATGTTGTTTTCTTTTGGACGACAATTTATCGTTTCACCCTGTAGTTATTTTATAATATTCTTTAACCGATCCATTTTTATTAAAAATGCTCTACCATACCTACGAAAAAGCATATTTCAAATATTTAATCGTTATATCTAACCTTTCAGCTTTTATAGTATTAGTGCTAGAACCGGAAGATACCCCGCAAAAACAATTACCGACGCCAACTACGCCGATGACATGGCGATACTGGCAAATACACCAACCAAGCCGAAACACTACTGCATAGTTTGGAACGAGCAGCCGCAGGCATAGGCCTCCATGTCAATGCACACAAAACGGAATATATGTGCTATAATCAAACAGGTGATATCTCCACACTAGACGGAACCTCTCTGAAACTAGTAGACAAATTCACCTACCTAGGAAGCAGCGTCTCATCAACCGAAAAAGACATCGACACGCGACTAACGAAGGCATGGACAGCTATCGATAGCCTTTCGATCATATGGAAATCAGATCTGACCGATAAAATGAAACGCAGTTTCTTCCAGGCAGCGATCGTATCGATACTGCTATATGGATGCACTACTTGGACGATAACTAAACGGCTGGAGAAGCTGGACGGCAATTAAACTAGAATGCTGCGAGAAATATTGAACAAGTCCTGGCGGCAACACCCATCAAGGAACCAACAATACGGCCACCAGCCTCCCATCACGAAAACTATCTAAGTTAGACGAACCAGACATGCAGGACACTGCTGAAGAAGCAGGGACGAGCTCATAAGTGATGTACTCTTATGAACCCCCACATATGGCCGGGCAAAAGCAGGACGACCAGCTAGAACATACATTCAGCAGCTATGTGAGGATACGGAATGTAGCCCTGAAGACCTGCCAGAGGCGATGAACGATAGGGAGAAGTGGCGAGAGAGGGTCAGAGATATCCGTGCTAGTGGCACGACATGATGATGATGATGACTACAACTGGAGTTTTAATTCGCTTACAACGAGGTCACAGTTCCGCCCGGTAGCCATTACGCTATGGAGATTCGCCCAACAGCTTTTATTGGTCTACAAGTATGAATAATAAACTCCCCAAAGACTATTGGGTTGTGGATTAGTGTTTAATGGCATATCAACCGTTGCGGGTTACTTCATGTCAAATCAATCTATCTATGAAAAAACATAACAAAACAAAACGAAAAAAAAATCTTCAATGGATGATCTTATTTATTGGCGAATTATTTGCCAAATTTAAACGTTTCATTTTTTTTCTTTTACATTAAAATTTCATACAGCTCATTTGTTTAAATTTCTGATAGAATATTCATACTATTGACCTCACCTTTGTTGTTTTAATCCCAAAATTTCGGCCGATATATCCTTCGGCCTTCTTCAGGTGTTTCTTGTCCAATTCGGAAATCGTCATAGAATCTCGAACAGAAACCTTTATCTGAACCACAGGGGTAGACTGATCCAATTCTGTTAACCAAGACCTGTTTCAAGTGTTAAGTTTTGAGTAATTCAGAGTGAATGATACAAGGTGCAAGGGATAAGGTGTTTGGTTGGAGGGTGCTTCAGAGAAAAAATAATCGCAATAATCTCCTCCGGCTGCAATGCACTTGTTGTACCGTTCTAACAATTTCTGGAAGGCCCCATGGAAGTCCTCTTGTGTGAGCACATTACGAAAGTGACGCTATTTATAGAAACAAATTCGAAAAATAAACACAACACAATATAACAGTACAAACGCACATTCTTACAAACTAGTAATGTGCAGACAAAAGTTACATGACTTTTGTCATATATCCTCCCTGATGATGGTTCAAATTTGGGTAGAAAGTACTTGAGAAATAACTAATTATGCGAGGTTTATCTACCAATTCCCGCCGAATATCATAAGATCAATACGGCAATTCGAAAGGATTAACAAAAAATATGTAGACAAAAAATGTCTGTTATGTTCAATCAAATATGTATCAATATATATATATATATATATATATATATATGGAAAATCAACTGATTTCCATGCTAAAAATGTACTATTTTTGTACAGAAATAAGCACGAGATGCAATAATTTTAAAATTGTATTATTACACTTATTGACCAATCAGCGCATTCGTCACATTTTTTTTTTAAATTCTTAAAGATGGCAGACTATAATATTTGAAAAAATTCGAAAAATATAAAGGATTAAAACTCAACATAATTTAAGGAATCTTTTCTTGTCTAAATTGTTAAAGATATCTATCTATCTATCTATATCTATCTATCTATCTACCTACATATATATATATATATATATATATATATATATATTAACCAATTACAATCGTAGATAAATAAATCCACTTTTTACCTAATTTGGAGCCTATCTAAATCTTATAAATAAATCGATGAAATAGATAAACCTTTAGTAGATATAAATTCGTTTCTATTTCTTATCAAAACTGTTGTCCTGATTTCCCTTTTATGAAAACTTAACATTTACTTCGTTCAAGATTATATTTTATTTCAACATCGGTTAATTATTTTTCACGAGCGAAAATTTCTAGTTTTACTCTTTTTCTGGACGATGATACTGCTACTGATATTTCATTCTCAACTGTTGATAATCAGATATTCTATATATATATATATATATATATATTAACACATTCCCTCCACATAATGACACACTCAAACAATGATCTTTTACACACACAATTTATATAATCAAGATTCAAAACAATGGAAACTGCTATAAAATTTCTTATGGTTTATATCATCGCTCTAAGTATCATTATCCTTTCTCTCAAGGGAAGATATTGTAACTTCTTTTGTTTTTTCACTTGCCCAGTCAGCTGGGGCTGTTGAATACACCGACTGCACATCTGCAAAGTGGTAAGACCCCCCACCTCAATGAATGACCTGGATATGGCACAAAACAATCTAATGATGAGGTTCCAGTGATTCTGGGGTTTGGGAAATGTGGAGAACGCCTTCATTACCATTGCTCCCCGGTGCACTCGGTCCCGGAGTGGTAGCATCTGATAGGGTCCTATCTATAGGTTAAATAGAACTAACGGCATACTTATGCTAAACTAAATTGTTTCACTAAACTGAATTGCTTGAAATAGAAACGTTATTGACAATTAAACCGTACTTACATTTAAACTGCGTGCTTATGCTAAACTGAATTATTTGAAATTGAACTGTTTTTTGACATTGAAACTGTATTTACACCAAACTGAATTGTTTGATATAGAACTGTTTTGACATTTAACTGTATGAAAACAAAATCTGTACTTATACTAAACTGAATTAGCTGAATTAGAACTGTTTGACAAGACTGAATAGTTTGAAATAGAAATGTTTTTCACAATTAAACTGTACTTACATTTAAACTGCGTACTCATGCTAAACTGAATTGTTTATAATAGAACTGATTATTTACATAAAAATTGATTTGGCTTTAGATAACCTACAAAGGTTGATATGCCATAAAAACCAACCAACCAACCAACAAAACTTTTCACTCAAGTTAAAGAAATCAAATTTATTGAATTTCTGTATTTTATTCAAAAGTTCATACACTTTTCGACAATTAAAACTACTACAACACGCACACATATACTCACACACACACACACACACACACATTGCCCAGTCGGGTGTGGCTTTAGAATACACCGATTGCTTCTTTGCAGACGTGTAAGACCACCCCAAAAAGTATCCTGATATAACACTAAACAATCTGATGGTGAGGTTCCAGTAATGCTGGAGCTTTGGGCAATGCGGAGTACCCCTTTATTGCAGTCGCTCCCGGGTCCACTCTAGTACGGAGTGGTAGCACCTGATAGGGTCCTATCTATGGGTTAAATAGAACTAAACTGTACTTATACATAGTAAACTGAATTGTTTAAAGTAGAACTGATTTTTACATTGAAACTGTACTTACGCTAAACCGAATTGTCTGAATTAGAACTGTTTGACTAAAGTGAATAGCTTGAAATAGAAATGTTTTTGACAACTAAACTGTGTACTAATGCTAAACTGAATTGTTTGAAAGTAAACTGTCCATTTATATAAAAAAAGATTTGGTATTAAATTACCAACAAAGTTTGATGTACCCTAAAACCCAAATACATATACACTCATATATATACCTATATATACATATCGTTATATGTACACACACATATATATATATATATATATAAGTAAAGTTGGCGACCTTAGTCAAGTGTGACCCGAAGGCTCCCTTTCTACTAGCTACTAGGCTGAGGTGTAGGGGAGGGCGCTACACCATTCCCTTGATAGCTCCTCTTTACCCTTGATCCTTACCTTAAATGCTGAGTGTTAACCAAGGCAGAATCAAATACCATTTTTAAATCTTTGGTATGACTTGATCTGGTATTGAACTCTGGTATCCCGGGCCATTGGCGAACACTCTACCCATAAGGGCAATGACCTGGTATATATATATATATATATATATATATATATATATGATTTTTATTGTAGACGCAAAGATAAAAACAAATATTCTTAAATGAGTAGGTCCATGAAGAGATTTTAATTTTTCATGATTTATTTATTTTGCTTTTACATATTTGTATGTTTCCAGCTCGTTTCTTTCGTCAGAGAACATATATGGCACAAGGCCTTGTTAATGGGGTACTCAATGAGACTTAAACTCTCCCCAACTGAAAAAATGCCTCAGTTGGCAGGGGCGGTAGAATACACCGTTTGCATCTCTGCAGAGGAGTAAGAACTCCTCCCCAATGAGTGTCCTGGATATGACACTAAATAAACTGATATTGAGGCTCTGATAATGCTGGCCTTGAATGGTAGCACCTGATAGGGTCCTATTTATGGGTCAAATAGAAATCTTCGATATTTAAAATGGGTGTAAACAAATGACTTTTGCTAAATTGAATTGATAGAAAAAGAACTGTGTGACCATTTAACTGTGAGTAAACTGGTGTTTAATTAGATTATTAGTGATACATAGCAATACTTGGAACCATTTAACTTTGTTGACTTTTGCTAAATTGAATTGTTAGAAAAAGAACTGTTTGACCATTTAACTGTGTGTAAACTGATGTTTAATTGAATTATTAGTGATACATAGCAATACTTGGAGCCATTTAACTTTGTTGACTTATGTTTACAAATCATATATATCTAATATATATAAACCGGGTTTGGCATTAGATAACCTACAAATGTTGATATGCCATTAGATCAAATCAAACCAATAAACTGAAGAAAAGTCATGATCGTGTTTCAAATCTACTGTAACACTCTAACCACCAAGCTGCATAAACTGTTGTTATTTAAAAGAACAAATCCCCAAATATTTCATCAAAACCCTGCTCCGTGGTGGCGACTTAGGAACTGTTGAAAATAGGTTGTGGCGAATAAACCTAAGGCAGTGTCAGTTGAAGACTTACAGGAATTATTTTAAAGTGGGCCTGTAAATAACGCTTTATTTCCTTGTTACAAGGTAGGCACAAAGTCTTAAGGTTTTGTCGGAGAGAGGGGAAGGGAGCGGTCATACATTAACTAAGGGGACCTAGCTAGCCACATTCGCCGACCCATTCAACAGTACAATATATATAGTAATTTACAAAACTCTTTGCTTCGATGTGGCACAAGGCCGAATGAATGGGACGCCCAATGAGACTCGAACTGACTCGTGTAGGTTTGCTAGTCTATTTTGCTAACCGCTACACCACCAACCATTCATCTATCGTCTAGTGCACAGCAACCACTAAAATACTACATTTGCTCTATGAAAAAGATCTACTTAAAACCCCGAATGTAATGTATAATTTTATTTACAATTTATGATTTATTTACAATGAATATATATGATTGGAATGAGAGAAAAACTCAAAATACAATAAAACGAAAAAACGAAACCAAGGAAAAGATTTTCCCTGTTTCGTTGCCCTCCCATCTCCCCGTCTACGAAATGGAGGCCGACTGTTTTTCGGTGTCCGAAAACACTGGAAACAAGCCGGACCTACCCTTGGTGGGAGAGGGATCCTAGCCTAATGGAGCAAAAAACAGTACAGGGTTGGGTGCGGTGTGGGCAGTTAAATGACAGATACATGTGAAATTGCTAGATCTTCACCAAAAAGCGGGCCGGGGTAAGGGTTGAGGTACAAAAATAATGGGAATGGGGAAGTTCTTGGACAGTAGCAACTAGATGACGGGGACGATGACTCACAACACTGATGACAACTTTTTACGCAGTCAATCTCTTTACCAATTTGACCAGGCGTATATACGCGTATACAGGTCAGTTTTTGAAAACCTACCTTTTCCTGAAATCTTTCGATGGCTATTATCTCTCATCACCCAAATAATCCAAAGACGAACAAGACACGCAAGACATTGCCGGAGAAACAAGGATGAATGACTTACCTCCCATCTCACACACCATTCAAGTAAAACGAACAAAACATGCTGGAGAAACAAGGACGGACTCATGTGTGACTTTCTTCGAAGGACCCTTACATGGCCACTCACAACTGATCTCAAAAACAGAAAGACGTGATGTGGTATTTTCAAATCGTTCAAAGAAAGATGTTTTCTAAAACAATTCGCAGAAAAACTAAAGAAGGAACTTGGCATATCAACTTCCGTGGGTTATTTAATGCCAAAGCTATTCTTGTAGAAGAATACCAGTGATACTATTTACCAACCCCTCCGCTCGGGCAGGATATGACACAAGGTCAATTTTTAAGCGGAGTTTAACAGGTTTGAATTCAGAGTTTTCCTTCTCCTAGACTAGTTGCCTCACCAAGGCTGAAGAACCTAGTCCGTCCTACTATTTACCCATAGCTGGAGGGAGAATAAAGGGGTTCATACCTATCCCAAGGGTATTTGCCCGAAAGTGAACGTAATAGCGCGACTGGAGTACGAACTCGCGTACTACGATTCCGCAGTTCATCGCTTTAACCATTACACCACGAGGACACCCCAAGAAGAATACCAGTGATACTATTTAAATAATTGCTATTGTGTCGGTTTCCGAGATCATACTTTTCCCAAAGCGTAATAATCCGAAAGTGAATTGAATTACCTTGACCAGAAAACCCGGCGAACACTTACACACGACATACGGAAACACTAGACAGCTGTTTCGACCTTATTAGCGTATACCGTAGTGTACAGTAGTGTATACGGTGATCTCCACCGCAGGAGATCGAACCAGCGACCGCAGATTACAGTGTCGAAAGTCTACAACTGAGCCAACAGTCCATATCGCACACAAGTGACGCCAAATCAACTAGTCATGGTAATTGCGCTGCCAATTGACCTAAACATGTCTTGCAAGTTATATCCGTACTCTTTACAGAAGATACGGTCACCTCCAGGACCACGTCTTCCCTAGAGGATTTTAAATACGCATACGCGTAATTATCATGACCCCAAGAGCAAGGATACAGATACGTATCTCTTTAATCAGAGTGGTCAGATTTCAATGTGGCTGTTAACCTCTCCACGCTGGGTAATGGCAGAAAAGCAGGGACTAACTCATAATTGAGTTTCATACCTTCAATATGCCTTTCAGTTGATAAGATATAGCTATCAAGGTTGTAAACTGAACTACTAATTTTAGAGACTTTTAAGAAAAACGTTTAAAACTATTTCTTTAACAGACCCATTGATATCATATACATATTTTACAGCAAACAAAACAAGCAATAAAGTTTTTATCAGATGATTCTGGACAAGGTACGTCTCCAATACATTGTTACCACTGACACAAAACGCGCCAGACTTGAATAGTGACTTGAAGACCTCTTTTGACTTGCCGCCAAAATTATGTAGGTGACATGCTAGAAGGAAGTCGGACACTGAGAACAAAAATAAAATGAAATGTACCAGGTACCTAAAGTAAACAAGACGCAGGTGTTTCGGCGGTAATGTCACGTGGGCGCATGTTAAAATGAAGCGTGATCATGTGTGAATTGTGTAGGCGGCAGACTGAAGGTGTGATTACAAGAATTTGCGTGGGTGGCATACTAGAAGGAGGCGTGTCCATATGCAATGTGCAAGTAACTAGCTGGAGGAAGTGTGACTACGTGGGCGATGTTATATAAACACGGAGAATTCGACCTGAAAGGTAGAACGGAAAGAGAGGCTGTAAACTGAAGACTCATACTTTGGCCCTTAGCCGTCTTCGGCTCTCTGTCACTCTTAACCGTTCGTAAATTATGAGTAATAAAAGGAAAAGAAGATTATATATATATATACACGAGGATCATTAAATAAGTTTCCAGACTTTTTTCGTATGGGCACTTTTATTTTTTTTACACACATGAAACTCTAGTCCCCTTCGAAATAATCTCCTCCGGCTGCAGTGCACGTGTTGTACCGTTCCAACAAATTATACAAGGCCCCATGGAAGTCCTCTTGTGTGAGCGTGTCAATGGCCTTCGTCACAGCCTCTTTCATATCCTCAATTGTCTCATAACGACTGTCTCTCAGCTTAGGGAATAACCAAAAGTCACAGGGAAAAGGTCTGGACTATAGGAAGGCTGAGGAACTGTCTTCATGCCCATCTTGATCAAATAATCTGTGACAAGGATAGAGTTATGGACTGGTGCATTGTTCTGGTGGAAATGCAACTGACCCGATTTGAAGGGTGCTGAAGGCGATACCCTAGCCTCATCAGCCGCCATCCAGGGTGATAACACAGTTTCGGTAGCTCAAGGCGGTACTGCGGCTGATGAGGCTAGGGTATCGCACGTGCTTCCACACGTTGTATGATGAAAAAATATAAAAAAAAAAAAATCTGGAAACCTATTGAAGGCATCACGTATTTTTATATATAAGCTTTGTTGTCTTTCTCTGCTATATAACATCAGGGGTATCTTACAATACAGCCAGACTTTATCCGTTTCAGTCACTTCGTATAAAAGGCTTTGTTATGTTCATAACTTTCCAATAACGAAGTGTTTCATTTAATAGCTGTCCAGTGTTTCCGTGTGTGGTGCGTAAGTGTTCGCTGGATTTTCTGGTCATGCTAATTCAATTCACAGTATAATTCCTCTACTTAAAAAAGAAAATGTAGACCTATATCCTTCCTCTTGAGGTTATAATAATTACGCAGACGCGTATTTCTAATCCTTTTGGGAAGACGTGGCCCTGGAGGTGACCGTGTCCTCTGTAAAGAGTACGGATGTAACTTACAAGACACATTCAGGTTAATTGGCCACGCAATTACCATGACTTGTTAATTTGGCGTCACTTAGGTGCGATATGGACTGTTGGCTCAGTGGTAGATTTTCTGCACTGCAATCTGTGGTCACTGGTTCGATCTACAGTGGTGGAGATCACGGTATACATTGCTGATGAGACCTAATAAGGTCGAAAGAGCTGTCCAGTGTTTTCGTGTGTAATGGTTCGCTGGGTTTTCTGGTCATGGTAATTCAATTTACAGTATAATTTCTCAACTTAAAAAAGAAAATGTGGAACAAAGTGTTTCGTTGGTTGGTTTATTTCGTGGCATATCGACTATTGTAGGTTATTCAATGCCAAATCGATTTTTCTACACAAAAACAGTTCTATTTTAAACAATTCAGTTTAGCATAAGTACAGTTTAAATGTCAAAAGCATTTCTATTTCAAGCTATTTAGTTTAGTCAACAAAGTTAAATGGTTTCAAGTACTGCTATGCATCACAAACAATCAATTAAATATCACTCGTTTATGTACACGTTGTTAAATGTAAAAACCATTCTATTTTAAACAATTCAGTTTAGCATAAATATACTGCTTTGTTTTGTTTGATTCATAGATAGGACTCTATTAGGTGTTATCACTCCGAGCCAGTGTGAACCTGGGAGCAGTGGCAAAGAAGGGGTACTCTACATTCCCCAAAGCTCCAGCATTACTGGAACCTCATCGTCAGATTGTTTAGTGTCATATCCTGGACACTCGTTGAGGGGTATCACCCCTCGGTAGAGAAGCAGTCGGTGTATTCTACAACCAAACCGCCTGGGCGAGTAAGAAATATTTGAAGTATGTAAGAATATAAGCTCATTCGGCTGAAGCTGTAGAATGCACCGTCTATATCTCTGCCGAGTGTCCAGATATGACTCTAAACAATCTGAGCCTCCAGCCCTGGACATTTTGGCAATCCGGAGTACCTCTTCATTACCATTACTCCCAGGTCTACTCGGACTCAGAGTGGTAGCACTATCTATAAGTCCAACAGAGCTGTTTGAAATTTAAACTGAGTGCAAACAAATGACTTATGTTGATTTGAATTGTTAGAAATAGAACTGTTTAATCATATAACTGCGTGTAAACAAATGACAGACGTCTAATTGAACTGTTAGCGATACATAACAATATTTGGAACCATTTAACTGAGAGCAAATGAATTACCAGTGATATATATATATATATATATATATATATATATATATATATATATATCCCTTTAACTGTGTGCAGACAAATGACTGATGTTTAATTGAATTGTTCGTGATACAAAGCGCTACTTGGAACGATTTAACTTTGTTGACTTATGCTAAATTGAATCGTTAGAAATAGAACTGTTTGAGCATTTAATTGTGCGTAAACAAATGACTGACTTCTAATTGAATTGTTAGAGATACATAACCATACTTGGAACAATTCAACTTTGTTGACTAATGCTAAATTGAATTATTAGAAATAGAACGGTTTGACATTTAACTGTGTGTTAACCAAACAAAACCTAATGGCGCATATTGACCCCGGCCGAGCTGTCAAAATAGGAAATGCTCCTGGGTAAATAACAGGTGCATCCGGTTGAAGGCATCAAGGGGATAACCTTGACTGTCGACAGGTTGAAGTGAGTGGGCGTAAAACAATAATATAACTCGGTGCACAGGAAGTTCGAGTCAGTTGGAGAAAAGATACGGTAGAGAGAACCAGCACCCAGCAGAGGGGGGCCTCAGGACCCCGATTGAGCAGTTAGAGTTCAGAGCCTGAGACAGTTGGAGAGAAGAGGCTGGAATGAGGACTATGTCCCAGAGAGGCTAGGCCCCCAGGCTCCCGGTCGAGCAACCCAGGAGAACGGGAAAGAAACGCTGTTATGGTCATAAGAGTGGGGGTCAATATGTTGCAGTTCTGTTTTATCTCCAACTCACCTCTCACACAGTAAAACATTTAGTAACCCTTTCGAACCCTTTCAAATAAAGTGAGAGGTATATTTTTCTAAAGAACTGTGTCCGGTCGTCTTCATTGCGTCATGATTCTGCATGCATATGTATTATATGGTTATACAACACTAACTGAAAATATGACGGTGAACGAGAATGAAATTTCCGTGAAATCCAAATATAAGTCAGTGTTCAGTATTAAAATTATGAATTCTTAATTCAGTGACGAAAACTTTAAATGTATGACGAGACGAAGACATCATTGAAAAATCTAGCAATCTCTTGATTGGTTGCTTTTAACAGTATTTCAACCAATCTAGGGTTATTTTATGCCTACAGGTTAGAAAATTGCGTTCATTTTTACATTTTTCGTGTTGTTGTGTGTTAAAGGTCTTTTTTTTTTCATACAGTCTCATCGAATTTTTTGACAGATTTATTTAACCAATCGATGAAACCCTAGCAGCTACTACCACTCCGAGTCAAAGTGGACATGGGAGTAATGGCAATGAATGAGAATTTCATGCTTTCTTTTCTTCTCCTTCACATCACATCCTAAATTTCATTTATTCTTTAAAAAAATACGTGAAATGTATAGTCACGGAACGAATACGAGGAGGTGGAAAAAGATTTATTTATAGGCGGTTTATGTTGCTCTTTTATGTGCACTTTTCTAATTTAAGAAAAAACATTTTCATAACGATTTGTTTATATATATATATATATATATATACGAGGTGCATACGATAAGTTTCCACACTTTTTTCGTATGGGTATTTAAAATTGTCGTAGACTCACTATGTTATTGCTATACATCTTATGAGATGACTGACCAATTTTTATGATTTCAGGTTCAAATGAACAGCTACAGCAGCAATTGGAATACACCCGACTAAAGCCTGATTGTCACTGCTGGTGAATTTCAAAAATGCAATCTGACACTTATGCAATAAAATTGTGTTTTAAACTTGGAAAAAAGGCCACAAAAATGTATGGAATGCTTCAGACTGCTTTTCGACCATCTTACATGAATCGAGCGTCAGTTTTTGAGTGGCATAAGAGATTCAAGGAAGGCAGGGAGTCTGTGAGGGATAATGAGAGGTGTGCGAGGAGTAAGAAAGTCAATACACCGGAGTTGATTGGCCAAAGCGTTAGGGTTAGGGTTACTATGTTGAGGTTTTAAGGGAGTTCAGGAAGAGCTTCTGTCGGAAGAGGCCAGCACTCTTCAATTCGGGTCTGTGGTATTTCCACCAGGACAATGCACCAGTCCACAATTCCATCCTTGTCACAGACTATTTGACGAAGATGGGCATCAAAACAGTTCCTAAGTCTCCCTATAGTCCAGACCTTGCTCCCTGTGACTTTTGGTTATTCCCTAAGCTCAGAGGCTGTCGTTATGAGACAATTGAGGAGATGAAAGAGGCTGTGACGAAGGTCATTGACATGCTCACACAAGAGGACTTCCATGGGGCCTTCCAGAAGTTGTTGGAACAGTACAACAAGTGCATTGCAGCCGGAGGAGATTACTTCGAAGGGGACTAGAGTTTCATGTGTGTACTATCAATAAAAGTGCCCATACGAAAAAAGTCTGGAAACTTATCGTATGCACCTCGTACCAACCTTTTCAAATCAAACCTTCTTAGTGGCTGTTCGCATCTCTTACGACTGAGCCAAATCGAAAAGAAGTTTGACAATGATGCGAGCGGTTTTTCATCCCAATGATATTACCTAATCTTTCAATGTAATTGGAAGGATGATTGCTATAATGAATGTCGAGGTATAACCCCTGACTACGCGGTCACCATTTGCAAAGATCATTAAAATATATTAACATCCTAATAGAAAATAACAGACGTTTTTCTCTTAATATTGAAAAATAATTAAAATTATAACTGCTAATTACTCTTTAGGGGAATCAAAGGGGAGGACTGACCGAGGAGAGGTTGCCGTGATTACTAAATATTTTTTATTGTTTTTGTTGGGGGTGGAGTAAACAATCTGTACACCTTAGAGTTTGAAAAAAAAATCAAACGACCTGCCTATAAAAAGATGTGAGCAACAGTATTTGGTGTCTCAGTCGAGAACCATCGTGATTGTACCGAACACATTGCCGTCCTTCATCAGGTGAGTCGACTCTTCACACTCGTAAAATTGGTTTTTCTAACAATGGTGCCATTTATCGTAAGTTATAGTCTTGGTTTGTTTTCATTGTTTAATGGCATCTCAACCTTTGTGGGTTATTTAATACCAAAGCCACCCTTGCAGAAGGACAGTAGTGGTACTATGATGGTCATTCAAAATGTTCTAAGAACGAATAGATTTATACCATACATCTTAGTTGATGCTTCGGGATGGGTCGTCAGTGATGTTTCCTTTGGGATCATGGGGGGTTTCGGGTCTTTCAACATCAGACCCCCTCACCCAAATGACCCAGTTGGCATCGATCTAACTCCAACTCCCATCCCGGCAGCCAACCTGCGCATCCACACAAGGAGAAAACAAAAAAAAAAATGACCACAGAAAAGGCTCTATATATAATTTTGCAACAGCCAATCAGAGCTAAGCTCTACTGATGACTTTAAAACTTTTCTTTAAAAATCGGGAGGCCACTTTACTCTGCTTTTTTTTTTTTGCTACAATGGGGTCGTTATTCGGTTATTTGTTCATTCCGGTATGTATTCCTTCCTTCCCCCCACTTTTTTTTAATTAATTTTTACTTAAAGAAAAAACTTAAAAACTTAGGTACAGTAATTGATTGGTAGGTTTTGAAATTTTTTATTTAATGGCATATCAACTTTCGTTGGTTATTTAATGCCAAAGACATTCTCGTAGAACAGACGTGAAACTATTTAACCCATAATTTGAGGGATGAGGAGATTCATAACTTTTCCATGGGTATTAGTCCGAAAGTGAAGGTGTCCGTGGGGTTGGAGGTGCCTGTGGTGCAATGGTTATCGTCGTAGGAAATGGACACGGCGACACGAGTTCCAATCCTGGACGAGACTGATTGAATTTCACATAACACCAATACCCTTGGGAAAGGTATGAATCCAATTATTCTCCCTCCAGCTATGGGTAAATAGTAGGGCAGACTGGGTTCTTCAGGCTTGGTGAGGCAAGTAGTATAGGAGATGGAAAACTTTGTCCGGTTCAGAGTGGACCTGGGAGTAATGGCAATAAAGGGGTACTCCACACTCCACAGATCTCCAGAACAGCTTCACAAATAGACGCAGTATCGTTTCACACCCAGGGTATCTCATTTTGGGGAAAGGAAAGGGTTTAACTCTCTGCTGGAGATAATGTCAACGTTAACTAAAACTCTCCAACGGGGTGATATCCTCTTGGCCTTGTGCCACACGAAACTTTGAAATCAAACTTGTTGAACTTCACATGAAAAAATTGACCTTGTGTCGCATCTACGATATTACTGCCCAGAATGTTAGCCACTATGCCAAGTTGACTCTCTTGTACCTCCTGAATGGCAAGCTACGATAGTAGATTATTAATAATGACTTCTATCCTCACTGGGGACCCTATGCTTCTTTCTGACTTTGTGTCAGAGCCAAGCTAAGTTTTGTTAATAAAGGGCAATTTTCAAGGTATTATGGCCAGCTAGCTAGTTGATCTTTACCAATGAGTTCTATTTTCAGCGTGCATTCTATACGTTGGCCTTGTACCAAACTAAGCTATATTTATTAAATTAGGGCTTCACCCGTGGTCATGTTTAGCGCGGTAAACGTGTAGAGCATTGTTAGTGAATTTGGTTCTTACTGTGCGCTCCCTGCTGCCTTGTGGTCCTGTGCCACAACTAGGATCAACAGTAGATTATTAATAGTGAGTTCTATCCTCACTGGGTGCATATTCTTCTCGCTGATTTTGTGTCACAGCTTGGCAAGTTGACCATAACAAGTTCTATTCTCAATGAGCGCCCTATACTTTTTTGCCTCATGCCATGATAAGTTTGGGTTTTATTTATCATTACCTCCTACCAAGCAGGATTTGACAAGAGGTCTTTTTTATAGTGAGGGTTTAGGAGAGGTGTGGTCGAAACCCGTGCCCTACCGAACAATGCTGGATATTGGCTTACTTTTTGCAATGTATCATATACTAGCCTTAGCTCAGTCTCCCGGCACGTATGCCAGGTGACTTTGCTGGTCATAGCTTTAACCAGACCCGAAGGTCTGGTGCATTGCTTGGCATTGATCCTCCACCCACTCGAAAGTGGCTTGGTCGGGGCCGTGGGTCATTCGGCCTTGAAGTGATGCTCCACCCGGCACGTATGCCAGGCGGCCGAGGTGAGGCTGGGAACCATCGGATAAGATTGTGTGTTTCACGTAATAACATGTTTAGCGAAGCAGACGAGTAGAGCATTGATAGTGAGATTGATTCTTACCGTGTGCTCTATCCTTCTTACTGGCCTTGTGACACAACTAAACTAAGCTGTTTTAATGGTTAACAAGCTAGGCTAACAGACCATTGTAAGTAGGTTCGTTTCTCACCAAGAACGCTATACTTTGTAATAATGTGTTGGATTATAGTAAATAATCACGCATTTTTATCGACTTTAAAAGAATTTAAACTCGTCTAGGGTAATTTAATGCCCAGAAGCTAGAAAATCGCGTTCATTGAACTTCCATATTTACATTCTTGCTAAGTTGTTACTTAATACGAATAATTTTTAATTTTCCGATTCAAAGTGGACCTGGAAGTAATAGCAATGAAGGAGTAATCAACACTCTACCAGAACTGCTTCATAAATAGATGCAGTATAGTTTCACGCCCAATTTTGTGATACAAACTAATCACCTTATATTTACCAACCCCTCCGCTCGGGCAGGAGATGACACAAGGTCAATTTTTAAGCGGAGTTTAACAGGTTTGAATTAAGAGTTTTCCTTCTCCTAGACTACTTGCCTCACTAAGGGTGAAGAACTCAGCCTGCCCTACTATTTACCCATAGCTGGAGGGAGAATAATTGGATTCATACGTTTCCCAAGGGTATTAGTGTTATGTGAAATGCAATCAATCTGGTCCAGGATTTGAACTCGTGTTGCCGTGTCTATTTCCTACGACGATAACCATTACACCACAGGCACCTTATTGGGATAGTTAATTGAAAAAAAAAGAGAACCTGCCGAATAGTTAACTTTGGTGTCCACAGAATGAAAATAAAAGAACGCAACAACACAAAAATTAGAGACAAGTACTTAGACCTTGCCAGCAAACTAAGAAAGTGTAAAACATGATGGTGGCGGCGATACCAATTGTGATCGACATGGTTCCAAAGGCTCGAAACGTGGTTAGAAGAAATGAAACGCGGGAGACGAATCGAGACCGTCCAAACTACAGCATTGTTAAAATCGGCTAGAATACTAAGAAGAGTCCTGGAGACCGGAGGAAACTTTCTGTCACCCAGACTCATACAATTAGTCCTATCAAATGGTATAAACATATATGTATACATATATATGTTTTTGTAGAAAAATTGACAAAAATAATAATTTAAAATAACGTTTTGGTATTAAGATACCATCGTCAGGACTTTAATAAGTAACATCACGTGTTGAAGGAATAAAATCTATCGTTATTCCTTTAACACTTGATGTCATCTTTTAAAGACCTGATGATGGTATCTTAATACCGAAACGTTATAGCAACGACTTCCTTGCTTAACAAATTTCATCATTTTTTTGACTACTTTTTAGTCAAATTTTCTTCATACTGTCAGATTATTTTCAATATTTACATCCTCCTCATATACATATATATATACCATTCTATCAAATGGCATATATTAAATTCCATGAATTAAGTATATATATCTAATACATATTCATTTATTATCATTATATAATAGCTCTATCCCAGATATTGAGCACTCTCCATATTATATTGCACTTGGTTCGACACAAACCTACAAAGTGATTTAGTGACAATCAACACTGGTATAATATATATATATATATATATATATATATATATATATATATATATATATATCATTTGATAGGACTAATTTTATGACTTTCGAGAAAGCCACACATTCACTGAAACGCACACACACACACATATATATATATATATATCTGTGTATATATATATATATATATATATATATATATATATATATATAGATCTATCTATCTATCTATCTATCTTGCGGGAGATAACTCTCATGACAATTCTTTGACTTGAGAATTTATTTAACAACCAATAAGTCAGCATAATGAGCGAAACGCTTTGATCAAAACAAGAAAGATAATTGATAAAATAATGGCGTCTTGTCATTTTTGCGTAATCTTTGAAAGTCGATTTTATTCTTATCATTTCACTCGTTGTAAGTTTTAATTGGTGGTCTTTCATTGGAGTCTGAGTGACAGCATACTTCCTCAGGTCTCAAGGAGTTTTCTGCTTTTTCTAGCCGATCTTGACACTGCTGTGGTCACAATCCTTCCTCTGACCTTCATTTCCTCCAGCTTTTTTCCAAATCTTTGAGGACTGTTTTAAGTTACACTCACGTTCTGCAAATATTTTTTTTAGTTCTCAAGCAAAGTCTTCGTATTTGTCAAACTTTCGTCTTGTTAATTAGCACTTTGTCTGGTCTTCTTTGCCAGGATTAGGGCAAAATCAAAATCACAGAGAATTTATTATTATCATTTGTGAGTTTTTTTACTCCTGCGTTAGCTAATGGTCTTTCACTTGAGTCCGAGTGACAGCAAGTCTCCTCAAGTCTCCAGGACTCTTCTCAGTATTATGGCTCATCTAAGTAATGTTGTAGCTTTGATGGTCTCGGATCGTCCCCTGATTTCCAGTTCTCCCAGTACTCTTTCAAAGCCTTTTCTGGACTGTTCCAAGAACACCAATTATTATTAGTATCACCGTCACTTTCATATTCCCTAACTGTTTCAGTTCTCTGGCAAGGTCTTAGTATTTATCTTCCTTTTCATTTTATTTTCAAGTATTTGTCTCTTTTTTCATTTCCATTGCGAGTTTTTCACACCAACGTTAGCTGACGGTCTTTCAGTTGAATCTGAATGACAGTAAGTCTCCTCAAGTCTCCAGGACTCTTCTCAGTATTCAGGCCAATATTAACAATGTCTAGTGTATCCATTATTCTGAAGAATATTTTATGATAAAAGTATCTTTAGTTGGTTTTATACATATATCTGTCCCTTTTTTTGAGAGCACCTGCATAGGGATTGTTTCATATTTACCGTGAATTGACCGGTTTGTTTGTTTGTTTGTTGATATGGATTTTTTCATTGCGTTATTTTCAAGGGACAACCTTTCAAATCAGCCACGGTCTATTGTCGGATTTATTTGTTTGAATCGGTTTTTAGAGTTGTCAAATTTTTATTCTTTTCAGGTCTTGTGATTAAGTTTCATTTTTCATCCTAGGGGCTCATAGGTTTACTATTTTTTTATCCATCCGACTTTTTGTTTTGTTTTGTTTTTCAATAATTGGTTTCATGTTTATATATATATATATATATATATATATATGAAGAGTAAATAAAGGATTGTAATCCGACAATATGTAGAAAAACATATTTTTCTACATATATATATATATATATATATATATCCTTTCAATGATTGTGAATTTTAGGTTCTTGTTGAAATTATGACCGTTGAACAAAAGTCGGGTTTCTTTTAATTTTATGGCACGTTAAACATTGTAGGTTATTTAATGCCAAATCCCGTTTATAAATATTCATTTGATTTATGTGATCTATAAACAAAAGTCATCAAAGTTAAATAGCCCCAAGTTCACGAACAATTCAATCAAACATTTATTTACACACAGTTAAATGATGAAACAGTTCTATATCAAACAATTCAAATTAGCATAAATCAAAGTTGAATAGTTCCAAGTATTGCTATGTATCACTAACAATTAAACATTAAACATTAATCATTGTTTACACACACTTAAATATAATAACCGTTCTATTTCTAACAATTCAATTTCGCGCATAAACCAAAGTTAAATAGTTCCAAGTATTGCTATATATCACTAACAATTGAATTAAACATCAGTCATTTGTATACACACAGTTAAATATAAAAACAGTTCTATTTCAAACAATTCAATTTCGTGCATAAGTCAAAGTTAAATGGTTCCAAGTATCACTAACTATATATTAATTAAACATTAATCAGTTATTTTCACTCAGTTAAATGACCAAAAAGTTATTTTTCAAAGAATGCACTCTGTTGAAATGTCAAACAGTTCTATTTGAGTCATAGATAAGACCCTATCAAGTGCTATAACTCCTGGACAGAGTGGAACTGGTAGGGATTACAGTGAAGAGGTACTCTGCATTCCCCAATGGTCGAGTTGAGTAGAAGTGTGGTTCATTTAATATTAGATTGTTCTGGCCATCAAAAATAATATACATAAAAGTAATGTTCCTAGCTGTCTTTATATATATAGCCGATATGTCTGAGACTTAGTCTAACGTAAAGTTGGACGGGTTTCGGTCCCGGCTTCGAGTGTCCTACGTGTCTAGCCACACTGAAGAGTTCTGATAGAACAAAACAGTCTGTCTGTGAATGACAATATATATATATATATATATATATATATAAAGAGAGATAGGAACATTAATTTTATGTATATTATTTTTGTGTTTGAGTCAACCGGGTTTCGATCCCAGCTACAGGAATTTAGTCTGTCAAGCCACACTGATGAATTCTGATGGACCGAAACAGATCTGTCTGTGGATGCCAATATGTATATGCTCCCCTACCCCCATAGGGTTGAGCTCTCTAGCGAATGAAGTAATCTCGTTGCCATTAGCGTATATGCAAGGCTCTTCATATAATGAATTCAGCTCTCGGTAGCCGTTAAGCGGATGTATGTAAACAATAGTAATTGTGATTCATAACCGTTTAAAATTTACATCGCTGCTGATGGTTTCCTCATGGCTGAGGGGTAGAGTCTTGGATTGGCGTTTAGGTCAACCGGGTTTCGATCCCAGCTACGGGAATCTAGTATGTCTAGCCAAACTGATGATTTCTGATAGAACGAAACAGATCTGTCTGTGGATGACTATATATATATATATATATCGAAGCGCTCGTGGTTCCAGGGTTATCGTCGTCGATAAGTAAACACGGCGATCCAAGTTCAAATTCTGGACGAGGCTCTTTGCCTTTCACTTGGTGCTAATATCCTTGTGGAAAGTATGACTCCAACAACTGGCGTAGTGGCTAACGTGCAGGATTGTGACATTGAAGTGAGTTCGAACTCAAGTCACGGCATCAAGTTCACTTAGAATTGCTTCGGTCACGTGATGCAGACAAGTAAGTTCTAAAACGTTGCAAATTTTTTTATTCACCCTTCAAATACAATATAAGCAATGCTCGAAAAAATGTTCAGAAATATAGATAAAAAAGATAGCATAAAAGAACAATACACTTATTGCCATGGTGCACCACAGGAAAATCTATGACCACAACTCGAGTAAAATAGCTTTAATTTAAAATCTAATTTGAAGAAAAATATCCAGTTGACCACATCACTACCAAAGGATAAGACCTCCTCCTTAACGAGTGTCCTACTTATGACGCTACACTATATCTGATGGTGGGTTTCTAGTCTTGGATCTTTAGGTGATTGTAGAGAACCTCTTTATTTCAATTACTCCCAGGTCCACTCTGACCTGGAGTGGTAATACTTGTTATGGTCCTATTTATTGGTCGTATTGAACTGTTTAACTATTAAACTGCGTGCAAAAAAATGAATGGTATTAAATAGAATCATTAGTGATACATAGCAATACTTGAAACCATCTGTGGGCAAACAAATAAGCTTCGGCTTGTTTAAAATGTTAACAACAAACTCTTCATTTACAAATATAATTGACATGTATGTATGTATTGTATATAAAATATATATATATATATATATATATGATATATGAAATATATATATATACATAATATATATATATATATATATATATAAACATATATATGATATATAAAATATATATATACATAATATATACATATATAAACATATATATGATATATAAAATACATATATACATAATATATATATATAAACATATATATGATATATAATATATATATATACATAATATATATATATAAACATATATATGATATATAAAATATAAATATACATAATATATATATATATGATATTTAAAATATATATATACATAATATATATATATATATAAACATATATATGATATATAAAATATATATATACATAATACATATATATATATATATATATATATATGATATATAAAATATATATATATACATAATATATATATATATATATATATATATATATATATATATATATATATATATATGAAACAATCTGGGCTATCTGTAGACCACTGGGAAGAAATGTCTTCAGATTGAAATAAGTGACGGAAACTGATTCACGAAAGCTTAGAATCCTTTGAGAATAGTTGTATGCAGTCCAGCGCTTACAAACGTCTGATTTACAAAGGCGAACAGGGTCCAGCACCGGGTCCACAAAGTCACCACGCTAACGGTGACATATGTGGAAAATTGTGCCTATCTTTTGCTGGTCTTAAAAGCCATCTTCGTAAATGTGCAAAATCTATCTTGCACCCAAGTAATGTCACTGCAAACAAAACTGATCGGTTGTGCCAATTCTGTGGCAAAATCTGCCACAGTTTGGCTGGCCTGAAGAGTCACCTACGAACACATACAATTTAAGGGGAGAGTAGGGGAGGGGAGAGTAGGGGAGGGGAGAGTAGGGGAGGGGGAGGGGACATGAGATAAAGGAGGTGGTCACGCTCGAAATCAAGAGGACAGCCATCATGTATGATATGGCATTAAATAACCAACAAGAGTTTATATACCTTAAACCCAACCAACCAACCAGCCAACCTTAAAAAAAGAATAAGATTTGTTACAGTGAAGATATATTGAAGCTTCAATAATACTGGAGCTTTGGGGAATACGGTGTACCCCTTCATTACTATCACTCCCAGATCCAGGCCCGGAATGGTAGCACTTGATTGGGTCCTATCTATGGATCAAATAGAATTGTTTGAAATTTAACTGCGTTTAAACAAATGATAGACGTTTAACTGAATTATTTGTGATAGATAGCAATACTTGAAATTATTTACCTTTATTGACTTAGGTTGACAAATTATATATATCTAATATATATGTATAAACCGGATTTGGCATTAAATAACCAACAGACTTTCATCTGCCATAAACCCAAAACAAAACAATCTTTTTGTTGCATTCTCATGTGCCGTGTCGTAAAGACAGACGCAGGAAGTCTTCTTTATAAATATATGTACCTCTCACTTTATTGCAAGGGTTCGAAAAGGTTATTCAAGGTTTGCGTGTGAGAGAGTGTTGGAGACTGAACAGAAACTTCAATATTTTGACCCCCACTCTTATGGCCGTCAACGTTGTGTCTTTCTCGTTCTCCTGATGCTCAACCGGAGGCCCTGGGGTTCACTCTGCTGAGTGCTGGCTTTCTTTACTGCATCTTATCAGCATCTTCTCTGGACCCCAACTCACCAGGGCTTCCCGAGGGCCCCCTCTGCCGGGTGTGGCTTTCCTTACCACATCTCGCCTCCCACTCCCACTGGAACTCGAACTCAACTGTAACTGTCTCTTGTCTTCTGTCTTGACTGAGTTATATAATAGTTCAACGCCCATTCGATCGCCCACTCGATCGCCCACTCGATCTTTGGAATGGCATGATTGATCGTCATCCAGCGGAAATAACTGTCATGCAGTTCACAGGTCACTCTCTTCCGGTGCATCAGTCTATGAGTGTATCATGGGCTTTACCTTGTCCCATTTCATCAGCCAATTTCCGCCCACGCGATTTCCTCTCATAACTGCCATTAGAATGTGTCACCTCCTTCCGGTACATCACCTTGGAAAGGCATTTTTAGCTGGGTCGAAGGTCAAAACATAACATTTGTTAGGTTCCCTTATTTAATGGCATATTAACCTTCGCGGTTTATATAAAGCCAAAACCATTCTTGTAGAAGAACAGTCGTGGTACTATTTAATCTATATCTAGGGGCATAATTGAGTTCATGCCTTTTCCAAGGTATCAATGAATGTAACTGCACGACATGAATTCGAACTCGCAGCCCTCGAGGCCCCAGTCTAGCACCTTCGCCATCGGGCCTTCTCCGGTCTGATTTATATTATGTGAAAGGTTAAAGCTGACCACGTTTCTCCCTAAAAAAAGGGTTGAATATACTCTAATATTTTAGTCGTAATTTACTATGTTTTTTGCTTCGTTGTAGCACAAGGCTGCATGAATGGGGCACCCAATGAGAAACGAACTCACTCGTGAAGGTTTGGAAATCAAGCTTGCTAACTATTACACCATTAGTCGCTTTCGATTCAAGCCGAAAACTTGAAAAGTTGAAATAATCACAATTTTACATATATTAAAAAAAAAAGCATTTTTTTATTAGAATATTACTAAAATCTCCATTATATTTTAAATATTTTTCTTTTTCATATCATGAAGTGTAGGTCTGAAAAATCATATTGGTATGTGGAGGGTGTATTGAGATGAAAGATAAGTAATATATACAACGGAACATGTGTTATAATCACACAGGTGAAAACTGCCTTCAACTCTGCCCGAAAATATCGTTACCTGTTTTCTTATATAGAGATTTTGGAGAACAAATCGAAGATCCTCGAATGTTCGATGTCACCAGTGAAACACGTGATGATACATCTGTTATTATTTCAAAATCACGACTAACTTTGCAGGTCATTCAGCCCGAACGCGCTAGTCTCGTGACACCTTCACTGATTGACGACAGCGCCCGTCCGTAATATTACAAAATAAAATGGGAAAAAATGGAATTTATCGAAAGCGATCAAAAAATAAAAGAAGAGTCTAAATGGAATATTTGTATAAACCGGGCCACTGGCCTAATGAGTAAAGTGTTCGCTAATTGTCCAGTAGACCGGGGTTCAATCCCAGGTCGAATCATACCAAAAACTCAAAAAATGGTGCTTGATGCAGCTTTGCTTAACTCTCAGCATTATAAGGTAAGGATCAAGGATAAAGTAGAGCAATCCAGAAAATGGAGTAGCGCCTTCCCCTACACCTCGGTGTTGTAGTTACTGTAAAGGGAGCGTTCGGGTCACCCTTGACTAAGGTCGCCAACTTTTTAGTCCCCAAAATTCAGTCTGAATTATTTATAACTTAACACTTGTACCCGGTCAGGGGTAACAGAATTGGGACAGTTTATCCCCCGTGGTTAACAGAATTTGGACAGTCTGTCCCCCGTGGTTAACAGAATGGGGACAGTCAATCCCCCGACGTTAACAGAACGAGGACAGTCTATCCCGTGGTTAACAGAATGGGAACTATCTACCCCTGCAGTTCAAATAAATGTTTCAGTTCGAGATTCTGTGTTGACTCCCGTGTTCGATATGAAACACCTGAAGAAGGCCAGAGGATATATCGGCCGAAACGTTGTGATTATAACAATAAATGGTGAGGTCAATAGTCTGAATATTCTAAGTAATAATAATTATCAAACTTCAAAATAGAAACTTACACAAATACGAAAATGTATTTTGTTTTATAATATAAGAAATAGATTTCTCAATTGATATTGGCACGGGGAAGGTGTATCTGAGATGACAGACAAATAGAAAATCATTGTTAAATAAACTGAAGTTATATGTCATTTCTATAAATGGGATAAAAGTCCGGATATTTTTTATAAATTCTGTTTTGATAATAAAATAAACTCACGGCCGTATTACAGATTAACACAATATACATTTACCTAACACCTCCGCACGAACGGGATGCCATACATGGTCAGTTTTTAAGCGCAGTTTAATCGGTTTGAATTCTGAGTTTTCCTTCTCTGAGACCGGTTGCCATTTTAAAATTAAAGAACACAACTTGCCCAACTATTTACCCGAAGCTGGAGAGAGAAAAACTGGATATATACCTTTCCAAAGGGCATTGTCACTATGTAAAATGCAGTCTTATCCAGAATTTGAACTCGAGTTGTCGAGTGACGATACCCCCTCGGCCCCCGAATACATCAACTTCTTAACCATTTCACTTCTTGGCCGGTGATCAACTAGTGGTTCCAATTGGGGCATCGCATATTTCTTCATGGCTACAAGAAATACAATCAAGAGAGTGGGAGAAAAAGAACAAACGAACAATATGCTTGGGTTAACTCAAAGTGCAAGAGGTTAAGTTGTGACACTCTGCATTCCTTTGCTTATGTAGACTAACGCTAGCGTGGACTTCTAGCGAAATTTCTACAAAGCTACTAGGAATGCCAACCCATCTTGACCAGTCTTCCCTCACTGCTCTGGACTCTCTCTTTCATGCCGATTGGTCACTTCTGTTGTCCGGTGTCGACTGGCCACTCGCGTCACCCTTCGCCAACTGCCTTCTCTCAGTCCCTTTGTCCAATTCCTCTTGCGTTCCTTTACCCACTTCCGGTCACGTCGAGATCTCGAGTCCCAAACCCTTTGGTTTCGCACCAAAACAGACTAAGGAATCGTCTGCTTGGCGGACCACCTACGTCGTGTCACAGTCGTGTCCATTTCCTACGACGGAAATCATTGCACGCCTCTTAGTGCATATCGACATCATCCCTCATAGAAATTACTTCCCTCGTCTCAATTTTGGCCCGCTGTGCCTCTTACCGAGAACGTAATGGCTTTTTTTTTTGAGTTTTTGAGGTTAAGACCCTTTTTATAGACTCTTTTTCAAACACTGGGAACTCTTAAGACAAAGGTTTTATCATGAATAATACAACCAGCCGTCTTTGATATTTTTCTTGTTTGGGTTATTAATAATATTTTGTTTGTACTGATGATTGTCTCAGGGTTTTTTAACTTAAACTTTTATCAATTATTTTTTGTTGTTGATTGGTTTGGTTGTAGGTTTGTTAATGTCGAATCCATTCTTATACATATAAACAGTTCTATTTCAAACAATTCAGTTTATCATAAATTGTTGTAGGTGACTCACCTATGACCAGAATAATGGACTTACCCAAATGGTATATTAAATCAAGAACTAAGCTGGTACAGAGCAGCAGCAGCCCTAGTAGCACCTAGCCTGTCTTCGTGTACGTTGAACCAAGGAAACCACCCTCAGAGACTTGGATACATTTGTGTGGCACTCATATCTCCACGTTGAGTTATTTATTTATTGACCCTTAATAATCGGTCATAACATAAATACAGTTCATATGTCAAAATAGTTCTATTTCAAGCAATTCAGTTTAGCATATGCAGATAGTTTCGTTCTATTTAACCTATAAATAGGACTCAAACAAGTGCTACCACTCCAGTCCAGCGTGGACCTGAGAGCGATAGCAATAAAGAGGTACGCCGCATTTCCCAAAGGCCCAGCAATACTGGAACTTCACTATCAGATTTTTTCATAGTCATGACAGGACACTCGTTGGCGTAGTCTTAGCTCTCTGTAGAGATTCAGTCAGTGTATTCTATAGCCCCAGACGACTGGTCGTTTTTTGTTGTTGAGTTCCTTGACAAAATCAAATTAAGAATTAATTTAATTAATTAAGAATCTATCAAATCCGGGGATGTTGGATATTTAAAGAGATAAAAGGTGAGTCAAAAGTCTTGCAATATTTTAGTAACAAGAGGCATAATTCGGCAGCTCCGGATTTTTTGGTGAGGTTGTGAAGGTGAGAACCCCATTGGACTCTGAGGTGTCGCCAAGCTCGCCTGATACTCTCCGATTTGCCTCTGCAGCTTTGAGTACGGCCTCAGAATCCACGGTTTTAGGCTTACCAGGCCTTGCCTGATTATCGAGGTTTTTACAACGTGAGCAAAATTTCTTCAGCCATCTGATTGCTCAACTGTGACCAATTGCACCTTAACATTTTGGTTTGGTTTGGTTTCTTTGTTTAATGGCATATCAACCCTTGTAGGTTATTTAATGCCAAAGCCATTCTCCTGGAAGAACAGTAGTGGTACTATTTAACCCATAGCTGGGAGGATAAGGGGGTTCATACCTTTCCCAAGGGTATTTGCTCGAAAGAGAACGTAATAGCGCGACTGGAGTACGAATTCGCTTACTACAATTTCGCAATCCATCGCTTTAACCATTTCACCACGAGGACAGCCCCCTTAACCTTTTGCTCAACAAATATTTTTTCATTGCTTCAGCAATGTTATGGCCCAGTTTTTAACTCGTTAGCTTCCTGAATTAGAATTCGTTACATGTTCATCTGTGCGGCTTTCAAATCAAATGTGCCAGCGCACCAACTACCACGTTACTAACAACCACAGCGGGTACCTTCGACCACGGCTGAAACTGCCTCGGTCATGTTTTATAAAGTAAAGTAAGTAAAGTTGGTGACCTCCGTCGAGGATGACCCGAAGGCTCCCTTTTCAATAGCTACTACACCGAGGTGAAGTGGAAGGCGCGACTCCATTCTTTGGATTTTCTCCACTTTACCCTTGATTCGTAGCTTATAATGCTGAGTGTTAAGCAAGGCGGCATCAAGTACCATTTTTTGAGTCTTTTGTATGACATGACCACATTTCCCGGACCATTGGCGAACACTCTACTCGTCAGACCAATGGCCTATATCATGTGATGTAAGCGCTGAAAACTAGCTTGTACTACCAAAATATTGCAAAACTTTTGACTCATCCCAGCATAATACATGATTGAATATATAAAACTTTTTCTGTTTAAAACGTATAATAAATTTTTCTTTTTTTTTTCTCTCTCTTTTTCTCTCTTTTTAATCTTTCAGCTCCAACAGCTGTATACAAGATCATCATGAACCGTTACATGAACAGATACCGCCCTATGTTCAACAACATGTGGGGAAACATGTACAGAGGTAGATACAGGGGTATGATGGAACCGATGTCCAGAATGACCATGGACTTCCAAGGAAGATACATGGACTCCATGGGCAGAATGGTCGACCCCAGATACTACGACTACTACGGAAGATGGAACGACTATGACCGATACTACGGAAGGTCCATGTTTAACTATGGCTGGATGATGGACGGTGATAGGTACAACAGGTACTATCGCTGGATGGACTTCCCCGAGAGGTACATGGACATGTCTGGTTACCAGATGGACATGTACGGACGCTGGATGGACATGTATGGACGCCATTGCAACCCGTTCAACCAGTGGGGTTACAACAGACACGGTTACTATCCTGGCTACTCCTACGGTCGTAACATGTGTTACCCCGAGAGATGGATGGACATGTCTAACTACTCCATGGATATGCAGGGACGCTACATGGACAGATGGGGCCGTCATTGCAACCCGTTCTCTCAGTACATGAATTGGTACGGTAGATATTGGAACTATCCCGGTTATAATAACTATTACTTCAACAGAAACATGTACTACCCCGAGAGATACTTTGATATGTCTAACTGGCAGATGGATATGCAGGGACGTTGGATGGATATGCAGGGACGCTACTGCAACCCCTATTGGTACAACTGGTACGGCAGACATATGTACTACCCCTATCAGAATTACTGGTATGGCCGATGGGACTATCCTGGAATGGACTGCTCTAACTGGCAAATGGATATGCAAGGACGCTGGATGGACATGCAGGGACGTTACATGGATCCCTGGTGGTACAACGATTACAACTACTATTATTGAAAATAAAATGCTTTAGGAAAAATGTGTCCTTGGTTGAAATAATGCAAGGTTGAGAAAAATCGGTGTCATTTTAATTGGACCTTTGGACATTTCTTCAATAAACATCTTGATATTTTTGAATGTTTAATTTAATTAAAGGTTTGAAAAATATTTTGTTTATAAAGGCAATAAAATAAGAAATCCACAGTCTATATTTGTTCTTGCTTTTTCTTATAACAGAATTCTATTTCTTTATCGATCTTCCATTTCATTCTTTTCTCACCTTTCTTTCTTATGCACACTAAAGCAGACGATAAGCGTCTGATGTATGAGATTATCTTCTATCTTTTTTCTTTCTCTCCTAATCTCCACTTTCTTTCTTTTTCATCCTTTATTTCTTATTTCTTACCATTCTATTGAAGCAGACAATAGACGTCTGATGTACAACATTAGTGTCTTTCTTTTTTTTCCTTTCTTTCTTTCTTTCTTTCTTTTTCGTGCTTTTTTTTCTTTTTCTTTATTAGATTCATCCTTCCTTCTATTTCATCGCAATAAGTTATCACTTCTTTCCTCCTTTCTTTCCTTCCTTCTTTCTTTCTTTCTTTCTTTCTTTCTTTTTCGTGCTTTTTTTTCTTTTTCTTTATTAGATTCATCCTTCCTTCTATTTCATCGCAGCAAGTGATCACTTCTTTCCTTCTTTCTTTCCTTCTTTCCTTCTTTCTTTCCTTTTTCCTTCCTTCTTATTACATTTATCTTCTTTTTCTTTCCTTTCCTCTCCCGCTATCAAAATAAAAATGTCCATTATTCATCTGAGGTAATGACAGGGCAAAACATTCAAACACATGAGTTCATGCCTTATTCAATTAAAATGAATAATATTGGTACGGCGGAAGACAAGTGGAAGAGTCAATGGTTCAATCAGTTTAAGTTTTTCAATGAAAAATACAGTAGCTTCTAGACAACAGCGCTGCTGAAATCACTAATAATAATAATAACAATAAGACCCCTCAAAAACTGAGGAGACTTGTTGGCACTTGAAATTCAGTGAATGTCCCCAATACTACTGGATTAAAAAACGTTCAGAGTGAAGCTGGCACCATTAGACATGCAGACATGGAGGTGCCCGTGGTGTAATGGTTATCGTCGCAGGAAATGGACACGGCGACATGAGATCAAATCCTGGACGAGACTGATTGCATTTCACATAGCTCTAATACCCTTTGGAAAGGTATGAATCCAATTATTCTCCCTCCAGTTATGGATAAATAGTAGGGCAGACTGTTTCTTCAGCCTTGGTGAGGCAACTCGTCTAGGAGAAGGAAAACTCTGAGTTCAAACTTGTTAAACTTCCCTTAGAAAATTGACCTTGTGTCATATCCTGCCCGAGCGGGAGGGAGTAAATAAAAAAAGGTGCCGTGGTGTAATGTTTGTAAAGTATCTTACGAGTTGGACAGCCCACGTTTTTATCCCTTTAATGAGATTTCTGCTACATAGTTTGGTTTCGTGTAGTTTCCTCGTTCTCCCGAGGTATTTAAAAAAAAATTTCTTTCATGTCCGCATGTTTAATCCAATTTACCCAACCCCTCCGAAACCATCAATCACATAATAAGCGAATGCAGCAAATTAGCACAGAAGGAGTATAAGACTAGAAAAGACTGGGTGGGCAAGGTGATCTTCTGGGAGATATGCAAGAAATAGAAATTTGACCGTACGAATAAATGGTACAGGCACAGCCCAGCATCTGTCCTAGAAAATAACACACAAAAACGTCTATGGGACTTTGACATACAAACGGATCACCTAATCATCAGAAGACCAGACCTTATGGTAATCAACAAAAAAAGAGAACTTGCTGTACCGACTGACCACAGAATAAAACTGAAAGGACACTCATTGTGGGAGTCTTACCCTTCTGCAGAGATGCAATCAGTGTATTCTACTGCTACAACCATTGGACGCTCATTTGGGAAGTCTTACCCTTCGGTAGAGATGAAGTCAGTAGATTCCGAAGCCCTAGCCGACTTGGCCACGGGACAGTAATTGTGGAGGTGTTACCTCTCACTAGAGATGCAGTCAATGAACTCTGCAGCTCGAACCGACTAAGCCACAGGACATTTGTTTAAAAATCTTACCTCTCTGCAGAGATGCAGTCAGTGTATTTTACTGTCCCAACCGACTGGGCCACAGGACACTCAATGGGGGAGAGATGCAGTCACTGTATTCAGAAGTCCCAGCCGATTTCGCCACGGGACACATGTTTAAAGTGTGTTACCCTTCTGCAGAGATTCAGTCAGTGTATTCTTTAGCCGACTTGGCCACAGGACACCCATTGGAGATGTCTTACTCTTCTGCAGAGATGCAATCCGTGTATTTTCCTGTTCCAACCGACTGAGCCACAGGACACTCATTGGGGAAATCTTACCTCTCTGCAGAAATGCAGTCAGTGGATTCTGCCAACCAAGCCACTTGTTTAAGGAGTTTTACCGCTCTGCAGAGATGCAGTCAGTGTATTCTACAGTCCCACCCAACTGGGCCACATGACACTTTTGCGAGGAGTCTTACCTCTCTGCAGAGATGCAGTCACTGTATTTTGCTGTCCCAGCCGACTTGGCCACAGGACACTCATTATAAGGAGTCTTTCCCCTCAGCAGAAATTCAGTCAGTGTATTCTGCCGCTCCAGCAAACTTGGCAACAGGACACTTGTTTAAGGAGTTTTACCGCTCTGCAGAGATGCAGTCAGTGTATTCTACAGTCCCACCCAACTGGGCCACATGACACTTTTGCGAGGAGTCTTACCTCTCTGCAGAGATGCAGTCACTGTATTTTGCTGTCCCAGCCGACTTGGCCACAGGACACTCATTATAAGAAGTCTTTCTCCTCAGCAGAAATTCAGTCAGTGTATTCTGCCGCTCCAGCAAACTTGGCAACAGGACACTTGTTTAAGGAGTCTTACCCCTCTGCAGAGATGCAATCAGTGTATTCTACAGCCCTAACCGAATGGGACACAGGACATGTCTTTGAGCTGTCTTACCTCTCTGCAGAGATGCAGTCAGTGTATTCTACAGATAAAACCGCCTGGGCCACAGGACACTTACTGGGGAAGTCTTACCTCTATGCAGAGATGCTCTCAATGTATTCTACAGCCCCAGCCGACTGGGCTACACGACACTCATTTCAAGGGTTTTACCCTTCTGCAGAAATGCAGTCAGTGTATTCCTCAGCCCCAGCTGACTGGCCATAGGACACACGTTTCGAGGGTGTTACCTCTCTGCAGCGTTGCACTTAGTTTATCCTGCAGCCCCAGCCGACATGCTACAGGACACTCAATGGGGGCGTGTTACCCCTCTGCAGAGATTTAGTCAGTGTATTTTACAGCATCAGCCGACTTGGCCACACGACACTAATTTGGGAAGTCTTACTTCTCTGCAGAAATGCAGTCAGTGTATTCTGAAGTCCCGGTCAACTGGGCCACAGGACATTCACTGGGGTAGAGTTACCCCTCTGCAGAGATATATTTTACTGCCCCAGCCTACATGTCCACGGGACACTCATTGGGGGAGACTCACCACTCTGCAGATGCAACCAGTGTATTCGTTAGCCGACTTGGCCACAAGGCACTCATTAGGGGAGTCTTACCCCTCTGCAGAGATACAGACAGTGTATGCTGCAGCTCCAACCGACTGGGCCACAGAACACTCATTGTGAGAACCTTACCTCTCTGCAGAGATGCACTCAGTGTATGCTGCAGCTCCAACCGACTGGGCCACAGAACACTCATTGGGAGAACCTTGCCTCTCTGCAGAGATGCATTCTGTGTATTATGAAGCCCCGGGCGACTGGGCCACAGGATACCCATTGTGGTTGTCTTACCTCTCTGCAAAGAAGCAGTGAGTATATTCCGCAGTCCCAGCCGACTGAGCCACAGGACACTTATTGGGGGAATCTTACCCCCTGCCACAGGACACTCGTTTCAAGAGTCTTAACTCTCTGCAGCGATGCACTCAGTGTATTCCTCAGCCCCAGCCGATTGGGACTCAGGGCAGTCATTATGGAAGTGTTACCCCTCTGCAGGGATGCAGTCAGTGTATTCTTTAGCCGACTTGGACACAAGACACTCATTCAGGAAATCCTACTCCTCTGCAGAGATGCAGTCAGTGTATTCTGCAGCCCCAGCTGATCGGGCCACAGGACACTCATTGGGGAAGTTTTACCTCTTAGCTGAAATACAGTCAGTGGATTCTGCAGTTCCAGCCGAATTGGCCCAATGACACTTGTTTGAGGAGTCTTACTCTCTGCCAAGATGCAGTCAGTGGATTCTGCAGCCTCTGCCGACTTGGCCTTAGGACACTTGTTTGAGGAGTGTTACCCTTCAGCAGAAATGCAGTCAGTGTATTCTGCACCCCAAGCTGACTTGGCCACCGGTCATTTGTTTAAGGAGTCTAACCTCTTTGCAGGAATGTAGTCAGTGAATCCTGCGACCCCTCAGGACACTCATTTGAGGAGTCTTACTTCTTTGCGGAGATGCCGTTAGTGTATTCTGCATCCCTGGTGGACTTGGCCACAGGAGACTTGTTTAAGGAGTCTTACCTCTTTGCAAAGATGCAGTCAGTGTATTCTGTAGTCCCAACCGACTGGGCCAATTGAAATTGGCCCATACAACCAATCAGTTTATGCACAAACTTGAAAATGAGATGGGTTAAATCCCCCTGTGATTTACCGATACGAATAGATCATCTAATCTTGTCCAGAAATCTGACCTTCTATTGATTAACAAGAAGAAAAGAAGTTACGATCCAGTGGATTTTAAGGTTCCAGCAGACAACAGAATGACAATACAAGAAAACAAAAACTAGTCAATAACCTAGATCTTGCCAGAGAGCTGAAAAGTTGTGGAACATGAAAGTGACGGTGATACCAATTGTCGTTGGTGCACTTGGAACCGTCCTTAAGGAAGACTGAAGGAATTAAAGATCAAAGGAGGGATCTAGACCATACAGACCACAGCACTGTTAAAATCAACTAAAATTCTTAAAAGTGTCCTGTAGAACGGAGGAGCCTTGTTATCACTTTCTGAAAAACAACTGTTGAAATTAATTTAAAAAAACAACTATTAGGTGTAAAAAAATCTTAATAAATATCATATATAACGAAACCTAAAAATTTCTCGATGGTTTTATAAGTTTGGTTTAGTTTGGTTTGTTGGGTTTTATGGCATATCAACCTTTGTAGGTTATTTAACGCCAAATCCATTTTTATGTAAATAATCAGTTCTATTTCAAACAATTCAGTTTAGCATGAGTATACAGTTTAATTGTCAAAAACATTTCTATTTCAAACCCTTCATGCAGTTATATATAACAATTCAGTTTTGTGTAAGTACAGTTTTAATGTTAAAAACATTTCAATTTCAAATAATTCAGTTTAGCTTAAGCACACAGTTTAAATATAAGTACAGTTTAATTATGAAAAACATTTCTATTTCGAGCTATTCAGTTTAGTTAAACAATTCAGTTTAGCATAAGTATGCCGTTAGTTCTATTTAACACATAGATAGGGCCCTATCAGGTGCTACAATGCTGGGCCAGAGTGGACCTGGGAGCAATGGCAATGAAGGGGTGCTCTGTATTCCCCAAGGCCCCAGCATTACTGGAACCTCACCATCAGACTGTTTAGTGTGATATCCAGAACACTCGTTGGGGAGGGGGTCTTACCCCTCTGCAGCGGTGTAGTCAGTGTATTCTACAGCCCCAGCCGACTGGGCAATTTATAAGTTTGGTAAAGTTATTTAAATCAACCCCTGATTTAATGCCAAATCCTGTTTAAGTTAATAGTTTGAAGTTATTTTAAAACAAGCTCGTTTGTTCTCAAACAGTTAAATGGTTTCAAGTATTGCTATCTCACACTAATAGTTTATTTGACACAGTTAAAGGAATTTAAGTATTGCTATAAGGCACTGATAGTTTTATTTCCACACAGTTAAATGGTTTCATGTAATTTTGTCCAGCACTATTCGATTTAATATTAATTATTTCTTGTACATAATTAAATAGTTTCCAGTATTGCTATCAAATACTAATAGTTTCTTTTTGGCACTCTGATAAATGGTTCCAAGTATTGTTATTTATTGTTTGCACACAGTTAAATAGTTTCAAGTCTTGCCATCTAATACTAATATTTCTATCAAAACACGGTTATATTGTTTCAAGTATTGCTAAATCTGACACTTCTATTCAACGAGCTTTTCCGGGCCGATAACGGAAAGAATCGGAATATGCCGACAAAACGCATGAAGACCAATCTCTCAGGGTATGCGCTGAGTTGATGCCGCACTCTAGTCTTATATTTTTAACTGTAGCCATCCCGTGAGACCACAGATATATCAATTTTGATATTTGAGCAATGGTCTGTTTGGACAGGGAGAAAAACGTCCCCTCCTGCATTTGGTATTTCGACATCAGCAGGCATAGCTTTTTCTCATTTCTTTAAAATGGCAAGGATACTCGCATGTCCGGCAACTTTTAATTTTGCCAAGAAGGTTTTTTTTTCTTAGCAGAATTGTATTACCTTTTCCACAGATTGTAGTTTGTCGCTTAGCTGCGATAAATTCATGTTGTTTAAATTGCTTGAATAATACTGTTCTCGTAACTTTGTCAACAAATTGATTGAATCATTTTATCGTCTGCTTGCTTAGATTTGATTGGCTTGGCGTTTTGTCGGCATATTTCGATTCTTTCCGTTATCAGCCCGGAAACGCTTGTGAAAGTTCGGCTTTATCGCGGTAACATAGATGCATAAGTACCGAGTCTTTTTATGTCAAACGTGTGAGCTTACATAGAACCTTGAACTGGACCCTTTATCTAATCCATGGGGAAAGATAGTTACAGTTCCGTTAACCATGACCGTGTAAAAATGTTAAACAAGGATAAATATTTTTGTTATCTTACGTGTAGTTGGGATTGAACCTGAAAAGTGATTCTGAGTGTAATCATCTGGAGGTTGCAGTTTTAAAAGACAGCTTGCACAGACAACAGAATAAGTGGAAATTTGTTTTGTTTCTTAATACAAAAAGAAGTAGTTTTGTCTTGAGATGACAGACAGAACACTCAAATAGAAAATTTGTTTTATTTCATAACTTAAGAAGATATAGATTTGTCAGCGTCTATTGGCATGAGGAAGGTGTACCTAAGATGACAGACAACACAATACTAATAGAAAATTTGCTTTATTTCGTAACATAAGACGATATAGATTTGTTTTATGGTCCTGGAAGGGGTCACAAAGAGAACAGAAGACCACGGTTATAGTATAGGTATATATTTACCAGAACAAAGGATGGTTACAAGAACATAAGACGGTAAGCTAGTTCGCATAACCGTGCGGGGGCGAGGTTAGCTTCCGGATCTAGACTGTATTTGCTGCGCGCCCCACTGAACGGGCAAGTGTGGCACAAGGCCAGCATTTTCTAAAAATACCTACAACCTCGTCGGCATTCCTCTTAGGAATTAGGGGCGCCTCAAGCGCCAGGAAATAAGCCTGAGGATATCTCCAGTCAACAAGCCACACCCGGCTAGATCTGCGGGCAAAGCGTGACCTATTGACTGGAGTGGCAGCCGAAAACCTTCTGGATCTAGACTGACTTCGTATTGCTACGTCTTCCGGTGTTATGGAGAGTGGTTGAGTCCATTTGTAGGTGATTCCGCCACAACAATTTGTCAACTCATATTGGCATGGGGAAGGTGTAGCTGAGATGCCAGACAACATACACGAATAGAAAATTTGTTTTATTTCATAACGTAAGATAGTATAGATTTGTCAAATCATATTAGCATGCGGAAGGTGTACCAGAGATGACAGACAACACACACGAATTGAACACTTGTTTTATTTTATATCGTAAGAAGATATAGATTTGTCAACACCTATTGGCATGGGGAAGGTGTACCTGAGATGACAGACAACAAACACTAATAGAAAATTTGTTTTATTTCCCGGGGAAGGTGTACCTGAGATGACAGACAACACACATTGATAGAAAATTTGTTTTATTTCATGATGAAGGTGTAACTGGGATGACAGACAACACACATTAATAGAAAATTTGTTTTATTTCATGATGAAGGTGTAACTGGGATGACAGACAACACACACACTAATAGAAAATTTGTTTTATTTCATGGGGAAGGTGTACCTGAGATGACAGACAATACACATAAATGGAACATTTGTTTTGTTTCATGATGTAAGAAGATAAAGATTTGTTAACTCTTATTAGCGTGCGGAAGGTGTACCTGAGATGACAGGCATGAATCAAGACACATTGAAAATGGTTTAAGTTTGGATTATCAAATGAACAGAGATTATATTTGCCATTCGTTTAAGAGTAATAAAACTTTGAATTTTGCTTTTATTTTCGTTTTTTTTTTTATACTGTACAATTCATTGCAATTTACCTATGAAATTTAATAAAATGGAAAAATGTGAATTCATCAAAAGTAAAAACGGAATTACGGAAAATCTGTTGCTTCGTCCAAAGGAAAACTCGCTGGAATTTGTGCGTTAAGAAACCGTAGCGGCAATAACGATTCTCTATAGAAACACTAAAGTAAAAGTACGATCACCAGATGGAGACACAGAATACTTCGACATTGTAGCAGGAGTACTACAAGGGGACACGCTGGCTCCGTATCTCTTTATCATTTGTCTAGACTACGTACTTAGAACATCGATTGACAAAATCAAAGAGAATGGCTTCGAACTGACGAAGAAAAGAAGCAGAAGATATCCCGCAACAACAATTACCGACGCCGACTACGCCGATGACATAGCGATACTGGCAAATACACCTGACCAAGCCGAAACACTTCTGCATAGCCTGGAACGAGCAGCAGCAAGCATAGGCCTCCATGTTAATGCACACAAAACGGAATATATGTGCTATAACCAAACGGGGGACATCTCCACTCTAGAAGGAACCCCTCTTAAACTAGTAGACAAATTCACGTACCTAGGAAGCAGCGTCGAATCAACCGAAAAGGACATCGAAACGAGGTTAACGAAAGCATGGACAGCTATCAATAGGCTATCGACTATATGGAAATCAGACCTAACCGATAAAATGAAACGCAGTTTCTTCCAGGCAGCGGTCACATCGATACTGCTATATGGATGCACTACATGGACGCTAACAAAACGGCTGGAGAAGAAACTAGATGGCAATTACACAAGAATGCTGCGTGCAATCCTCAACAAGTCCTGGCAGCAACACCCCACAAGACACCAACTGTACGGCCACCTGCCCCCTATCACGAAATCTATTCAAGTTAGGCGAACCAGACATGCAGGACATTGCTGGAGAAGCAGAGATGAACTCATAAGAGATGTACTCTTATGGATCCCCACACACGGCCGCGCAAAAGCAGGACGACCAGCACGAACGTACATTCAGCAGCTATGTGAGGATACAGGTTGTTGTCCTGAAGACCTACCTAGGGCGATGAACGATAGGGAGGAGTGGCGAGAGAGGGTCAGGGATATTCGTGCTGCCAGCACGATATGATGATGATGATGAATGTTTCATTCCTTTTTCATTTATGCCTTGGCCAATATAGCTTCCTTCTCGTTTTTTTAAACCCACCTCTTAACTTTAAACTAAACATACCAGGAATTTTGTTTCACTACATTTTGTATAAATTCACATATCCCACTCACTATCATGTGAATTGAGCACATTTCTCATAATACCGCACTTGCTGTCGTGTGCATATTTATTTTGATGCAAAAATTAACAAATAGCTGCCTAATGCAAGAACAGATGAAAATGGCAACCCTCCCTCTTAAATTTGGCCCACTGAGTGGGTAAAGTGTTCGCCAATGGCCCGGGAGTTTCGGGTTCAATCCCAGGTCGAGTCATACAAAGGACTTAAAAATGGTACTTGATACTTTCTTGCTTAACACTAAGCATTATAAGGTACGTATCAAAGGTAAAGTAGAGAAATCCAGGGGAAAGAGTTGCGTCCTCTCCGACACTTCGGTGTAGTATCAATTGAAAAGCGAACCTTCGGGTCGCCCTCGACTATAGGCTCCAGTATCTCTCCCCAGGCTATAGTGGCTCTTTTAAATCCTTGTTTTTGATTCCCCGGGACAAGGATAACGTTAGAGACCCTGGACAAGGCTAACCTTAGGGACCACTAGACAAGAATAACTTTTGGGACCCCTAAACTTGGCTAACCTAAAGTACCACTAGACTAGACTAACGTTAGGAACCCCTAGACTAGGTTAACCTTAGGGACAACTAGATTAGGCTAATCTTCGGGACCCCAGGACTAGGCTAACCTTAGGGACCACTAGATTAGACTAATCTTCAGGACCCCAGGACTAGGCTAACCTTTGAGATTCCTGAGCTCAGCTACCCTTGGAAACCCCTGGACCAGGCTAATTTTAGGGACATCAAGACTAAGCTAACCTTAAAAGACCCTGGACTAAGCCATCCTTAGAGACCCCTGAACTAAGAAAACCTTAGAAATCCTATGACAGGGCTTCTTTTAGCGACCCTTGAACTAGGCTAATTTTAGAGACCTCCTAGACTAGGCTAACCTTTGGGAAAAAAGGGCTAGGCTAACCTTAGAGACCTCCTGGATTACTCTAACCTTAGAAACCCCATGGACTAGTCAAAATGTTCGGACCCCAGGATTATACTAACTTTCGAAACGCTTGGACCCATGGATTAGACTAACCTTAGAGACCTGCGGACTAGGCTAACCTTAGAGTCCTCCTGGACTAGGCTACTCTTAGATGGTGAGGCTCCATTCTGAAGATCTAGGGAGTGTAGCGTACACCTTTATTGGCATTATTCCTGAGCCTCTGAGACCTATCCAGTGGTCAAATAGATCTGTTAAAAATTATTAGTATTAGATAAGAAAAGTTGCAACCATACGACTGTGAACAAATCATTTGTATTAGATAGGAATACTTTATACCTTATAAGTGTGTAGGAACAAATGATTATAATTAAATGGAAATAATTACTTTAAAACGTATCCTTATTAATATTAAATAGAATACTTGGAGTTATACGTCTATGTGCGAATTGTTTGTATTAGATTGGAATACTTGAAACAATTCAACTGTTGGCTAAAAGAAACAACGCAAAAAATGTAAAAATAAATGTACAATGAACGTGATTCCTTAACCTCTTGCAACAGCAAGCCATGATTGTAACTGATTGTATCTGAATACAAAACGATAAGACATTTGCTAGATGGAGCTACCACTGCCAGTTGCCTAAGTTCTCTTGTACTACACAGGTGACATTTTAAAATATGGGAGGTATTTCTGCCCCCCCCCTGTATTATAGAAAATATTGATTTTACTAGTAATAGTAATCCTAGACTGAAATGTCCGCCCAAAAAACATCGCCAATCAAAGTCATAATCGCAACTAATTGTATCAGAACAAATGTTGGTAAGACATAAGTTAGATGGAGCTACCATTGCCACTTGCTTAACTTTACTTGGTATTAAATAACCAACAATATTTGATATACGAGGATAATTAAATAAGTTTCCAGACTTTTTGTATGGGCACTTTTATTGATAGTACACACTTGAAACTCTATCCCCTTCGAAGTAATTCCTCCGGCTGCAATGCACTTGTTATATCGTTCCAACAACTTCTGGGAGGCCCCATGGAAGTCCTCTTGTGTAAGCGTGTAAATGACCTTCGTCACAGCCTCTTTCATCTCCCCAATTGTCTTATACCTACAACCTGTGAGGTTAGGGAATAACCAAAAGTCACAGGGAGCTAGGTCTGGACTGTAGGGAGGCTGAGGACCTGTCTTGATTCCCATCTTGGTCAAATAATCTGTGAAGAGGATGGAGTTGTGGACTGGTGTATTGTCATGGTGGAAATGCCACTGACCCAATTTGAAAATTGCTGGCCTCTTCCCTAGGAATCTCTTCCTGAACTCCCTTAAAACCTCAACAGAGTAACCCTAACCCTAACCCTTTGACCAATCAACTCTTAAAACACAATTTTATTGCATATCGTTCTTCTGAAGTGTCCTCACGTCCATATTGCATTTTTGAAATTCACCAGCTGTGACAGTCAGAATTTAGTAGGGTGTATTCTAATTGCTGCTGTAGCTGTTGATTTGAACCTGAAATCATGAAAATAGGTCGGTCGTCTCATAAGATGTATAGCAATAACACAGTGAACTTTCAAGAGTGTACAACAATGTTAAATGCCGGTACAAAAAAAAAGTCTGGAATCTTATTGAAGGCACCACGTACTATAAAACCAAAGCAAACCAAACAAAACGGAGAGCTTTTCATGTTATGTCGGAATGATGCTTTGCCGGATAGAAAATAAACATTAGTATGGGTTGAATACGTAAGAACTGTTTAAAGAAAGCTTCTTGGAAAAATTAAAGCGTCCTATTCGTCGAAAAGTGGTAGAAATACCGCCAGTCATGATTTGGTCTTTAATCAACTTTTAAAAACATGACTGGTCCAAGAAATGAACGTTACAAACTGTATTTAAAAAAAAAAAACTGATAGGTGGAGCTACCATTGCCACTTGCGTAAGTTCATTTGCACCACACAGGTGACAGTTTAAAATGTGGGAAATATCTCTGCTAAACCTTGTATTATAGATAAAATTGATTTTATTAGTAATAGCAATCCTCGACTGAAATACCCTGCCAAAAAAAAACAGGGCCAGTCTATATCATAATCTTAACTGATTATAATTGAAAAAAAAATAAGATAATAACTAGGTGGAGCTACCATTGTCAGTTGCCTAAATTCGTTTGCACTGCACAGGAGACAATTTAAAATGTGGGAGGTTAAATTCTGCTACTCCCTGTATTATAGACAATATTGATTTTATTAGTAATAGCAATCCTCGACTGAAATACCCAGCCAAAAAACATGGCCAGTCTAAGTCATAATTATAACTGAATGAATTTGAAAAATAAAATGGTCAGACATTAGCTAAGTGGATCTACCATTACCACTTGCCTAAGTTTATATGCACCACACAGGTGACAGTTTAAAATGTGGGAGGTATTTCAGCCATATTCAGTATTATAGATAATACTGATTCTACTAGTAATAGTAATCTTACACTGAAATGCTCAGCCAAAAAACATGGCCAGTCCAAGTCATGATTGTAACTGATTATGATTGAAAAAAAAAATGATCAGAGAATAGCTAGGTGGAGCTACCATTATCAGTTGCCTAAATTCATTTGCACTACACAGGATACAATTTAAAATGTGGGAGGTATTTCTGCCACACCCTGTATAATAGATAATATGAATTTTACTCGTTTGAAGTAATCCTTGACTGAAATAGCCGGCCAAAAAACATGACCGGTCCAAATCATAATCGTAATTGATTGTATATCTAAAAATGGTCAGATATTAGCAAGATGGAGCTACCATTGTCAGTTGCCCAAGTTTAGTTGCACTTCTTAAGGGAATCCAATCTCTACTGTTCTATACATGTATATACAGCAGTCTAGATTTTTAGGGCTGGGAAGGTTTAGCTTCGGTTATTATTTGCTTCGTTAGTTATCGTCGTCGTCGTCGTCGTCGTCGTTAGTCTATGGTCATTCCTTTCGGGTTATCTGACTCCTTTGTTTTTTCTTCTTGTCCAATTTAACTTGTTTCCTTCTTTGTCTGCGGAAAGCTGCAAGAGAACTAAGAAAGGAAAGAGACGAAGATACCTTTCGATTCCAACTTTATTTTAGGGTTTTTACCGACTATTTTGTGGAGTAAAATGTTTTCCTGAACCAGTAGAAATATGTCACGTTTCCCTAACAATGCGCTGAAATATATTTGTCATTTTTGTTGAGTTACGAGTTTGGTGCTGGTAAGTCTGTCTTTCAGGCATGCAGGAATGTTGCTTCCTATCAGATGCTTCCGGGAACCGCTACACTTTTAAATTTATTTATTTTTATTTTTTCATTTTCTTTTTATAAATCTCCACAGATTTTAAGAAGCAGTTGCATCAATATATCAATTCTTGATACTTTTTAATCAGTTATCACACTATATTTATATCTGAAGTTTTAGACAAAACATAGAATGGTGCCAATGCTCACAAGACTCTTTCTTGTTTCGTTACCTGAAAACTTATCGCAAGAGTAGGATTTGAGTATATTATAAGAAATACAACGGTGAATCTTATTCCCATATCAAAGGAAGCATTTCAGAGGCGCTTCGACTAAAGGAAAATTCGCTGGAATAAGTATGTTGCGTGGAATAACGATATGTATAAGTCGTGTGGGTGGTATAACAGGATGTTCACCGGTTTCCTAAAGAAAACAGGCGTGTCCACATGCAACGTGTACATGGGATGTGTGACTACGGGTATTGCGTGGGCATCCGGAAAATTGGAACCAGGGAAGATTTTGATTGGAGGAGAATGAAGCAAAAAATCGGAGAGGTTTCATTGAAGAACTGTCCCCCCAGCGTGTGTGTGTGTGTGTGTGTATGTGTCTCGGCCATTTCCGACCCTCTCTCATTTTACCCCTGTTATTTTCGGGTAAGTAAAAGAAAAGAAGCAGATTATATATTTATACATCAGCGTTGTTGTCTTACTCGGCTATACAAAAGTTGGATGCTAAGGGTACTGTTCTGAAGAAAATTAACGTTTCATTCTTTGTTATATTTCTTTCTTGGCGAATACAGCTTAATTCTCAAATCTTTTTAATACTATTCGTAATCTTGAACTAAATATTCCAGGATTTTGCAATTACTCGCAAGACGTTGTTGAATAAAACGGGGATTATAAGATATTATTTATTACCAAGCTCTAAAAATTCGGAAAAAATACGAGCGAAAATAAAAGAGAAAGAAAAAAGAAATGAAAGAAGAGGAAGAAGAAAAGATAATAATAATAATAATAATAATAATAATAATAATAAGAAGAAGAAGAAGAAGAAGGGAAAGATAATAGAAAGAAAAAGATGTGAAAGAAGAAGAAAGAGAAGAAAAGATAATACAAAGAAAAATGGAAGAAGAAGAAGAAGAAGAAGAAGAAGAAGAAGAAGAAGAAGAAGAAGAAGGGAAAGATAATAGAAAGAAAAAGATGTGAAAGAAGAAGAAAGAGAAGAAAAGATAATACAAAGAAAAAATGGAAGAAGAAGAAGAAGAAGAAGAAGAAGAAGAAGAAGAAGAAGAAGAAGAAGAAGAAGGGAAAGATAATAGAAAGAAAAAGATGTGAAAGAAGAAGAAAGAGAAGAAAAGATAATACAAAGAAAAAATGGAAGAAGAAGAAGAAGAAGAAGAAGAAGAAGAAGAAGAAGAAGAAGAAGAAGGGAAAGATAATAGAAAGAAAAAGATGTGAAAGAAGAAGAAAGAGAAGAAAAGATAATACAAAGAAAAAATGGAAGAAGAAGAAGAAGAAGAAGAAGAAGAAGAAGAAGAAGAAGAAGAAGAAGAAGAAGGGAAAGATAATAGAAAGAAAAAGATGTGAAAGAAGAAGAAAGAGAAGAAAAGATAATACAAAGAAAAAATGGAAGAAGAAGAAGAAGAAGAAGAAGAAGAAGAAGGGAAAGATAATAGAAAGAAAAAGACGTGAAAGAAGAAGAAAGAGAAGAAAAGATAATACAAAGAAAAAATGGAAGAAGAAGAAGAAGAAGAAGAAGAAGAAGAAGAAGAAGAAGAAGAAGAAGAAGAAGAAGAAGAAGAAGAAGAAGAAGGGAAAGATAATAGAAAGAAAAAGATGTGAAAGAAGAAGAAGTTGAAGAATAACAACAAGAAGAAATGAAAGAAAAGACTATAGAAAGAAAAAAGAAATGAATGAAAGAAAGAAAGAAAGAAAGAAGCTAATACATTATTTAATTGACCTTTTTTTCAACCCCCACCAAAAAAAGAAAAACAATAAATTAATTAGAATAATTAATTACCTGTTAATACATTTATGAATTTTTTCGACGTAAGATAATTAAAGATTAATTGTAGATGGAAATTGATTTCAAATAAACTAATTGACCGCGTTCCTCATAAAATGAAAGAAGGACAAGTCAAAATATAAGAAGTATTTACAAAATTCTTTCGATCTTTTATCTATTTTTATTATGTAGATGAAGATTTCATTACAATTACTCCCAGGTCCACTCTGACCTGGAGTTGTACTACCTGTTAGAGTCCCATCTCTGAATCAAATAAATGTGTTTGAAAATTTTTTGTATTAGATTGGAATACTTGATACCATAAAAGTGTAAGTTACTTATATTAATAGTTATTTCAAGTTAAAATTCTTTAATAAGGATTATTATTATCATTTACTCTTTGAGAATTTTTCACCTTTAGCGGATTGTCTTTCACTGGAGACTGAGTGACAGCAAGTCTCCTCTCCCGGACTCTTCTCAATATTCTGGCTGTTCTCAATAGTGCCGTATTCTGGATGGTCTCCACTCGTCCTCCAACCTCCAAGTCCTCCAGTCCCTTTAATAATCCTTTCGTTACTGTACCAAAAGCACCAATCACGATTGGTACAATTGTCAACTTCATGTTCCATAGTTTGTTTTTTTTCAATTCCTTAGCAAAGTTGAGGTACTTATCTTTCTTTTCACATTCTTTCAGTTTTATTCTGTGGTCAGCCGGAACATCAAAGTCGACAATTTTGCAAATTCTCTTTTTTTTTTATAGTTGATTATTATTAGGTCTGGTCTTCTGGTCGAGATTAGGTGATTCATTTGTATGTCAGTCCCATAGAAATTTATGTGTCATTTCCTAGGACAGGTGCTGGGTTGTGCATATACCATTTATTCGTATGGTCAAATTTCAATTTCTTGCATATTTCCCCAGTGGATCCCCTTGCCCACCCAGTCATGACTAGTCTTATACTCCTTCCGCGCTGATTTGCTGCATTCGCTTTTTATGTGATTGATGGTTTTATCTCTGTCACTACATAGCCTACATTTGCTATTTTGTTGCGTCTTATCTATTCTCGCTTTGATATGATTGGTTCTTATGGCGTTCTTTTGTGCTGCTATTAGGAGAGATTCTGTTTCTCTTTTAAAGTTTCCTTTTCTTAGCCATGTCCAGGTTTTCTCGAGTGAGATGTTGTTTATTAGTCGTTTAAAACGTTCATAGAGTTGTTTTCCTTCCTATTTTTGATTCCTGTTTATTTTCATTCTATTATCTATCGTGTTGTCTGTCTCGTTTCTGATGGCTTTAATCAGTTCTCGTTCGTGTTTTTCTATGTAGTCCTAGAGTCGTTGTACTGATGCTTCAACGCTGACTCCAATGCTGGCAAGTCCTCTTCCTTCTTCCTTTCTTGATACATATAGTATATCCACGTCGTCTCTTGAATGTAATGCCTGATGCATGGTCATTAGTTTTCTTGTTCTTTGGTCCATTTGTTTAAGTTCATCTCTGGTCCATTTGAAAAAGGATCCCGAATATCTAACGAGGGATACAGCCCATGTATTTATTCATTTGATAAGGTCTCTGCGAGACAGTTTTGTCTCGAGTAGCTTTCTAGTTCTCCTGAGATATTCTTTCTTAATCTTTTCTTTCATCTCCACTTGTTAGATGGAGTCAGCCTCCAAGATGCCCAAGTATTTGTAGGTTTCCTTCTCTCCGAGTGTTCTAATCTTGTCTTGGTTTTGTAGATCCATTCCGGCAGTTAAATGTCGTTTGCCCCTTTTCATTACTCGCATGATACATTTTTCTATGCCAAATTCCATTCCTATGTCCGGACTGTATATTCTAATTGCGTGTATTAGAGTTTCCTGTTCCTTTTCATTTTTTGCAAATAGTTTGACGTCATCCATTTACATTAGGTGATTGATCTTTTCCTGCGATCTACTAAGTTTGTATCCGGCTGTGCATTTTCTGAGTATGTGGTTAAGAGGCATCATGGTAATTATGAATAGTAACAGTGAAAGTGCATCTCCTTGAAAAATACCTCTTTGGATCTTTACTTCAGCTAGGCTTCTTCCTCCTGCAGTCCATTCCACTCTCCAGGTTTTCATGGTTTTCTCGATAAAGTTCATCTGATATTTTGTACATTTTGAGACAGTTTATTATCTAGCTTTGCGAGACCAAATCCAGACCATTGCTTGATTTTCCGTCAGGTCTTGCTCTCATTTAGGATGTGTTGATCTATATAAAGTAACTCTGCTACGCCTCTGGATCCTTTGCGGCATCTTTTCTGCTCCTCAGAGAACAAACCGCGGCCTGTTAACGAGTGGTAAATCTCTTCCCTAATTTGTGCCGTTAATACTTTCCACATTATCCGTAGGCAGGTTATGGGTCTATAGTTGTTTGGGGCGGTTCTTTTGTTTGGGTCCTTCTAGATCAAGGTAGTCTTTCCTTTGGTCATCCATTCGGGTACGTATGCTCCTTGTAGGCATCTGTTCACTTCTAGTACTAGTCTGTCGTAAATGGAGGGGAATTGTATTCCATCATGGCCTGTTTGATAATTGTATTCCATCATGGCCTGTTTGATAATTTTTAGTATCGTTTTGAGTAAATCGATGTGTATTTCCGTTTTCGGACCTTCTTTGAGTCCTTCTAATGTTGTTTATCCATCCAGCCTTTTCGTTGTGTTTTTGGTTGCCATATTTCAGTCCAAAATCGTTCGGTTTCTTCTGCATCCGGTTGCTGGTATGTTTTTGTGTCGTTTCCTCCCAATTGTCGAGAGAATTTTCTTTCGTTGTTTTAGAATGTCATGTTTTGTCAGTATTGTTTTACCCTTTGTCGATATCTCTTTAATCTTCCTTCTTTCTGGTTTATTTCCTCGACTTGTACTGTTATCTTTTCTTGTATTACCTTTTCTTTTTGTTTTTACATATACCAGCGTCTTTCTTTTGTTTTATCATTTTGGCCTGTTTTTGTAGATTTTTTATTTGCATTTCGAGTCGAATTTCCCATCCTGATATTGATTTTTTCTTCGTGCTTTTTATGAGGATCCTTTCTTTTCAATCATACATCTTAGATGCATCAGGGAGGTCTTCAGTGATGCGCTGTCTTCATTGCCGATTTCGGGTCATTTTTGCATCATATCAGCTCCGACAGTAACCCCGAAAGAGCCAAGCCGCCTCCGTGATCGTGACGTGCTACGCTCGTGCCTCTACCAAAGCAAAGAAAAAAAATTAAAAAAGGCCGGACTTCGGCCGTTCTTATAGACATCTGTCTTTTAGTAAACAGCCAATGAAAACAGGGCATTCCAATTTTCTCACAAACTAATTTCGCCCCAGCATAGATAAGTTCATTTAATTCGGTTATATTATTCGTTGATATATAAGGTACTATTTACCAACCCCTCCGCTCGGGCAGGATATGACACAAGGTCAATTTTTTAAGCGGAGTTTAACAGGTTTGAATTCAGAGTTTTCCTTCTCCTAGACTAGTTGCCTCACCAAGGCTGAAGAACCTAGTCCGTCCTACTATTTACCCATAGCTGGAGGGAGAATAAGGGGGTTCATACCTTTCCCAAGGGAATTTGCCCGAAAGTGAACGTAATAGCGCGACTGGAGTACGAACTCGCGTACTACGATTCCGCAGTGCATCGCTTTAACCATTACACCACGAGGACACCCCGTGGTGTAATGATATATAAGGTAAGGCATTATTTATTTTATTCGTTTCCGTCTTAGCAAGTCGTTGTTGTTCTTTGCGAACTGCTTTTTTGACTGACAGAACGAACGAGTTGACCAGAGGTGTACTGAAGAAGGGCTGCTAGTCGGATGTGTTATTTTTAGTCAACTGTCTGGAGACTGGCTACTGGTCTTGTTCTACAACAAGCTATTTCGGCACAATGGCAGCGACATTTTAAAGCCATTTTCCAGTGAGGATGACGTGGTGGCGTGGCTAAAAAGGGTCAGGCTAGTGGCCAGACTTCAGCTTGTAGATGACGTCGCCAGCTTGCTGCCATTGTACATGTAGGGGGATGCTCTGGCTCTCTGTATGGAAATGAAGGAGGAGGACCAGAAGGACATCAGCCTGATCGAGGCCCGGCTTAAGGAAGAATTTACGGACGGCGCGTTCACGGCATACAGAAAATTGACCATGGCTAGGTGGACTGGTAAACGTGTCGACGTATATGCCAACAAAATCAGGCAGTTGGCAGGATTGGCTGGGTTCGAGGGAGCTGGACTGGAGAAATTCACGAAGCTGGCTTTCGTCATAGGTTTCCCTAATGCCATTTCAATTGAGCTGCAGCAAGCCTCGAATATTGAAACCCTAGCCATGGGGGACCAGCTAGCGCGAGCCAGAGTATTGAGAACTGGGGACCAAAGCCAGGATGTGGCTGCGGCTATGAGCCCACCTCGCGGTGGCATCGCATCTGCTGCTAAGAGTGGCTCCATTTCCAGTGTGATCTGCCATAGATGCAACAGCAAGGGTCACATTGCAAAAGACTGTCGGAAGTACGGCACGTTGTTTCCAGTGCGGTTATATTGGACACTGAGCTCGGGACTGTTCGGGAAACAGAAGAAACTGAAGATGTGAATATGGCGCTCCCAGCAGCGAGCATCGATGTTGACGGAGCAAAGTGTTCAGCACTAATTGACACCGGTTGCTCGCGAACAATCGTTGATGTAGATCGATGCCGTGAATGTGATGACGATTAGAGGCATGTCTCGTCCGTGCTGCGGTGACGGAATGGTAACTGTGTCCACGGAGGAAAGCAGAGCCAAGCCTGGACTGTTGCATGGAAGTGGCCAGAGGGGCACGCAACTGAGGCACTAGACAACAGGGTGGTGGAATATCCAGTAGCAGCAGAGGTCCGGGACGACTACGAGCAGGAGCTCCGCACATAGTTGAGCAATGGCTGGCTTGTGCCAAACAAAGAGGAACAACTGGGGCCCCCGCAAAGGGATGATCTCCCTGATGGCCGTACTGCAGCAGCATAAATCAAAATTACGTCCAGTGATCAACTTTCGACAGCTCAACTGTCATGTTGATGTTTTCACAGCCAACGCAGCTAAATTGCGTGAATGGCGGCAAAAAGCTTCCAATGTATCCCTGTTGGACCTTAAGAGGGCATATCTTCATGTGCGTGTCCAGAAGACACTGTGGCCGATCCAGACCGTAAAGATTGGTGGGCAGAGATACTGCCTGACACGTTTAGGCTTTGGCCTTAATTTGGCTCCTCTCGTCGTGAAAGCCATTGTCAGTGCGGTGCTGTTGCAGGAGGAGGCTGTGGGCCACACGGCATCTGCATATATCGACGACATCTATGTCAACGAAGATGTTATGCCCGCGACCCGCGTTAGAGAACACCTAGCTAGATTTGGACTTGAGTGTAAGGACCCAGAACGTTTGGAAGATGGCGCACGAGTATTGGGGTTGACGGTCGTGATGGAACACGGTAAATTGCGGAGGAAGCGAGGAAGCATGGTTCCAGACGCTCCATATATTGTAAAGCGACGGGCTGTGTTCTCTTTATGCGGGAGGCTTGTCGGGCACTTTCCGGTGTGTGGTTGGCTCCGTGAGTTTGCAAAGTACTCAAGTGGCGGGCAAGCTCGGTCACAAAGAGCTTGGATGATGAAACGAGGGACAACTTGCTGTAGCGGATGATATCTGAGACTGTGGACTCTGTGCGGTGACACGATCCAGCCCATGGAGATCGGTGTATAGATGGACGGGAACTGAACGTATGGGTCGATGCCAGTAGCATTGGAGAGACACGAAACCGAGCTTGGGGATGCCTGCTGGCTGTGACCTGAAAATGATGACCAACATATTAACCTAGTTGAACTGGACGCCGTGTTAAAGGGCATCAATTTAGCTCTCCAATCGCAATGCAAGGTGCTGCACGTGAAAACAGACTTGGTATGCGTGCACCATTGGGTATCAGACACTCTGACTGGATGAACGTAAGTGCATACCAAAGCAGCCACTGAAATGCTTATCAGAAGGCGGATGAACACTCTAAAAAAGCTTGTGGAGGAGTATGAGTTGACTATGGACGTAGTATTGGTTCCGTCAAATAAGAACATGGCGGACGGACCGACTGACGAGGGTGTCTCAGAGGTGGCTCACCACTATGAAGATGGAGCATGGACCCAAGCCATTGATCGGCGCTATTCACGTGGATGAGTTGAACGCAGGCCAAATCATGGCCATCCACAGTAGCAGCGGACACCCGGGTGTGCGGCGTACCACTTACTTTGCAAATTCAAAGAACATCGTTTCCCGGACACTCTCTCAGATAAGTTCCAGCAAATTGTACTAAAAATTTGCAACACTTTATCTTTTCTATCCCTTTCTTTCTCGTTTCTTTTGTATAAAATTCCTTTTTTAAAACTTTATTGTCAGTGTTATCTTTTCGAATCAGTATCCGAACTAGAAACCTGCGGAACTTACTGTTTAAACTTACCGTTTAATATTGCACACTAAAGCCCCCTAAAAACATTGCCCAGTAAAATACTAAACTTAACAATAGTATCACTCCCTTCAACAAATTTTATTCCCTCCAAATTCCCTTATATCCATATTTACCACACACCCACTCTCGGGCAGGATATGTTACTAGGTCACTTTTAAGCGAAGTTTAACAGGTTTGAATATAGACTTTTCCTTCTTCTAGACTAGTTGCCTCACCTGAAGAAAACAGTCTGTCCTACTATTTACCCATAGCTGGAGGGAGAATAATTGGGTTCATACCTTTCCCAAGGGTATTAGTGCTATGTGAAATGCAATCAGTGTCATCTAGGATTTGAACTCGTGTCGCCGTGTCCATTTCCTACGACGATAACCATTACACCACGGACACCTCCACAAATTCTTTTATATTGAAATTCTATCTCTTAAAATTTCTTTAAGAAACTAACAAAACGAGAACATTGAAGATTGACGTACAATGAGTACGATTCCCTAACTTCTATGCATGAAATAAATCTTGACCGGTTGACATGGCGTTACAATCAATCAGTCAATATCTAATCTAGAGGTGGTACTCAAACAGGTACTACCACCGTGGTTGTAAAAGTGAATCTGGAAGTAATGGCAACGAAAGGGTACTCTACACTCCTCAGAACTCTGGGAATGGAGCCTCACCATCAAAGGCAGCTTTGTATCATACTTAGGGCGCCGACATTTTGAGGAGCTATCTTATTTCCAGGTAATATATACAGTAAGTGTATTGTAAGCCATAATAACAGATATATATATATATATATATATATATATATATATATATATGTGTGTGTGTGTGTGCGTGTGTGTGTGTGAAGTAATAAATGTTCAAAAATATTTATTTATTTATTTATCTCTGGTGTTATTTGTTTTGTTTTGCTTTTGTTTTATTTTCTGGGTTTTTTTTTTTTTTTTTTTTTTTTTCTCAAAATAGTTTCTTTAGTCTTCAATAATGTATGATTTTTTTTTTGAAATCTACAACAAACGTATTAACCTTTCTGGAGAATATATATATATATATATATATATATATATATTATAACAGTTTGTGGGTTTGTGTCGAACCAAGTGCAATATAATATGGAGAGTGCTCAGTATCTAGGATAGATCTATTATATAATAATGATAAATTATGATGATTGTTGTTTTCCAAAACAACCCCCATGACACCCAGGGTCGCAGTCTATATTCCATGAATTAAATATATATATAACTAATATATATTCATTTATTTTATATATATATATATATATATATATATAATCAAGATGCGCAGACAACATGGATCTCTCTCTCTCTCTCTCTCTCTCTCTCTCTCTCTCTCTCTCTCTCTCTCTCTGTTAATCTATCTATCTATCTCCATCTGCCCTTCTCATTCATCGCTCCTGGCAGGTCCTCCAAGCTACATCCAGTCTCCTTACAGAACGTATGTAATATATATATATATATATATACAGTCTAAGAGACGGAGTTCTTTGAATCTCTCTTGCCATCCATCCCAATTATCCATCATTTCTGGTAGGTCTTCTGGACGGCCTCCTGTGTCTGCACAGAGCTGATGTAAGTAAGTCTTTGCAGGTCTGCAAAATGTGTTCGGGTATGTGTTCGTTCTTGCTTTCTAGCAGAAGTTCCCACTTAAACGGGAATTAGTTATGAATAGTTAGATATTCCCTTAAAATGATTTTTAAAAATTTTTAGATCTACAATAAATACGATTACCTTTTTTGAGAAAATAAATGAAAAATAATAATATCAAGTAAATATCTAACTAATAACATTTTATTTAAAATAGAATTAAAACTATATATTTGGTTTTGAGGTAGAATTATATATATGGTCAACTTGGACACCACAGTTTACGGTGCTTGAAAAAACATTTTTTTATTCATATATATATATATATATATATATATATATATATATATATATATAATGTATATTAGATTCATATATTTAATGCCTTGAAATTTAGACCGCGACCCCAGGTTTTCATGGAGTTTTTTTACGAAACAACAATCATCAGGCAGTTAACAAAATGAAATGAATCGAAAATCGAAAAATGCAGTTAAATCGTTGGGATTTTATAGGAATCTTTAGGTGTGATTGTAAGTGTATGAGTGTGTGTGCACGTGTTTGTGTGGGTTATAGTTGCGTATTATTGTGTCTGTATGTGTGAATGGCATATCTTGTATGTATATGTGAAGGTACATGCGCAGCGCGTTGTTTTTACCGGATATATATATATATATATATATATATATATACGAGGATCGTTAAATAAGTTTCCAGGCTTTTTTCGTATGGGCACTTTTATTGATTGTACACACATGAAACTCTAGTCCCCTTCGAACTAATCTCCTCTGGCTGCAATGCTCTTGTTCTACCGTTTCAACAACCCATGGAAGTCCTCTTGCGTGAGCGTGTCAATGACCTTCGTCACAGCCTCTTTCATCTCTTCAATTGTCTCATAACGACAGCCTCTGAGCTTAGGGAATAACCAAAAGTCACAGGGAGCAAGGTATTGACTATAGGGAGGCTGAGGAACTGTCTTGATGCCCATCTTTGTCAAATAGTCTGTGAGAAAGATGGAGTTGTGGACTGGTGCATTGTCCTGGTGGAAATGCCACTGAGCCGATTTGAAGAGTGCTGGCCTCTTCCGACGGAAAATCTTCCAGAACTCCCTTAAAACCTCAACATAGTAACCCTAAGCTTAACCCTTTGGCCAATCGGCTCTGGTGTATTGACTACCTTATTCCTCCTACACCTCTCATCATCTCTCACAGACTCCCTGCCTTCCTTGAATGATTTCAAACTGATGCTCTATTCATGGAAGATAGTTGAAAAGCATTCCATACGTTTCTGTGGCATCATTTTTTCCAAGTTTAAAACAGAATTTTATTGCATATCGTTCTTTTAAAATGTCCTCACGTCCAGATTGCATGGTTTTTGAAATTCACCAGCTGTGACAATCAGGATTTAGTAGGGTGTATTCTAATTGCTACTGTAGCTGTTCATTTGAACCTGAAATCATAAGAATTGGTCAGTCATCTTATTAGTTATATAGCAATAACATCGTGAATTTTCAAGTGTCTACGCCAATTTTAAATGCCTGTACAAAAAAGCCTAGAAACTTATTGAAGGCACCGCGCATACATATATATATATATATATATATATATATATATATATATATATATATATATATATATATATATAAGCTTGTTTGATTAAATAAGAAAGACATATTTTGTTTTTATATCTATATCAGGATCCTTTCAAGTTTCCTGACAAATGTTTTGGTTTTAAGTTGGTAGATGAATTTACCGAAATTGTCCCGAACTCTTTCGGATCTTTCATAGGCCATCATTAGGAATTGTTTTCAAATGTAAAGATGTTTTTTTTAATCTTTTAAAAAATCTTTTAGGGTTTTTTTAACATTACAAAATTACGTAAACGCAAAGTTTGATTAACCTGAGATGCTGATGAGATGGAAAGAATTTAAAACAGAAAGCGATTAACGGAAATAGAATATTATCAAGTGAAATAGAATATTGAAAAAGGGGACTAAAGGCATTTCAAAACATTGTCGCTCTACCAAGTCCAACCTAAAACCAAAACACTTGTCAGGAAACTTGAAAATATCCTAATAAAACCATATAGAGAAAATGTGTCTTAATTATTTAATCAAACATGCCTAAATGAAGGACTACTGTCCAACTACAGCAACAACACACACACATACACATACACACGTGCATATATATATATGTGTGTGTGTGTGTGTGTGTGTGTGTGTGTGTGTGTGTGTGTGTTTTTCTGAGAATCAGTGTATTTATTTCTAAAAGCGTAAATTTGTTTAAAAATAAGGAAAATACAAGACGCGATAAAAAGCTTTAATTACCAAGACAGAAACGAAAAACAATGAAGCTTCAATTTTCTTCACAATAGTTCCGTTTTACATTCAACGCACAGATTCCTGTGAGCTTTTTACTGGTTGAGGCACTACTGAAATATAATGTGCTATTTTTACTATGTTATGGTACTATAATCACGAGCAAAAATCATGTTATTATAATTAAAACACACTCAAAAAGCCACCTTCAGCAGTCATCATCTTTAATATAGTCACATTATATTCATAGAATTTATATTATGATTAATTCTAACGACAATGGAGTAAGGAGAAGTACTCTATCATTACCATTTAAATTCGTCTTTTGATGTGATGTGAAGAGAAGTTGTCATTTTTCCTTAATAGTCCCTCTCAAACCCAGTCGGCTGGGACTGTAAAATACACCTACTGCGTCTCTCAAGAGTCGTAAGACTCCTACCCGCCACAACAACTTGTGTCCTGGATATGACACTAAGCAATTTGATAGTGAGGCTCCAGTAATGCCGGAGCTTTGGGGTAATGCAGAGTATCCCTTCATTACCATCGTTCCCAGGTCCACTCAAGCCCGCTGTTGTAGCGCCAAATAGAGTCCCATCTATTGGTCAAATAAAACTGTTTGACATTTAAATTGAGTATAGCAAAAAATATGCTAAACTGAATTGTTAGAAATAGAACTGTTTGATCATTTAACTATATGTTATCAAATGACTGAAGTTTAATCGAATCGTTAGAGATACATTGCAATACTTGAAACCATTTAACTTTGTTGAGTTACACTTAACTGAATTGTTAGAAATAGAACTGTTTGATCATTTAACTGTATGTAAGCAAATGTCTGATATTTAATCGAATTGTTAGTGATACATTGCAATACTTGGAACCATTTAACTTTGTTGACTTAAACTAAATTAGATTGTTAGAAATAGAACTGTTTGGTCATTTAACTGTGTACATTTAAATATTCGTTTACAAATCAATATATATGAAAAAACATGGTGTGTCATTAAATGACAGACAATGGTTGATTGGCCGTAAAACCAAACCAAATAAAACGGATGTCCATCCCCAGTCATCCCTCATTTCTTTAAAAAATGACTGAGAACATGTTGCAGACATTACGAGGGAGGTAACTCTGTAGTAATACCTTTGTAGACCTATTAGAGTTATTTCCCTTGGTTTTGAAACTAGATTTAATGACTTTGTTGGCGACCATAGTCGAGGGCGACCAAAAGGCTCCCTTTTCAATAGCTAATACAGTGAGATGTAGAGGAAGGTGCTACTCCTTTCCCTGGATTGCTCCACTTTACCCTTGATATATACCTTATATTGCTGAGTGACAAGCAAGAAGATATCAAGTACCATTACTTTAATGACTTAAAGTTAAAATTGAAAGCCAACAATACTCGATTAATTTTTTTTTTTTTTTTTACTATGCTTACAACTAAATATAAAGTTAAAAATTTTACTTAACAATTTAATTCAAATTTGCTCAATGAGTCACTGTGGCGTTGTGGCAAACTTACAAGACTGCGACTTCGTCGTAAACGAGTTCGAACTCCGGTCGCGCAATTATGTTAACAATCAAAGTAATATTCTTGGGAAAGTTATAAATTGACTTCATTACCATCGCTCCCAGGTCTACTCAGGCCCGGAGGTGTCGCGGCTAATAGATTCCCATCTATTGGTCAAATAAAACTGTGTGACATTTAAATTGAGTGTAAGCAAATGACTAATGCTAAACTGAGTTGTTAGAAATAGAACTGTTTGATCATTTAATTGTGTCTTAGTGTAATATAATGGCCGAGGGATTTCGTTTTATGCCTTTGGATTTAGTTAGGCTGAGAACCTTTCGGCTCAGTGCATGGGTTTCTTAGGTGCAACATTAACACAGGTGTTCACGCGCGCAGGGGGCGAAGCGGACGTGTCACTCAGAGATGTCACAATAGCCCGTGATGGGAAACGGGGTTACAGAGTGCGAATGACGTTACGCACCGGAAGCGCGTGGAGGATTTTGGGAGATTTTGAAAAAGTCTGTAGAGTTGAGACTAGACATCGGACGAGAAGGGTTGACTTTCGCTTGCTCTCGGAGGACTTGGGCAGGTGTCGAGATGGGGGGAGTGCAGATGAAAAGGCCAGAATAAAAAGATTGTGCCTCTCTCTCCTTATGTCGAAAAACATTTAAACTCAAAGGTAATAAAAAGTTTCGTACCTGAACTGAGAAGTCGTAAGTGTTTTTCGTGTTTCGAGATTCCTATGTTCTGTGTTATATATATATGAACATTATATGTCCATTTCACGCATGGCGTTTATTATGGCTATGGTAGATTAGCAAATGACTGATGTTTAATCGAATTGTTAGTGATACATTGCAATACTTGAAACAGTTTAACTTTGTTGACTTACACCTAACTGAATTGTTAAAAATAGAACTGTTTGATCATTTAACTGTGTGTAAACAAATGACTGATGTTTAATTGAATTGTTAGTGATAAATGACAATTCTTAGAACCATTTAACTTTATTGACTTAGACTAAATTAGATTGTTAGAAATATGAATCATGTCGCACCGCCAGCACAGATCTCCCTGACCCTCTCCTGCCACCCTTCTCTATCGTCCATCGCTCCCGGTAGATCTTCAAGGCTACATCCTGTATCGGCACAGAGCTGTTGTATGTAGGTTCTAGTTGGTCATTCAACCTTTGCTCGTCCATGTAAAGGGGTCCATAGGAGGATGTCACTTATGAGTTGGTCTCTAGTGGGCCTGCATGTTTTGTTCGTCTAACTTGGATAGTTTTCGTGATGGGTGGTTGGTGGCCGTACAGCTGCTGCTTTGTCGAGTGCTGCCTCCGGAACTTGTACAATATTGTTCGCAGCATTCTTGTGTAGTTGCCGTCAAGCTTTTTCTCCATACGTTTAGTTAGCGTCCATGTAGTGCATCCATATATTAGTATCGACACGACCGCTGCAAACTGTACCACTACTAGCCATTAATTAAAGAAACCTAACTAAACCAAAAAATCAACTTGGGTTGTCGTCTACAGCTCTTTAAAAAGTGTCAAGTTAGTAAGTAAAATGTGGGGGGGTGCTTTATTTTATTTTATTTTATTTTTTTATGTCTTCTTCAGAACCTATTTTGATGAAAAATAAAATATTGCAGCCTATCAGCTATATTACAGATCAGATTAGTTGTATAAATCGTGGAAATCTCACCCGCCCCCAACACACACACTCATGCCACTTTTGGTCCGTTGTGCCTCTTACCCAGGACGTAATGGCCCTTTTGTGATCGTTGAATTTGAGACCCCAGATATGGTTTCTTTGTTTAATGGCATATCAACCTATGTAGGTTAGTTAATACCAAAGCTATTCTCATAGAAAAACAGTAGTGGTACTATTTAACCCATAGCTGGGAGGATAAGGAGGTTCCATACTTTTCCTAAGGGTATTTGTCCGAAAGTGAACGTAATAGTTCGACGGGAGTTCGAACCCGCTTACTACGATTCCGCAGTCCATCGCCTTAACCATTACACCACGAGGACACCACGGTTCTGTCGAGGTAACTGTTCAATGATTTGGGGATGCAAGCAAATCATCTAATTGTGGCCAAGAGACTAAATCAAGTTGTCTGGTCTTCTGGCTACGATTATTAATTAACAAAAAAAAAATTAAGTCAGCGAGAAAATGGAAAGAAATGGAAAAAAATTACTAAGCTTTGTGAGATTGTCTTTTATGTATCGCTATTCGTCGGGCGCCTCTCCAAACACTCAAGTACGGCACAAGGGCTTTTTAAGGTGTGGGTTCAAGCGCAAGGCCGTTGCCCACACGTCTTGGGGGGTCCCTAAAATGCCACGGGCCACGTCGGTACTCCTCTAAATGAGGAGCCTCAGACGCTAGGCGATAAGCTAAGCCTCTCCAGAGAGGGTTAAAGCCCCAAGGGACGGCCTCCTGAGGTTTCTGGAGTATGCTGATGAGACGCGACTACTGGGAGCCACTGATACTCGCATCAAACAGTCTCAACCGACTCACAACTACAAAAATACAATCGCACTCGCCCAAACCGATCTCGACCAAACCGCGTACCCCAACACGGTTAGTCAAGTGAAAATTGTCTTTGGGGTTTAAGCTGTTTGGAAGATCGTATGTCCTATTTATAAACTTTCCCGCTAGCAGCAGGAACTTCCGGTAAAAAAATGCACCCAGAATATCAGTGTGTTTTTGAATAATGTTAAAACCATGTTTTAACCATTTGTAAACATTTTTTTAAAAAAACATACTTATTCTTAAATTTCACATGGTTTGCAGTTATCAGCCAGCAACATTTTGATGACAGACCTCTGTTCTGGCGCAGTCGGTGGAGGCTGTAGAATACACAGATTGCATCTCTGCAGAGGATATAGTATTAAACTGTATCTGATAGTGAGGCTCAAATTGGGAAATTTGGGGAACATGAAGTACCCCTTCATCGCCATTACACACAGGTCCAATCTGGTCCGCAATAGTAGCACCTAATAGGGTCAACTAGAACTGTTTGACATTTAAACTGACTGCAAACAAATTATTTATGCTAAAGTGAATTGTCTGAAATAGAACTGTTCGTTCATTTAACTATGTATAAACAAACATTTGATATCTATTTGAATTGTTAGCGATACATAGCAAAATTTGGAACCATTTAACTGTGTACAAATTAATAAATTGTGTTATCAAGAAAATGTTTTCAAATCCTATATATTTAATATATATGTATAAAGAGGATTTGGCATTAAATAACCAACGATGGTTGATATGCCATAAAACCCAACCAAACCAAATCCTATATATTTAATATATATGTATAATGAGGATTTGGCATTAAATAACCAACGATGGTTGATATGCCATAAACCCAACCATATTAAATCATATATTTAATATATATGTATAAAAAGGATTTGGCATTAAATAATCTACAATGGTTGATATGCCATAAAACCCAAACCAAATCAAATCATATATATATATATATATATATATATATATATATATATAGTTATGTTTGTTAATATATATGTGTGTGTGTGTGTGTGTGTGTGTGTGTGTGTGTGTGTGTGTAAAGAGGATTTGGCTTTAAATAACCTAATAAAACACAATCAAACTATGTCATATATATTCAACATATATACCGTAAAAACAACCAAACCAAATCATATATATCTAAGATATATATATATATTGAGGAGTTGGCATTGAATAACCTACAACCGTTGATATGCCATAAAACCAAATCAAACCAAACCAAGCCAAGGCCTCCGTTTGAATAGCTTCAAAAGATATATTTTTGCGAGATTAAAATGGTTTCGTTTCGTTTCGTTTGCTTTTATGGTATATCAACCCTTGTAGGTTATTTAATCCCAAATCCTCTTTATACATATATATTAGATATATATGATTTGGTTTGGTTGGGTTTTATGGCATATCAACTATTGTAGGTTATTTAATGCCAAATCCTCTTTATACATATATATTAGATATATATGATTTGGTTTGGTTGGGTTTTATGCATATTAACCATTGTAGGTTATTTAATGCCAAATCCTCTTTATACATATATATTAGATATATATGATTTGGTTTGGTTGGGTTTTATGGCATAACAACCATTGTAGGCTATTTAATGCCGAATCCATTTTTATACATATAAACAGTTCTATTTCAAACAATTCAGTTTAGCTAAGGTATACTTTTTAGTTCTGTTTAACCCATAAATAGGACCCTCTCAGGTGCTACCACTCCGAGCCAAAGTGGACCTGGGAGTGATGGCAATAAAAGGGGTATTTTGCATTCCGCAAAGCCCCAGCGTTACTGTAGCCTCACCATCGGATTGTTTAGAGTCATATCAGGACACTTACTGGGAGGCGGGCGTCTTACCCCCTTAGCCGAGATGCAGTCGGTGTATTCTGCAGCCCCCACCCCTCAGCCGACTGGGCCAGAGATTAAAATGATTTTAGCTCTAACCTAATTCCAAGCAATATGGTGTTTACATTCCTGGAAAAATAAATCTCAACTGCGGAAATGTTAGGTAAATACATGCCCTGAATAAGTTATATGATCTCAAATCAGTACCGCATTTATCCCCACCCCAGCCCACATGCACATCGAAATATATTCCTGTGGTCTAAGGGAACAAATCAACCCGCAGCTGCATAGATTCACTAATAACCCCTCCCCATCAATCAACCAGTGCAACCTTACAGTAGACCTGGCACCCCACCCTCTCAGAAATTCTATCCGAACTTAATTTGCAATTAAAATAGTGCAAACGTCATTCTATCCCGGATTACACGAGATTACCTTACTTGTAATAAATGCGCTGAGCGGTAAGTAATGTTATTTTTTTCTTCTTTTCCTTTCTTTTTTTTTTTTCTTTTTTTTTTTTGTTGCTGATTCATCCCCTAGGTGGCGCTCGTGATAAAAAAATAATTACTCTTATATTATCATTACTTACTTCAATATAAAACTAAGAAGCAGAAAGTTATTTGGTGTTGACGATTACCGTGTTGTTTCCAACCGATCTCTGCCCTTCGCTTTGCTTTGTTTCTGTGGGGTAAGTTAAAAATATATATTAGTTAAAAATTTTTTAACTACTTTTGGTTAGTTTTAAACCTGTAATTAACACATTATTTTACTCCTTTGAGAGTTTTTCACACCAGCGCTAGCTGATGGTTTCTTGCTGGAGTTGAAGTGACAGCAAGTCTCCTCAAGTCTCCAGGACTCTTCTCAGTATTCTGGCCGATCTTAACAATGCTTTAGTCTGGATATGGTCTCTACTTGTCCTCTGATTTCTAAATCTTCCAGTCCTTTTACCAATCCTTAGGGGATTGTTCCGAGTGCACCAATTACAATTGGTATCACCGTCACCTTCAAGCTTCTTAGTTTCTCTCTCTCTCTCTCTCTCTCTTTCTCTCTCTCTCTCTCTCTCTCTCTCTCTAGCAAGGTCAAGGTACTTATCTCCCTTTTCGTTTTCTTTCAATTTTACTCTGTGGTCAGCCGGGACAGCAAAGTCCACCATTCGGCAGGTTCTCTTTTTTTTTGTTGTGGATTATCTCTAACTATTATTATTATTATTATTATTATTATTATTATTATTATTATTATTATTTCCGTGAGTCTTTCACTTGAGTCTGGATGAGAGGAAGTCTCCAGGACTCTTCTCAGTATTCTAGCCGATCTTAATAATGCTGTAGTCTGGAGGGTGTCGATTCTGCATTTGATTTCTTGAATTCTTCCAGTCACCTCTTCAAGCATTTGGGGATCGTTCCGAGTGCTCCGACTATAACTGGTATCACCGTCACCCTTTTGTTACAATGTTTGCTTTTTTAGCGGGGTGGGGTCCTTTTTTTATTTTTCTGGCAAGGGTCTAAGAAATTTTTTTCATTTTTTTCCGTTTCTTTTATTTTCATTGGATGGCAAGTTCTCGTTTGTGTGTGGGAGGGGGTGTATGTATTATATTATTATTAGTAGTAGTACTTGACTCCCTGTTTTTCTATCCGTTATGACTTCAAATTTTTTTTTTAATTTTTTTTTTTGTTTGTTTGTTTGTTCGTTTTTGTTGGGTTTTTTTTATTGGTTTTGTTTTTATTTTGTTTGGATTTTGGGGTTTTTTTTGGGGGGGTTGCTTTAATTGTTTTTTAATTAATTTAAACTGATCCACGTCTTTTTTATATTTTTGTTTGTTTGTTTGTTTGTTCTTTGGGGATTTTTTTCATTTCGTTAATTTTTTAAAAGTTTGATAGATAATAAAAAGCTGGCGTCAATCAAAATTAATTTTCTTTCAGTTTAAAATTTAAAAAAAAGGCTTTGGTTTAAAATTATGAATATAATTTTGCTTCGATTTTGAAATCAAGCAGCTAATTTTTTTTACCAAAAAAATAAAATTCATTTAAAGTAAATCTTTTGATCGAACTCTATTTTTTTACAAAGTATGATTG
>OY757947.1:8124076-8131576 GCA_963585895.1 Sepioteuthis lessoniana | reverse complement strand
AGATATTCACTGAAAGGTGAATATCCCAATACTATAAAAAATACTCGCTTTTATTCTTGATCACAGACAATCACTTTTAGCTTCGGCATTAAATAACCTACAAAGGTTGATATACCATAAAACAAAGAAAACAAACCATTTTCTATAGTAAAATCATTTCCAGTGATAATTTCTAATGCATTTCTAAAGTAAAATCATTTCAAATGAATTTTTAGATTAAAATAATTCCTAATACATTCTTTTAGTAATAACATTTCAAATAAATTTTACATCAAAATTATTTGCAATGCTTGTCTATTATAAAATCATTACCAGTGATTTTTTTTATCTTGAAATGATTTGTAATGAATTTCTCTATTAAAATCCTTTCCACTGAATTTCTATATTAACATAATTTCTTATGCATTTCTCTATTAAAATCTTTTTCAATGAACTTATACATATTAAAATGACTTTTGGTTCGGTTTTATGGCATATCAACCATTGTAGATTATTTAATGCCAAATCCATTGTTTTCCATCAAACAGTTCTATTTCAAACTATTCAGTTTAGTCAACAAAGTTAAATTATTCCAAGTATTGCTATGTATCAGTAACAGTTCAATTAAACATCAGTCATTTGTTTACACTCAGTTAAATGTAAGAACGATTCTATTTCAAACAATTCAGTTTAACATAAGTTTAGTTCTATTTGACCTGTAGATAGGACCTTATCAGGTGCTACCTCTCCGGAGCAGAGAGGACATGGAAGCGATGGCAATGAAAGGGCACTCCACATTCCCCAAAGCTCCAACGTTACTGGAGCCTCACTATCAGATTGTTTAGTGTCATATCCAGGACACTCGTTCGGGGAGAGTCTTATCCTTTAGCTGAGAAGCAGACGGTGTATTCTATAGCCCTAGCTGACTGGGCCACAGGACACTCGTTGGGAGAGTCTTGACCCTCATCAAAGATGCAGACAGTGTATTCTATAGCCCCAGTCGACTGGGCAATGAGGAGGGACGGAATAAAATGTCTGAAGAATTTATTTTGAAGGCATGCAAATCGTGTCGAAGGCGTGATGATACAATAATTGAAAAAAATGGTGGCCATAATGAGTAAATTTACTGTTTTTTTTTGGTCATATTTTTTTGTTCTTATTTTGTTTATTTTTAAGATTAAAATTAATTTTCTTTTATATACAAGATTCCTAATTTTTGTCGGTTCACTGAAGATATTCTTATACGTAAACATCTATTGATACAAAGATGGGATTATCATTGATCATTATCAAACTAGGAGGTGCCCGTGGTGTTATGGTTATCGTCGCAGGATAAAGACACGACGACACGAGTTCAAATCCTGGACTTGACTGATTGCATTTCACATAGCACTAATACACTTGGGAAAGGTATGAATCCAAATATTCTCCCTCCAGCTATGGATAAATAGTAGGGCAGACTAGATTCTTCGTAAGGAAACTAGTCTAGGAGAAGGAAAACTCTAAATTCGAACCTGTTAAACTCCGCTAAAAAATTGACCTTGTGTCATATCCTGCCCGAGCGGAGGGGTTGGTAAATATGATTATCAAACTTAGAGTCGTAAATTTTCCTGATTATTTTTATAAGAACATTTTATATCGAACTTTGAAGGTATTTCTTCGTGATTTAAATATCAGGCCTCAATATTGAAAGAGGTCTTCATCTATTAACTCGAGAAAAGATTAAGTTTAATATGGAGCTCCAAATGACCAAGTCTCGTCTGCTTATTTCTCTGTTGTACACCTCAGGGACTGAATTTGATCCAACGTTTCTTTGTATAATATTGAGGTTAAGTCTTAAAGCACGGAACTCGACTGACCTTGTCGGTTGGTGTAACATAGCCATATATGGATATGCGAAACGTACATAGAATGTTCATAACATCTATACATAGAACATAGGAATCCCGAAACACGAAAACTCTTCCGACTTCTTAGTTCAGGTACGAAACTTTTTATTACCTTTAAGTTTAAAGGTTCTTCGACATAAGGAAAGAGATACATATTCTTTCTATTCTGGCTTTTCCATCTGCCACCCCGCCCAACATGTGCGCACCTGTCGCAAGGCCTCCTGTGAGCTAGCGAAAATCACCCTTCTTCTTCGGACCGCAAGACGCAACTAACTGACTTTTTCAAAATCCCTAAAATCCTCCGCGCGCGCTTCCGGTTCATGACGTCATTCACATCCACTGGTCAACCTTTCTATCTGGGATTTATATTTTGACATCTGTGAATGACACATCCTCCCCGCACGCGCGTCAACACATGCGCTCAAGTTTGTACCTAACTAACCCATGCACTGAGCCGAAAGATTCTCAGCCTAACTAAACTCAAAGGCAAGATATATAAAACTAAATCCCTCGGCCATTATATTACACTGGGATCGTAGGATACACCGACTGCATCTCGGCAGAGGGATAAGACTCCCCCAACGAGTGTCCAAGATATGACACTAAACAATCTGACAGTGAGGTTCCAGTAATGCTGGAGCTTTGGGAAATGCGGGGTACCCTTACATTGCAGTCGCTCTTAAGTCCATTCTGGACCGTAGTATTAACACCTGATTGGGTCCTATCTTATGCTAAAAGGAATTGTTAGAAATAGAACTGTTTGGCCATTTAACTGTGTGTAAATAAATGACTGATACATGACAATACTTGGAACTATTTAACTTTGTTGACTTATGCTAAAATGAATTGTTAGAAATAGAACTGTTTGGTCATTTAACTGTGTGTAAACAAATGACTGATACATGACAATATTTGGAACTATTTAACTTTGTTGACTTATGCTAAAATGAATTGTTAGAAATAGAACTGTTTGGTCATTTAACTGTGTGTAAACAAATGACTGATACATGACAATATTTGGAACTATTTAACTTTGTTGACTTATACTAAAATGAATTGTTAGAAATAGAACGGTTTGATCATTTAATTGCGTGTATCCACGAAATGTGTTTACAAATTGTATATTTTATATATATCCACGGTTGGCAAATTCTATGAAGAATGAAAATTTATCTAATTTTCTTTTCTGTTTCAGATTTTTAAAAATCAGTTGAGATGAAAGGAGTAAAGAACAAATTAAGCTTCACTCTTGGTAAGAAACCAAGAGAAACCAAAAAGAACTCAACAGATATAAAGCTACAGCCGTTAACAGGTCTGTCAAAATCCCGGATTTACACAGGACCAAATGGCCGTTCCGATGCCTCAACTCCACGAAAAGATACGAGTATCCCACGGCCTAATGGGAGCAAGATCCTTGGAAACAAATCTTCTACTCTATCCGCTCAAGAGAGCGCTGCTTACCAACCTCAAACTCCTGAAGTTAAAACACCAAAAACATTGCAAACAGATGACTCTATATTATATAGGGACGACGTGGAAGATAAGATCATCAAAGAGTTGAAAGACACAAAAAGGTCCCAGTACCTGCCACATTCAAAAATCGACTTTGATCATCTTATTGACCATGGCAACGTGGTTGGAGATGAGGTTAAAGATAATGTTGATATCCTTATCGATAAATATGCGCCTGGTTTCCCTAAAGGGGGAGAAGATTTCAAAACCAGCTCTAAAAACGAGAACGACGTTCACCAAACTCATGAAACCACCCGAGCGGAAACCTCTGAGCGTATTAAAGAACAATGTGATGACGATATAGCGGCTGGAAAAGGTTACTGTGTCTTTGTCGACAAACAGGACGATCTTCAAAGCGAAGAGGATGCAAACCTCACCAAAGAACCTGAATCGCCGGCAACCCAATCTAACGACTCCCTCGAAATAGATGAAGATGTTCCTCTCGTCAAACAAGCTATCCGCTTGCTTCACCCAAAGCATGACTCTTTATCTTCCGCAGATCCACAATTCGACAAGACGGGTAGCCCTGAAGAGGATAAATTACCCCGAGCAACAACTAACCAAACCGCACCCCAATATGATTACCCCCAGAACTATGCCTCAGGTGAACATCTTGAAGAAGAAAAAAGAGAAAACTCAAAGGAACTTCATAAGGATATTTACGGTCTGGACACCTACAATAATGGCTTATTTAATTATGGATTGAATAAAGACCCAAGCAGTATTAATGTCCAACACGGACGCAGTACCTCCCCATATAATCAATGCCCGGAAGGTAATAACTATACGACATTTAATCCAGATTTGGGCTCCAATGCTTGCCACAATGATCAAGTTATGCGAAATTATCCCTACGAGTTACCATCTGATCACAATATCAAAAGGGAGAAAATGTATATTCTTGAAGAATATGAAGAAGACCCAGACAGTGAAAATTTCTATGAAAGAGACGACTTTATAATTCCAGGGTCGAAAGATGAAGGAAGACAATTTTTTACGGGCCCAAATATTTCTAACTATTTTCAAACTCCAGTAACTGATCTTGATACCAACATCGACTCACGTCCCGACGGCTACACATTTAAAGACGATGCGGAACAACTTCCTGTACAACTCGATACACAAGTGTCTAACGGCCATAAGCTCAACGACGATGCTGGGTATATGACCTTAAGCTTTGATGAAAGTTCTGGTCGACGGTTGAGTTTGTTTGGTCGCTGGATGGTGACTCACGGACAGTTAGTAGATCCGCAGAACTTTTGTCTTTGGTCTTACGCTAGCTGTCCTGACCACTATATGGATCTTTCTAAATACCAAATGGATATGCAAGGACGCTGGATGGATAGGAATGGCCTCTATATAACCCCGTTTTTCTATTGTCACGGGTATGATGGAGAACCTCTGTATCTGGGTGACTGTGACTGCTACGATGTTTTTAGCAACAGCTTCGATATTGGCGCCGAAGATGCTAATGACTTTGCAAATAATCCTGAGAGATATATTGATCTATCAAACTTTCAGATGGACATGAAAGAACGTTGGATGGATAGTTGTGGTAGATATACGGACTTAGCCGATTGGTACCATATCGAATCCGAGGAAGAGGAATATCCAGAATATAGTTGGTTGTATAACAGATGCAAATCACCAGATCTTTTCTACTTACCGGAAGGGATGGACGATTATGGACAAGATTTCTCGCAAGAAAACGTTTCTTATTTACCAAAAACCGAAGATTTGGTAGCGAATAATCCTTACCCAATGGATTTTACTTTCGCAGAGGAATATGCATTCTGGGAATATCCTGAAAGATACGAGGACCCAACTGAAGAACCGACAAGTTTACCGAATTCCTGGATGAGTAGCAGAGATTTCTGCGATAATTTTCACGGTGTTAACGAAGATGTTTTTAGCGATGAAGACGAAACAGACTCTTATCCCTACAAGCAATATTTAGCCATGGACAAAACAAAATAGAAAGGTTATCCTGTTCTCAAACGTATATTATCAGCAATAGATTACCTTGTTTCGATCAAAAGAAAAAAATTCCTCGTTAGGTTGCCTGAAAGTCTAAGAGAAAACACTAGCACTACAGCAAAAATTATTTAAAAAGGAAAAAAAATCATCCCAAAAGTACAAAGCTTGCTTCCAAAGTAATGCCGCCAACAAGCGTCAGCTGAAAAGTTCATAAGCTGACGAAGATACTCTCATCGAATGAGACTAAATAAGGCTCATTTTTCAACATAGTCACCCTTGCAGTCAACAATCGGTGTTGCAGTGCTTGGATCCATTGGTCAAAAAAGACATCAGCGGTAGACATGCGTCATGAATCAAACTTTTCAGCCTACCCTTGTATTAACCGTTTATAACTGCTTATCATGTGACTTTCTGAGACTTTTGGCAGCTGGATATAGGCCTAACCATGACCAACAAAAAAAAAGTTTCCGTCTCACATACGGTGCGACCCCCCGATTAAAATCTAGGGTCTCAAAACGCCGCATGATACGATAGTATCTACGGAATTTCAATTACTACAACAGATACAGAGAGAAAAATATCACCGCCGGATAGAGCAGATGTTCAGCTACCAAACACTATTTTCCAACAGAGTCTACCATTGTCTTTAAATTTTTATTAGCTGTGAGTAACAGCCTGCATACCATTAGCACACGAGGTTACGCTTCGAAAGTAATACCTATTGTATTATTAACAGTAAAGTGAATGATGGTGGTACATCAGTAGAGGTTGAACGTTCTCGTCCATAAACTATAATTTTTCTTTTCGATAAAGGTAGTAGCTAGGCGGCAGTTTGGTAAAATGGCGCCCGATATGAAAGCAGAGTAATGTCATTGAATTCCTCCATACGTAAAAAGATTACACACACTGAAATTCATCGACATTTAATGAACGTTAACTACAACCAAACAGTGAGTGCAAGCATTTTCCATAGTGAAAAAGGTAGTCACTTATTTTTAGAAGCTGAACACTTGCTCTATTCATCGATGCTACAATGTTCCCTCTATTTAATGCTTCTGTTAATGCAGATTTTTTTAGGAACTGAGCATTGCAGATTCCTGTTCATTACAAGCGGAAATTCATAGCCTATGATGGTGACTATGAGAAAAATTGTTTAGTGGCAGAAAACTTGCTCTATCCGTCTGTGCTATTGTATTTGATGTAGTTTCTAAGTAAATAAATTAGAGTTTGGTTTTTCTTTTTTTTTTTTTTTTTTTTTTCTTTTTAATTTTTGGAGCCTCCCTTGTATAAATCACAAGGTTCGGTCTCTTGTGTTCTCTGGATTTTTTTTTCTTTCGCCTTAATCATATTCATCGTTTTTTTTTATATTATCAGGACGAATGTCTTCATCTTTGATGCTTTGTCCACTGAGTAACTTCCAGTCAGTACGCTTTTTTTCGTTGAGCTTTATGGCATATCAACCCTTGTAGGTTATTTAATGCCAAATCCCCTTTATACATATATATTAAATATATATGATTTGGTTTGATTGGGTTTTATGGCATATCAACCATTGTAGGTTATTTAATGCCAAATTCTCTTTATACATATATATTAAATATATATGATTTGGTTTGGTTGGGTTTTATGGCATATCAACCATTGTAGGTTATTTAATGCCAAATCCTCTTTATACATATTTATCAAATATATAGGATTTGGTTTGGTTGGGTTTTATGGCATATCAAACATTGTAGGTTATTTAATGCCAAATCCTCTTTATGCATATATATTAAATATATATGATTTTGTTTGGTTGGGTTTTATGGCATATCAACCATTGTAGGTTATTTAATGCCAAATCCTCTTTATACATATATATTAAATATATATGATTTGGTTTGATTGGGTTTTATGGCATATCAACCATTGTAGGTTATTTAATGCCAAATCCTCTTTATACATATATATTAAATATATATGATTTTGTTTGGTTGGGTTTTATGGCATATCAACCATTGTAGGTTATTTAATGCCAAATCCTCTTTATACATATATATTAAATATATATGATTTTGTTTTGTTGGGTTTTATGGCATATCAACCATTGTAGGTTATTTAATGCAAAATGCTTTTTATACATATATACTAAATATATATGATT
>OY757947.1:8039076-8119076 GCA_963585895.1 Sepioteuthis lessoniana | reverse complement strand
CATTTGTTTACACACAGTTAAATGACCAAATACTTCTGTTTCTAACAATTCAATTTAACATAAGTCAACAAAGTTAAATGTTCCCCAATATAGCTAACTTCACAAACAATTCAATTTAACATCAGTCATTTGTTCACACGCACAGTTAAATGATCAAACAGTTCTATTTCTAACAATTCAATTTTGCATATGTCATTTGTTTTCTCTCAGTTCAAATGTCAAAACAGTTCTATTTAACCCAGATAAGACCCTATCAGGTGCCACTACTCCGAGCCACAGTGGACCTTGGAGTAATTGCAATGAAACGGTTCTCCGTATTTTTAAAGCTCCAGCATAACTGGAGGCTGACCATCACGAGGTTTAGTGCAATATCAGGATACTCATTGGTGCAGGTGTCTTGCCCCTACTCAGAGATAAAGTCGGTTTATTGTACAGTCCACACCCCCAGCCAAATAGACAAGAAAACTACTTAAGTAAGGAATTAACTTTACTGAGAGGTGAAGGTGCAGTAAATCTGAGTACAATAACCATGTTTGTCTCTCCAATGATATTGTTGACAAGTTCTGAAGAAGTGATCGGACGAAATGTTTAGTTAACGCTAAGAATATGGGGAAGAGGTTCTGTAACAAAGAATATGGGGAAGAGGTTCTGTAGTAAAGAATATGGGGAAGAGGTTATGTAGTAAAGAATATGGGGAAGTGGTTCTGTAGTAAAGAATATGGGGAAGGGGTCCCGTAGTAAAGAAAATGGGGAAAGTGTTCTGTTGTAAAGAATATGGGGAAGGGGTCCCGTAGTAAAGAAAATGGGGAAAGTGTTCTGTTGTAAAGAATATGGGGTAGAGGTTCTGTAGTCTAAATCATTTCGATTAAGGGAATGACTTCTGTTAACATTATTATTAACATTATTATTATTATTATTATTATTGTAATGACTCCTTGGGCATCTCCCTTTTAAAACTAGGATCTCAAATCAACCTCTGAAAAACATATTTGGACAGAACATATTCAATACTATTGAAATATCTACATCCAGGTCAAAAACTTTTTCTAACCATTTTATCAATTCATTTTCATTTTTTTTTTTTCACTGTTGCTGGTTTTTCTTTATCTGATTAAGCAATTTTTTTCGCGACAGCTACTTGATAATATAATTTTTATTCGGGTTGCCAAAATTTCGACGATCAGGAAGGCCAAAAACCTTGAATTGTAAGTTCTTTCATAGAGGAAAATCCAGTTAGTAGCACTTAGAGAGAATCAGGCGAGCTCATCATCTCACACCTTCACAACCTCAACAAAAGCATCCAAAGGTACCAAACTGTTTCTCATGCTAATAAAGTATTGTAAAACTTTTGGCTCACCAATCCGGAATATTCCTCAATTCTCTAAAACTTGAGCCTCACCATCAGATTGCTTAGTGTCATATCCAGGACACTCGTTGGGGGTGTCTTACCCCTCTGTAGGGATGCAGTCGATGTATTCTACCGTTCCAGCAGACTGAGTTGCCTAATGCTTTGAGAAAATTTTACAAAATTTTTATAGAAAATTTTTTTTTTTTTTGCTTTTAATTTATGTGTATATACTTTAGGAATTTGAGTTTAATCTGAGTATTAATTTTATTGCTGACATTTGTCCTCATCTTGGTAGTTTTTTGTTGTTTTTCTCACTACCAAGGTGAGGACAAAAGTCCATAATAAAATTAATAATCGGGTTAAGAAGCCTCATCTCAAAAAGGATTCCCAATGAAGACAATTACAAATTCGGTACGGACCCAACCAAAGAAGACCAGATAAGGAGAACAAATACTTGGATTTATAAGACCAAAAAATCCAACTTTGATTGCCCCTCGGGACCCGTGGCGCAGCAGATAGAGGCGTTGAGTCTATACGGTTCCAGGTGAGCAACAATCAGAAAATAGCGGTTTCAATTCCTACCCAAGCCAGCCAAAGCGTTACTTGGTCAAAAACGTGGTGCGATAGACAGCAACTATGGAAGGCAGTAATCCCTGGGGATACGGTTACAAGACTCTGCATTCCTATCCGAGAACGCAGTTCATCACTGGAAGACGGCCAGAGGTGAAATTTGATCGAAACGTAGTTTGAAAAACAAAACAAAAAAAATAGCAAGATGAGAACAAAAGTCCGCATTAAAAAGAATAATTTTCAGATTAAGAAGTCTCGTCTCAAAAAGGATTCCCAATAAAGACAATTTATGAGTTTAAACATGTTTCTTTTTTATCTGAATTGTTTGCTCTCAGTTCCACAAGATCATCATTACTTCTCAGGATGAAAGGTTTGTATGTTCGCAGACATATGTGAGTAAACAATTACAATGCTCAAGATAGCCCCTCCGCTCTCTTTCGCTCTCTCTCTCTCTCTCTCTCTCTCTCTCTTCTTCTTCTTCTTCTTCTTCTTCTCACTCTCTTCCTCTCTCTCTCTCTCTCTTGTTTACTAATAATATTCATTTGCGGACAGAAAATGAAAAACATTTTGGGTATCCCAGTTTAGAAAATAATCAGATCTCACACGCAGCACTGTATTTATCCCCCTTGTCTTTAATTCTTTCGAAATCAAATCAAGACCGAAACAAGTAAGAAGTACAATTATGTCGCATTGCTGAAAAAATGACAGGAATGAAAGGAAAAGAATTAGTGCTATTAATTTCTCTCTTCCTTTCTCTCTCTCTCTCTCTCTCTCTCTCTCTCTCTCTCTCCTTGATTCATCAATAGGATATAATCCAAAACAATGGATATTACCAAAGGTTCATTGAAGAGTAGAAAACTACGGCCATTTCTGGTGCCCTAAAACTAAAACCAAAAGAGAAACTGAATGGCGTCCTCCCCATCGAAAAAATAACACTTAACAACTCTTCCCCACCACTAACTCAAATAACCAAGAATGGTTGGGATATTTCGAAAGTAAATTCTGATTCAGAATACATTTTTCAAGAACCAGACATATTGACTCATCAAATAACCTCAGAAACAAGATTGAGAGCAACATACTAATAGATAGATAGATACTTATAAACGAACTCAGATACATACATACATACGTGGTGAATTCAATAAGTTTCCAGACGTTTTTGTACAGGCATTTAAAATTGCCGTAGACTCTTATTGCTATACATCTTATAAGATGACTGACCAATTCTTATGATTTCAGGTTCAGATCAACAGCTACAGCAGCAATTGGAATACACACTACTAAAGCCTGATTGTCACAGCTGGTGAATTTCAAGAATGCAATCTGGACGTGAGGACACTTTATAAGAACGATAAGCAATAAAATCGTGTTTTAAACTGGAAAGAAATGCCACAGAATCGTATGCAATGCTTCAGGGTGCTGTTGGACCATCTTGCATGAATCGAGCATCAGTTTTTGAGTGGCATAAGAGATTCCAGGCAGGCAGGGAGTCTGTGAGGGATGATGAGAGGTGTGGGAAGAGTAAGGAAGTCAATATACTTGAGTTGATTGGCCAAACGCTTAGGGTTAGGGTTAGGGTTACTATGTTGAGGTTTTAAGAGAGTCCAGGAAGAGATTCCATCGGAAGATGTCAGCACTCTTCAAATCGGGTCAGTGGCATTTCCACCAGGACAATGCACCAGTCCACAACTCCATCCTTGTCACAGACTATTTGATCAAGATGGGCTTCAAGACAGTTTCTCACCCTCCCTATGGTCCAGACCTTGCCCCTTGGGACTTTTGGTTATTCCCTAAGCTCAGAAGCTGTCGTTATGAGACAACTGAGGAGATAAAAGAGGCTGTGACGAAGGTCATTGACAAGCTCACACAAGAGGACTTCGATGGAGCCTTCCAGAAGTTATTGTAACGGTACAACTAGTGCATTGCAGCCGGAGAAGATTACTTCGAAGGGGACTAGAGTTTCATGTGTGTACTATCAATAAAAGTGCCCATACGAAAAAAATCTGGAAATTTATAGAATAGCCCTCGTATATATATATGTGTGTGTGTGTGTGTGTATTATTCGGTCCAGTTAAACCAGAGTTGGGAGTAATTCCTTCATGACAAGAAAATCATTAAAGAGCTGAACATTTAAATTTTCCTGGGAGAGAGCTCAATGCAATTAATTTTACAGAACAACACTTTCTTTAAAAAAAAAAACAAAGACCGGTAATTTTAGGATTATAAATTTATTTCCATCCTGTTTTTTGTTTCTGATGTAAACCAAAAACACGAAGAAAAATATAACAGGACATCTTCAGATCTTATGGATAAAATAAAACAGAAGAGACACGGGGGTAAGGGAGAGGAAGAGAGGTGAAGAGTTACCTCCTCGTTTTATTAAACTTCAGTTTTTTTATTCACCTATTTATTTTATTCATTTTCCAAATTCTACCCCCTGTGGGTCTGTATATATTGCATATACTGAATAGAATTATCAGCTCAGAACAATTAGGCTTATATCGAGATGATGGTTTAATATATATCCCGAATAGTAATGGCCCAAATAGCTCTAGTATACAAAAGAAGATTTTAAGAGCCTTTAAACTCTTAGGTTTTAATATAGAAATATCATCAAATAAGATAGTCAATTTCCTAGATGTGACCCTAGACCTTTCTAACAACACCTATAAACCTTTTATAAAAATGGATCTGTCCGCTTCATATATAAATTCAAATTCAAAACATCCTAAGGCTATAATTAAACAAGTTCCAAAAGCTGTAAATCTAAGAATAAGGAATCTATCAGCAAATGAGAAAATATTCCGAAAGGGTAGTAAAATGTATATCGATGCACTAAAAAGTAGCGGGTATAAGGAAAACTTTACCTATAAAGAAGAGAATATGCCTAATTATGATAATAAAGAAAGAAATAAGGAAAATAGACGTAAAAACAGAAAAAGGAAAACTATATGATTCAACCCCCCGTTCTGTAGGCTAGCTAGTATAAATATAGGAAAATATTTTTTGAAACTAGTAGATAAGCCTTTTAAATAAGGAAATAAACTACATAAAATATTTAATAGAAAAACGTTAAAAATTATCTACTCTTGAACGAAAAATATTTTTCAAATAATCAATAGTCATAATAAAAATATAACTAAAGATTTTCAGGATCGAATAATAATAATAATAATAATAATAATAATAATAATAATAATAACTGTATAAAAAAAAGAATGTAATTTAAATCCCGAGACAATTGTCCTATGAATGGACTATGTAATTTAAATAATGTAATATATCAAGCAATAATTTACCCAAAAGAGAATATAACGGATAAAAAAACTTACATCGGTTTGTCCTCCAAGAAATGGAAAGAGAGGTACGCAAACTACAAATATACTTTCTCCCACGAACATCTAAAACACTATACAGCACTATCTAAGCAATTCTGGTGTTTGAAAACAAAGGGTTAACCCCTGAGATCGAATGGTCTATATTGAAAAAATCAACTACTCCAAAAAGTTTTGACGGTAGATGCAGTTTGTGCTTAGAAGAAAAAATACAAATAATGATGTATAAATTGCCTGAAAAGTTATTAAATAAGAGATGTGAATTAATAGTTAGATGTAGACATAAGGCTAAATTTAAACTATAGACAAATATTTTTTTTAAAAAAAGCATAGAAATAAATTGTGAAACAAGGAAAAAAAACGTATCCAATATACGCACACGGAAAAAATAGGTAACTGAGGAAATAGAATCGAAATTAATATAAATATTAATATTTCCTTTACAAAAATTTATTATATTAACATAAAAGTTATTTATCGAACTTAACAAGAAAAGAAAAGAAATAAAATAAAATAAAATAAATAAAAAAGTTAAATTACCATAATTCCAACCGACGGTAGAATTTGGAAAATGAATAAAATAAATAGATAAATAAAAAAACGAAAGTTTAATAAAACGAGGAGATAACTCTTCACCTCTCCCCCCCCCCCTCAACCACCGTGTCTGTTCTGTTTTATTTTATCCATTAGATCTGAAGAAGTCCTGTTATATTTTTCTTTGTGTTTTTGGTTTACATCAGAAACACAAAACAGGATGGAAATAAATTTATAATCCTAAAATAACTGATCTTTGGTTTTTTCTTTAAAGAATATATATATATATATATATATATATATATATATATATATATATATATATATATATATATAATAACAGTGTTAGTTGTCACTAAATCACTTTGGGGGTTTATGTTGAACCAAGTGCAGTATAACATGGAGAGTGCACAATATATAGGATAGAGCTATAATAATAATAATAATAATAATAATGATAATAATAATAATAAATAGATAAATAAATATTAGATATATATATTTAATTTATGGAATTTAACTGCGACCCCTGGGTTTCATTGAGCTTTTTGCAAAACAACAATCATCAGGCAGTTAATAAAATGAATATACATACATATACATATATATATATAGAGAGAGAGAGCAAGAGAAAGAGAGAGAGATAGAGAAATTAATAAAAATGTAATCCAAGTAGAAAGAGAGATTTATTGGAAGGAAAGTCGACATTCTAGCGTTTCGGTTGTAATGAACCATCATCAGGGCTATGAGGGATTATGTTAAATCAACAATGGATGTTTATAAATGCAAACATACAAAAGCCTACAGAAAATCTGTACATCAAGAAAGAGTTCGCCGTTTAATTAGCCAATCAGCGTTTGATTTTTAAATTAAGTCATTTTACAAAGGAATATTGTGTAGCATTTATGTTCCATTTGTTTATCGAGAAAGATTTCGAATCAAAGGAGGAAGAAAAAAAGAGAAAAAGAAAAAGAAAAAGAAAAAAGTTTAAAAATATGATATATGCGGAATATGTAAAAGAGAAAATGCTGTCTCTCTCTCTCTATATATATATATATATAGATAGCATTTTCTATTTTAAACATGCTTCTTTAAATAAGACAGACGTTTCGTGTTTGCCAATTTCATCTTTGATCCATTCAATCTTCTTATGAGCCATTAAACTTTTGGATTGAATAAATCTAAGAAGGCGCCGTATTTTTCCCAATTACTTTAGGCCTTCACTGGAGCCATCTTCTAAGAAGCAAATAATGAAATGAAAAAAAATATGAGTCATATATATTTATATAAAAAGTAGGTGGATGAACAAGAGAGAGGAAAATATATATGTGCATATATATAAATATATATATATATATATATATATATATGTGTGTGTGTGTGTGTGTGTGTTTAAATTATATGCGCGCAAGTGTTTGTATGTGCATTTAGACGCCTCTGTCGAATTCAGGTATGAACCTCAATGAGGGAATCAAACACAAAGTTCGTCAGACCAAAAAAAAAAGTTTTTGAAAATAAGTTTTTTTAATCAAGTATTACACTTCTAAACCTTGGAATGATATAAGTATATATGGATTTAAAATATTCAACTTCCAAGGCTTTTCGAGGGCCTATGCAATGATCATCTTACGATCCGTAAGTAATGTGGGTAAGTAGTGCTAGTTTGACTCCTTTCGATATGAATAATTATGCTAAACTTTAATAAAAGTGACTCTACATCCTTTATTTTTAATAATGACCATCTTACAACCCGTAAGTACTGCTAGTTTGACTCCTTTAAATATGAATAATCATTGTAAACTTTAATAAAAGTAACTCAACGTCATTTATTTTTCAAATAATGACCATATTACTATTGGTTGTCACTAAATCACTTTGGGGGTTTATGTTGAACCAAGTGCAATATAACATGGAGAGTGCACAATATATAGGATAGAGCTACTATATAATGACCTTTGACCGAACCGTCAATCAGAGACGTACCTGTGTAAATAAACAGAAGCAGTCACATGGTTTATCGAAAGTCGTGTCCGTTATGAAATGATATCTGCAGATGCTTCGTGAGGGTCCGGGGCAGTTGGAGTAGTGAGAATCTGAGTCAGTGCCAGCTTTCAGTTACTGAGAATGCTCGTTGGAGCGGCGGCGGCCCACAGCAGCTTCCGGTTGAGTACATCCGGTCGAGACGCAGAAGTAGTGCTAAGTGCAGTCTGTCTCCCAGTCTCCGTCTGTCTCTTTCACACACCTCGGGGATGTGACCCCTTTAGAAATAATAAATCGTATATAGTTTTTTTAAATTGTTTTGGTTCGTCTGTAGCAGAAGGAATGTTCGTATTTTTGTTTGGCGCGTAATTTAATTCGACGCATAATTTCCCCAATCAGGATGTCTTATCCTATTCAATCCGAATCACCTTTCTGGCCAGCGGTAATTGGAAAAAACCGTCAAACACTCTTTTTGGCTTAACAGCTTCGTTCAGTGTAGACGTCTCACTGGCTGCTCTTCAATAGCAGCAGCAGCAGCATGGACACAATGAGGGAAACAGTCTAATTCATGGACTCCTTGGTTATTTTTCTTAGACCAAGGTTTCCCAGTTGAATATGGATTAGATACATTCAATACGCCACACACAGGAACAACTTCACGTCACCCCCAAAATTGGCTATGTCGACTGCGATGTCTAATTCCGCCACCTAGCGACTACTTCACCTCTGGGCAACATTTTCTGGAGACATGCACGCTTCTCCACGAATAACCAGAATCACAAAACTCTCGGTGATTTCAACGTTTCTCTCCTCAAACAGCAAACACGACTTTTGCTAAACCATGGCGAAAATATCTCCCTCATACGTCCAACAACACGCACTGTTTTCTCAACTTAATCATAACTTCTAATCTTTCATTTACTTCTTTCCTTTCTACGAGACTTGCAGCATAAATATAAACTCTTTATTCCATGCTGCCAGTAAAAACCTTTCTTTGTTGTGTTGTTAAAAATAACTTTCGTTATTCATTTGTGTTGCCTAATAATTTATGATGTTAGAGAAATTAACCATTTCCAGAAACACTAAAATTGGTGACCCCGTATGGAACCTTTTGAATTGCGAAACAAATTAAAAAAAATAACACGATAAAGAAAGGTTTATTATAGTAGCAGGCGTAAGGGAGTGAGAGTGAGAAAGTGCCCCTTTGGTGTCGCTAGACAGTATGCTGGTACTTGGTTTGTAGGAATCGTGTGCGAAGCTAAAAGCAACGTTTTCTTCAGCGAAGGGTTCCAAGTGGAATCAGTGGCAATCATGTGAGAGAGATCTGTTTCTGCTACTGGTTCATGGCTCTCTGACTTTGTCCGTTCTACCAAAAGAGACTAGAAAAATAGTTCTTGGTAGGAAGAAGGAATTAATGCGCTCTGCCAGTTGATTGGTCAGTGAGTGACCGACTCTCTTAGCGGGGGCATTGATTCGCGAAAGAAATAGATCTGTGGCTGCTACACGTCTTTCATCAGCGTATACAACATTACAAACTGGTTGTAATATGAAAAAGTACTGCCAGTTTGACTCCTTTAAATATGAACAATTATCCTAAACTTTAATGAAAGTAACTCTTCATCCTTCATCTTTATCCTACCCGAAAGGAAAATAGTTAAGTACTGCTAATTTGATTCTTTAGTGTCATATCCTGGACACTCGTTGGGCAGGGGTCTTATCGTTATGCCGAGGTGCAGTCGGTGTATTTTTCAGTCCAGCCAACCGGGCAAGTCGTAAAATTGATGATTATGTTCTTTTTTTTCTTTCTTTTCTTTTTTTTTTTTTTTTTTTGTTAAAAATATTTGTATCATGTTTCTCATGATTTCAGATTTAATAACAGATCTTACCCAAACGAAGCCAATGCCATCATCCGTACGCCACTCTCGGTGTAAACCAGTCAGTACCAACAGTGAATAAACGTGTTTAAGCCATCAACCGGCCATTATATACGAATAATTATCTTTAATTGTAATAACAGAGATACAAGATTCTTCATTTTTAAATAATGACCATCTTCCAACCCGTACGTAAAATTCCAGTTGGACTCCTTTAAATATGAACAATTATCCGAAACTTGAATAAAAGTGATTCTACATTCTTTTTTTAATAATGACTATCTTACTACAAGAATCTTATATTAATAAGTACTGCTAGTTTGACTCCTTTAAATATGAATAATTATCCAAAATTCTGATAAAAACAACTGTTCATCCTTTAACTTTAAGAATGACCCCCTTACTAACTTTATGTAAAATGGTTAATTACAGCCAGTTTGACTTGTTAAAATATGAACAGTAACCATAAAGTGTAATAAAAGCGACACTATATCCTTTATTTTTAATAATGACCATCTTACAACTCGTAAGTAAAATACGTATGTACTGCCAGTTTGACTTCTTTAAATTATCGCAAAAGTGTCTCTCCTACGATATGCCATTCACCCACAACTCTTGCTAATATGAAATGGCCTTTTATGATTACCTCTGGCAAAAATAATGCACTTAGCTCAATTTGAAGAAATTTACCTTTTTTAAAAAAAAAAAATAGCTGTAAATTGACTAATAACAACTAAGACAACCTCAAAATAATTATTCAAGAGCTGGACATTCTGATTTCATAAAATAATAACTTTAACAAGATTTATACATGTTTCTTGACAGCACTCTCGTGTTTCTCGGAAGTCCCAAGAAAATTCCGAAGTTTAGTGTCTGCCAGATCCTCCAAGCAAAGTAGTGTGTATAATCTAAAGAAACCTTAACCGTTGGTATGGATGAACTTCCTTATACAGTTTACATTTTGGTTACAAGACGCCAATCAGTTGGAAACCAAAGTAACGGTCAACATTAATGACCAAGGCTTTAAAAAAATGGAACATTTCAAAACAAAACTGGCAGGTTGAATTTGATAAATTTTTATACCATAATGTACATCCTTAGTTATCAATAAAAGTAAAGTTGGCAAGCATAATCGAGGGTGACCCGAAGGTTCCCTTTTTGATAGCTACTACTCCATTCCCTGGCTTCCTCCGCTTTACCCTTGATCCATACCTTATAATGCTGAGTGTTAAGCAAGGAGGCATCAAGTACAATTTTTTGAGTCTTTAGTATGACTCGACCAGTGATTGAACCCAGGTTTCCCGGGCCATTGGCGAAAACTCTAATCATCATGCCAATAATGACCATTAACTATGTCAAACTTGAGTTTAGTTGGTTGGTTGATTGGTTGGTTTGGTTTTTATGGCAATTTAATCTTTGTAGGTTATTTAACGCCGAATCCATTTTTATACAAATAATCAATTCTATTTCAAACTCTGCAGTTTAGCATGATTACACAGTTTAATTGTGAAAAGCATTTCTATTTCAAGCTATTCAGTTTGGTCAAACAGTTCTAATTTAGCTCATTCAGTTTAGTATAAGTACAGATTTTGTTTACCCACAGTTAAATGTCAAAACAGTTCTATATCAAATAATTCAGTTTAGAGTAAGTTCAGTTTCAATGTCAAAAGCGGATCCATTTTAAACAATTCAGTTTAGCATAAGCACGCAGTTTAGATGTAAGAAGAGTTTAATTGTCAAAATATTTCTATTTCAATCTATTCGGTTTAGTCAAACAGTTCTAATTCAAACAATCCAGTTTAGCATAAGTATGCAGTTTAGTTCTATTTAACCCATACAGGTGCTACCATTCCCGGCCAGAGTGAACCTGGGAGCAATGTCAATGAAGGGGTGCTCCGCATTCCCCAAAGCTCCAGTATCACTGGAACCAAACCATCAGATTGTTTAGTGTCATATCCAGGACACTCATTTGGAGGTCTTACCCCTCTGCAGTCGTGCAGTCGGTATATTCTACTGCCCAAGCCGACTAGACAATCAAAGTTTAGTATATGAACTAGTGATTTTTTATAGTAGTAAAGAGCTGTGTAGAACGAGCCATACTTTGGATGAGTTGATAATAGAAGAATTGTCCATATATGTATTAAATATATATGACCTTTTTTATTCAATATATATATATATATGAAGAGGATTTGGCATTAAATAACCTACAATGGTTGGTATGCCATAAAACCCAACCCAACCAAATCATATTGTTTGATATATATGTATAAAGTAGATTTGGCATTAAATAACCTTCAATGGTTGATATGCTATAAAACTCAACCAAACCAAATTATATACATTTAATATATATATATATATATATATATATAGGATTTGGCTTTAAATAACCTTCAAGGTTTGATATGCCATAAACCCAACCAAACCAAATCCTCTTAATACATATATATATATATATATGTATAAAGAGGATTTGGCATTGAATAACCTACAATGGTTGATATGCCATAAAACCCAACCAAACCAAGTCATATATATTTAATATATATGTATAAAGAAGATTTGGCATTAAATAACCTTCAATGGCTGATATGCCATAAAACCCAACGAAACTAAACCAACCACCAACATCATCCATGATTTCTCCGACGATGACAACAATTTCGTCCCATACGCCTCCGCAAAACGTGTTCATAAAATACAAATAGTTTTGAATTTGGTTGCAAGATGCCAAAACTGGTGGATTAATTGGGCATTTAATGTAATTTTGATAAAATTCCATTCATAATCTGTCGTATTATCGCATTTAATCTTCTTAATTTTCTTTCTAATAAAAAATCTTCTGCTTCACTTAAAAATCAATTGACTTTCACCACACCCTGTGTACATATACTATCCTTTGCAAAAAAAAAAAAAAAAAAATTATGGAATTACCTCACAAACAAAAAGTTCAACTTATGTTTTGTTTTTTGTTGTTTTTTAGTGGGGGGGGTCATTTTTTAATTTAATTTAGCCGTAAATAAACTAATAACAGATATGACACAAAACATTTTTCTTTAATCACTTAACATTCCTGGTTTAATGAAATATACGTTAAGCTAACTAGAATGAATCAACTTAATGTTATCAATTTTATCGCAGGGTGGGGGGATATTAAAACCAAGTATTGAAAGAAAATATCAAATTAGAATTAATTCTTAATTGCCCCTTCCAGGATCATTTATGACAGCCTAAATTCTTTGAGACATGGATTTCCCTAATTTAAAGCAATATTCTTTATCAAAATGGTTCCATCTTTACCAAATGGCACTTAATTCTTTCAGACATGAATTTCACTAATTTAAAGCAATATTCTTTATCAAAATGGTTCCATCTTTACCAAATGGCACTTAATTCTTTCAGACATGAATTTCACTAATTTAAAGCAATATTCTTTATCAAAATGGTTCCATCTTTACCAAATGGCACTTAATTCTTTCAGACATGAATTTCACTAATTTAAAGCAATATTCTTTATCAAAATGGTTCTATCTTTACCAAATGGCACTTAATTCTTTCAGACAAGAATTTCACTAATTTAAAGCAATATTCTTTATCAAAATCGTTCCATCTTTACCAAATGGCACTTAATTCTTTCAGACAAGAATTTCACTAATTTAAAGCAATATTCTTTATCAAAATGGTTCTATCTTTACCAAATGGCACTTAATTCTTTCAGACAAGAATTTCACTAATTTAAAGCAATATTCTTTATCAAAATGGTTCCATCTTTACCAAATGGCACTTAATTCTTTCAGACATGAATTTCACTAATTTAAAGCAATATTCTTTATCAAAATGGTTCTATCTTTACCAAATGGCACTTAATTCTTTCAGACAAGAATTTCACTAATTTAAAGCAATATTCTTTATCAAAATCGTTCCATCTTTACCAAATGGCACTTAATTCTTTCAGACAAGAATTTCACTAATTTAAAGCAATATTCTTTATCAAAATCGTTCCATCTTTACCAAATGGCACTTAATTCTTTCAGACATGAATTTCACTAATTTAAAGCAATATTCTTTATCAAAATGGTTCCATCTTTACCAAATGGCACTTAATTCTTTCAGACATGAATTTCACTAATTTAAAGCAATATTCTTTATCAAAATGGTTCCATCTTTACCAAATGGCACTTAATTCTTTCAGACATGAATTTCACTAATTTAAAGCAATATTCTTTATCAAAATGGTTCCATCTTTACAAAATGGCTCTTAATTCTTTCAGACAGGAATTTCACTAATTTAAAGCAATATTCTTTATCAAAATGGTTCCATCTTTACAAAATGGCACTTAATTCTTTCAGACATGAATTTCACTAATTTAAATCGATATTCTTTATCAAAATGGTTCCATCTTTACCAAATGGCACTTACTAGATCTTGTTTGGTGGATGGAACCGTCTCGTAGACCATTTTTTAAATTTTTGCTAAATTTTCAATTGGATTTAGATCCGGACTCTTCCCTGGCCATGTTATTTAATGTTATACGTCTATATTGAAAAAAACTTAGATACCCTTTGCATTGTCACGCGATCTATCATCATCCTAAAAATCATTTTATCATCACCAAACAAATTTTCTATCGATGGAATAAGAAAATTATTCAGAATTCCAATGAACACATAATCATTGAACGTTCAAGTAACAATTTTCCTTTTTTCTTTAAATGACATGCAACCCCAAATCATGAATGACTTAAGAAATTAGAACCTTTTCTTTATTCTTTCATCTTATTTCCTTTGCTTCTTTGGTTTGGTTTGGTTTCTTTGTTTAATGGCATATCAACTCTTTTTAGGTTATTTAATGCCAAAGCTATTCTCCTAGAAGAACAGTACTGTTACTATTTAACCCATAGCTGGGAGGATAAGGGGGTTCATGCCTTTCCCAAGGGTATTTGTCCGAAAGTGAATGTAATAGTGCGACTAGAGTACGAACTCGCTTACTACGATTTCGCAGTCCAGCGCTTTAAGCATTACACAACGAGGGCATCCTTTTGCTTCTTTACATCTCGTAGCAGCAGCAGTAGTAGTAGCAGCAACAGCAGCAGCAGTAGTATACAGCAACAGCAGCAGCAGCAGCAGCAGAAGAAGAAGACGAAGAAGAAGAAGAAGAGGATGTGCGAATTACTAAGATGAAGCATTATTTGTATATTTTTTTCCTACATTCATCTTATTTTAGGGTGATTAATATATACAGACTGAGGGGAATTGGAAAGATAATGAAAGATAAATGAATTGATGAATAAATAAAACAGAAAAAATAAAAGAAGATAAAGAAAAAAAACATAAGAAAGAAAGAAAGAAAGACGTAAGATGTAAAGAAAGAAAGAAAGAAAGAAAGAAAGAAAGAAAAAAGAAAGAAAGAAAGAAAGGAAAACGTAAGATGTAAACAAATATGGAAAGAAAGAAAAAAAGGGGAAAAGAAAGAAAGAAAGGAAAACGTAAGAAAGAAAGAAAGAAAGAAAGAAAGAAAGAAAGAATTTAGATTTCTAACAAAAGATAAAATAGAGAAGAAGTTGGAAAAAATGAAAAAGAAAAAACAACGAAAATTGGATAAAAGAATTTTTTTTTTAAATTTGAAAAAGAAAAAAACTCAATCAAAAGAAAGAAAGAAAGACAGAAAGAAAGAAAGAACGAAAGAAAGAAACAAAGGAAGGAAGAAAGAATATTAATAAAACGAGATAGTGAAAGAAAGAAAGAAAGAAAGAAAGAAAGAAAGAAAGGAAGAAAGAAAGAAAGAATTTAGATTTCTAACAAAAGATAAAATAGAGAAGAAGTTGGAAAAAATGAAAAAGAAAAAACAACGAAAATTGGATAAAAGAAATTTTATCAAATTTAAAAAAGAAAAAAATTCAATCAAAAGAAAGAAAGAAAGAAAGAAAGAAAGGAAGGAAGGAAGGAAGGAAGAAAGAATATCAATAAAACGAGATAGTGAAAGAAAGAAAGAAAGAAAGAAAGAAAGAAAGAAAGAAAGAAAGAAAGAAAGGAAGGAAGAATATTAATAAAACGAGATAGTGAAAGAAAGAAAGAAAGAAAGAAAGAAAGAAAGAAAGAAAGGAAGGAAGGAAGGAAGAAAGGAAGGAAGAATATTAATAAAACGAGATAGTGAAAGAAAAAAAGAAAGAAAGAAAGAAAGAAAGAAAGGAAGGAAGGAAGAAAGGAAGGAAGAATATTAATAAAACGAGATAGTGAAAGAAAGAAAGAAAGAAAGAAAGAAAGAAAGAAAGAAAGAAAGGAAGAAAGAATATTAATAAAACGAGATAGTGAAAGAAAGAAAGAAAGAAAGAAAGAAAGAAAGAAAGAAAGAAAGGAAGGAAGAATATTAATAAAACGAGATAGTGAAAGAAAGAAAGAAAGAAAGGAAGGAAAGAAGGAAGGGAGGAAAGAAGGAAGAATATTAATAAAACGAGATAGTGAAAGAAAGAAAGAAAGAAAGAAAGAAAGAAAGAAAGGAAGGAAGGAAGGAAGGAAGGAAGGAAGGCAGGAAGAATATTAATAAAATGAGATAGTGAAAGAAAGAAAGAAAGGAAGGAATGAAGGAAAGAAGGAAGGAAGGAAGGAAGGAAGAAAGAATATTAATAAAACGAGATAGTGAAAGAAAGAAAGAAAGAAAGAAAGAAAGGAAGGAAGGAAGGAAGGAAGGAAGAAAGAATATTAATAAAACGAGATAGTGAAAGAAAGAAAGAAAGAAAGAAAGAAAGAAAGAAAGAAAGAAATGCACCGATACATAAAGATCCTCCCTTCGTTGCATTGGTCAGCGGTTGCCTAGCAACCTCAAGTGAACAGCTTCCATTTTCCCAGCCCAATGTACCCGGATTATTTGGCATTGCCAAATTACTAATTGTTAAATTAACATTAGAAGTAACTAAATCAGACAATAATTGCAATAATAATAATAATAATAATAATGATAATTACGATAATAGATCAACCTTTCTGTATTGATTTGGCTAATATAAAAGCTTTGGTTTGAGATGGAGAGTGAATTGTCTGAAAACTTGTGAAAAGACGAACCACCAGATCCACGGGGGCATCTCTTTGTCGAAGATTTCACTCAAGGGACTTGAGGTCAGTCAGATGGCTTGGTTTTCGTTAAATGTGTGTGCACTTGTCTCTCTGTGTGTGAGTGTGTGTGTGTGTGAGAGAGAGAGAGAGAGAGACAGAGAGAGACAGAGAGAGAGAGCGTGTGTGTGCGTGTGTGTGCGTGTGTGTGACGGCTACATTTCAAGAGGCATAAAAAAATTAGATATGATCAATTATATATATATATATATATATATATATATATATATATATATATATGGTATAATTTGTCAGTAAATTATTACGAAGGCATGTTTTGTTGAACAAGATAGAAAACTTTTTATTTATTGCTTTTTATTGTAGTTTTTTTTTCCGTATTTCAGGGTCGAGTTGGTGTAAAAATTGTCCCAATGTTTTTTTTCCTAAACGCTTTCAACCATACCTTTGGTTGTCTTTAGGTGTCGTCGTTTAAACTAAATAGCCACCACGAACGACGTGTATTCTATCAAGTTCAACAAAATATGTCTTCGTTAAATATATATATATATATATATATATATATATATATATATATATATATATCAGACTGTTAACATCTGCCTATCATTCTACTTTATTCTTCAGATAGATAGATAGCTTTATCTATCGATCTATTTCAGTATGTCTATCTATCTATCTATGTCATTCTAAATCAATCTATTTATATATATATATAACTCCGTTCGCTTCTATCTATCTATCTATCTATGTATCTATCTCAGTTTTTCTCTATCTATCTATCTATCTATCTCAGTTTTTCCCTATCTATCTATCTATCTATCTATCTCAGTTTTTCCCTATCTATCTATCTATCTATCGATGTCATTCTAAATCGATCTATTAATGAATTTTGTAAAAATGATTTGGCTATAATTTCTTTTTTGCCCACACAAAACCCACTGTATTACAATTTCATATTTGTCCAGAATAGCCCACCCTTGAAAATTGCGATCATTTCTGTAGCCAAGTACAATTTAATTCTATAGAAATGTAATACTTTCATTCACCATCCAGATAAGTTTAAGTCATTTGCTTGATTTTTTAATGAATAGTTAAATCTCAAAATGACGTTTTTATTTAGCAACAATTCAGTTCTCAGTTATATTTTATTAGCGTTTAGATTCCCGAATCTCTAAAAAGGTTTCGAGTTAGGGTGGAAAGAAAGAAAGAAAGAAAGAAAGAAAGAAAGAAAGATATGAAGAGACTAAGAAAGATAGACTGACATAGAAAGAAAGAAAGAAAGAAAGAAAGAAAGAAAGAAAGAAAGAAAGATATGAAGAGACTAAGAAAGATAGACTGACATAGAAAGAAAGAAAGAAAGAAAGAAAGAAAGATATGAAGAGACTAAGAAAGATAGACTGACATAGAAAGAAAGAAAGAAAGAAAGAAAGAAAGATATGAAGAGACTAAGAAAGATAGACTGACATAGAAAGAAAGAAAGAAAGAAAGAAAGAAAGAAAGATATGAAGAGACTAAGAAAGATAGACTGACATAGAAAGAAAGAAAGAAAGAAAGAAAGAAAGAAAGAAAGATATGAAGAGACTAAGAAAGATAGACTGACATAGAAAGAAAGAAAGAAAGAAAGAAAGAAAGAAAGAAAGATATGAAGAGACTAAGAAAGATAGACTGACATAGAAAGAAAGAAAGAAAGAAAGAAAGAAAGAAAGATATGAAGAGACTAAGAAAGATAGACTGACATAGAAAGAAAGAAAGAAAGAAAGAAAGAAAGAAAGATATGAAGAGACTAAGAAAGACTGACAAAGAAAGAAAGAAAGAAAGAAAGATATGAAGAGACTAAGAAAGATAGACTGACATAGAAAGAAAGAAAGAAAGAAAGAAAGAAAGATATGAAGAGACTAAGAAAGATAGACTGACATAGAAAGAAAGAAAGAAAGAAAGAAAGAAAGAAAGATATGAAGAGACTAAGAAAGATAGACTGACATAGAAAGAAAGAAAGAAAGAAAGAAAGAAAGAAAGAAAGAAAGATATGAAGAGACTAAGAAAGACTGACAAAGAAAGAAAGAAAGAAAGAAAGATATGAAGAAACTAAGAAAGACTGACAAAGAAAGAAAGAAAGAAAGAAAGATATGAAGAAACTAAGAAAGACTGACAAAGAAAGAAAGAAAGAAAGAAAGAAAGAAAGATATGAAGAGACTAAGAAAGATAGACTGACATAGAAAGAAAGAAAGAAAGAAAGAAAGATATGAAGAGACTAAGAAAGATAGACTGACATAGAAAGAAAGAAAGAAAGAAAGAAAGAAAGAAAGAAAGAAAGATATGAAGAGACTAAGAAAGATAGACTGACATAGAAAGAAAGAAAGAAAGAAAGAAAGATATGAAGAAACTAAGAAAGATAGACTGACATAGATAGATAGATAGATAGATAGATAGATAGATTCGAATTCGGACAAAAAAACAAACAGACAGACCGACAGATAGACAGATGCTGTTAAAAGTTTTGCGTGATATGCTTATTGCTATTGTTAAAAGCTATTTTACACGCAGCGAGTGTTCCTCTTGAAAAAGATATTTTTGAAGAATCTAATTGATGGTAGGAAATTAATTTTATCGTCACAAATTGAATTATTGTGAATTATTATTCAATTACCTCCGCTAATCAAATTTTTTGATAAAAACAATTATCAATACGCTAAGAGAAAATGTCCGAATCAGAGCAATGAAAATTATTTAAAGCCACACGTTAAACTTAAGATACTTACTCAAAACCTTTTAGGGCAAGGGATCTCAAACTCAAAGACTCAATCGTAAGGATTCTTCAGAGCTGAAACTATGTCTGGCTTCTGAATCCATTAAAGAAAACGAGATCTGTCTTACTACTCTTGCAGAAAAAAAAAGAACAACCCAGTCGGCTGTTTCTGTAGAATACACTTCTGCATCTCAGCAGAGGTGTAAGGCCCCACCCTACCCCAATGAGTGCCCTGGGTATGACACTAAACAATCTGATGGTGAGAATCCTGTAATGCTGGAGCTTTAGGGAATGAAGAGTACTCCCAGGTTCACTCTAGTCAGGAGTGGTAGCACCTGATCGGGTCCTATCTAGGGGGTCATAGAAATGCTTGATATTTAAACTGATTTAGTGATACGTAGAAATCATTTTCATATCGCGCTGCTAACAGGGATCCCCCTGACCCTCTCTTGCCACTCGTCCCTATCGTTCATCGCTCCCGGAAGGTCTTCCAGGCTATATCCTGTATCGGCACAGAGCTGTTGTATATACGTTCTTACTGATCGTCCAATATTGCTCGTCCATGTGAAGGGGTCCACAGGAGTATACCGCTTAGGAGTTTGTCCTTACTTCTCCAGCAGTGTCCCGCATGTCTGGTTCGTCTAACTTGGATAGTTTTCGTGATGGGTGGTAGTTGGCCGTATAGCTACAGTTTTTTGTGGTGTTACCTCCAGGATTGTTCACTATCATATTTCCCAACCCCTCCGCTCGGGCAGGATATGACACAAGGTCAATTTCTAAGCGGAGTTTAACAGATTTTAATTCAGAGTTTTCCTTCCCCTAGACTAGTTGCTTCACCAAGGCTAAAGAACCCAGTCTGCCCTACTATTTACCCATAGCTGGAGGGAGAATAATTGGATTCATACCTTTCCCAAGGGTATTAGTGTTATGTGAAATGCAATCAGTCTCGTCTAGGATTTGAACTCGTGTTGCCGTGTTCATTTCCTACGACGATAACCATTACACCACGGACACCTCCAGGATTGTTCAATATAGTTCGCAACATTCTTATGTAGTTGTCGTCAAGCTTTTTCTGCGTACTTTTAGTTAGCGTCCATGTGGTACGTCCATATAAAAGTATCGACACGACCGCCGCTTAGAAGAAACTGCGTTTTATTTTATCAGATCTGACTTCCATATGACCGATAGTCTATTGATAGCTGTCCATGCCTTTGCTAGTCTCGTGTTGATGTCTTTCTCGTTTGATGAGACGTAGCAATATTTGGAACCAATTGTCTGTGTACAAACAGACAAACCGATTTAGAGGAAGGAAAAACTTAGAATTCAGATCCGTTATATTCCATTTAAAAATTGGCCTTTTGTCACATCCTACTAATGGGGAAGGGTTTTGCTAAATACGGTATATATTTATCCAACCTCTTCGTACGAGTTGAATACAACACAAGGTCAATTTTTTAAGGAGAGTTTAACAGGTTTGAATTCAGAATTTTCCTTCTCCTAGACCGGTTGCCATACAAAGGTTGTAGAATCCAGTCTACCCAAAGCTGGGAAAGAATAGTTCGATTCCTTCTCCCAAACCGGTCACCATACCTGGGCTAATGAGTCTAGTCTGCCCTCCTATTTAGCCATTGCTGGAGGGAGAATAGTTTGATACCTTCTCTCACACCGGTTGCCATACCTGGGCTAAATAGCCTAGTCTGCCCTATCATTTACCCAGATATGATGGGGAGAATGATTGAATTCATACCTTCTCCTAGGGTATTGGTGCTCGTGAAATGCAAACAGTCTCGTCCAGGTTTTGAACTCGTGTCGCCACATCCATTTTCTACGACGGTAACTAGTGCACCACAAACGCCCCCTGGTAAATAGAGTATTGCTAATAAATAAGTATACACACACATATGTACATACAGAAGCAGTTAAGCGTACACACACACACACACACACGCAGATTACATATACACACACAAAGATGTTTACACACACGTACAAAAATGCACATATGCATACATATATTATGTATTATGATTCTATGTTGGTCAGCGCCCATCTTCTCACCTCGCCTTTTGGCTGTCTTACTCTGTGTTTAATTGGTCGCCATCTTTTTCTCGAGTCACTTCGAGTCGATCTTTGCCTTCTCTTTCTGTTCGTTACAGTAACTTCAACAGTCTTCGGATAATATTTATACGAACACATACGTTATTTTTTACTCAACAACTTCCATTTCTTGCCTTGACGGCTAGGGCTGTAAAATACACCGACTGCATCTCTGCAGAGGAGTAAGAACCCCTCCCCCATTGAATGTCCAGGTGTGACACTAAACAATCTGATGGTGACGTTCCGCTAATGCTAGAGATTGGGGCAATGCAGAGAACCCCGTCATTGCCATCGCTCCCAGGTCTACTCTGACCCGGAGGGGTAGAACCTGATAGGTTCCTATCTATGGGTCGAATAGAACTAAACTACGTCCTAATGCAAAACTGAATTGTTTAGAATAGAACTGTTTGACTAAACTGAATAGCTTGAAATAGAAATGTTTTTGACAATAACCGTCAACTTACATTTAAACTGTGCACTTATACTAAACTGAATTGTTTGAAATGGAACTGTTTTTGACATTGAAACTCTACTTACGCTAAACTGAATTGCTTAAAATAGAACTGTTTCGACATCTAACTGTGTGTAAACAAAATCTATACTTATACTAAACTGAATTGTTTGAATTAGAACTGTTTGTATTAGAACTGTTTGAATAAACTGAATAGCTTGAAATAGTAATGTTTTTGATAATTAAACTGTACTCGTGCTAAACTGAATTGTTTGAAATAGAACTGATTTTTGGTATAAAAATGGATTTGGCATTAAATAACCTACAAAGGTTGATATGCCATAAAACCAAAAAACCGACCAACCAAACAAACCAGACTCCCATTTCCTCACCTGTCGGGCATTTTACGGAGAATTAATGAGCATACGTAAAACTCAACCAGTCTATTCGAACCCAACCTGCCAACCGAATGATTCCTAAATTTTAAACGTTCTATTTTAGATCATTCGCATCCAATGAGAGCCAAGCTTTCATATGACCCCAAGATCACCATCTACCACTTAAATAAATGACCCAATGTTATTTTCCACACCGAATGATATCTTAATGGCTAAATTCTACGCAACTTGTATAATGGATTTTACCTTGCTCTTGTGCAACAAAAGTTTGATCATTCATAAAGTTGGCGACCTTAGTCGAGGGTGAGCTGAAGGCTCCCTTCTCAATAGCTACAGCACTGATGTGTAAGGGAAGGCCCTACTCCATTCCCTTGATTGCTCCACTTTACCCTTGATCCACACCTTATAATGCTTAGAGTTAAGCAAGGTGGCATCAAGTACTATTTTTTTAGTCTCTGGTATGACTCGACCAGGGATTGAAGTGTGACGTGCAAAATGTTCACTTAAAAATTATATATATATATATATATATATATATATATGTATATGCTTTTTATATAAAAATACTTTTTATATGAAAATTAAAAGAGAAAATTCACTTCTTTGGTGTCATTACAAATTTATTTCTGGTCGTGATGACCATCATGAGATGTTGCATGAAAAAATTATTTGGGTGCTCTTATATTGCTTCCGGTAACTATAGGATTTGAAAAGAAAATTTAATTTTTTAACTAAAATAATTTTTTTAATTAAATGATATTTTGATATATTTTATCTTATATCTTAATCAAGAAAATTTTTTACAGAGGATATATTATCTATTATTAATTTTTTGATACAATGTTTATATATTCACTTAAAAAAAATCCGTTGATATTGAGCACTCATATTAGATACTCCGACCCCTTGGATTTTCCCTCGGATTATATATATATATATATATATATATAACCGGCTCATTGGGTAGAGTGTTCGCCAATGGTCCAGGGAACCTGGGTTCAATTCCAAGTCGCATCATACTAAAGACTTTTAAAATGGTACTTGATACTTACTTGCTTAACTCTCAGCATTATAAGATACGTATCAAGAGTAAAGTGGAGCAATCATGGGAAAAGAGTAGAGCCCCCCCCCCCTACACCTCGGTGTAGTAGCTTTTGAAAAGTGAGCCTTTCGGTAGCCCTCGACTATGGTCGCCAACTATTAAGGGTAAAGTGGAGCAATTCTGGGAAAGGAGTAGTGCTCCCTACTACACTTCGCTGTTGTAGCTATTGAAAAGGGAGCCTTCTGGTCAACCTCGACTACGGTCGCCAACTTTTATATATATATATATATATATATTGGCAGCATTTCTTCATTAATGTATATTTGATTAAATAAAAGACTTTTTTGTCTACATATTTTTTGTTAATCCTTTCGAATTTCCGTATTGATCTTATGATATTCGGCGGGAATTGGTTGATAAATCTTCCATAATTAGTTATTTCCCAAGTACTTTCTGCCCAATTTTGGGCCATCATCAGGGGAGGGTGTATTACAAAAGTGATGTAACTTTTGTATGTACATTACGACTTCGTGGGTGGGTGTCCTCGTGGTGTAATGGTTAAAGCGTTGGACTGCGGAATCGTAGTACGCGAGTTCGTACCCAAGTCGCGCTATTACGTTCACTTTCGGGCAAATACCCTTGGGAAAGGTATGAACCCCCTTATAAATAGTACCACTACTGTTCTTCTAGGAGAATGGATTCGGCATTAAATAACCTAAAAAGAGTTGATATGCCATTAAACAAAGAAACCAAACCAAACCATTACTACTTTGTAAGAATGAGTGTCTGTATTGTGTAGCGTTTACTTTTCGAATTTGTTTCTATAAATAGTGTCAGTAGCTAAAGACAATTAAGTACATTAGCACTGGTTTCAAAAAGTACTTGAATTAATTATTAAATGATTATTGAAGATTCATTTACCAATTCTTGCCAATTATCATAAGATCAATACGACAATTCGAAAGGATTAATAAAAAATATGTAAACAAAAAATGTCTATTATGTTCAATACACGAAATGCGTACGATAGGTTTCCAGACTTTTTTCGTATGGGGGCATTTAACATTGTCGTAGACTCTTGAAAATTCAGTATGTTATTGCTATACATCTTATAAGATGACTGACCAATTCTTATGATTTCAGGTTCAAATGAACAATACACCAGTCCACAACTCCATCCTTGTCATAGACTATTTGACCAAGATGGGCATCAAGACAGTTCGTCACCCTCCCTATTGTCCAGACCTTGCTCCCTGTGACTTTTGCTTATTCCCTAAGCTCACAGGCTGTCGTTATGAGACAATTGAGGAGATGAAAGGAGCTGTGACGAAGGTCTTTGACACGCTCACATAAGAGGACTTCCATGGGGCCTTCCAGAAGTTGTTGGAACGGCACAATAAGTGCATTGCAGCCGGAGGAGATTACTTCAAAGGGGGCTAGAGTTTCATGCGTGTACTATCAATAAAAGTGCTCATACAAAAAATTCTGGAAACTTATTGTATGACCCTCGTATATATATATATATATATATATATATATAATTTTTAAGTGAATATTTTGTACTTAACACTTTTAAAACTAGTTTGTGCTCATTTGTTTGTTCACAGTTAAATGACTTCAAGTATTGCTATTTATTGTTTGCACGGAGTTAAATGACTTCAAGTATTGATATTGATTGTTTGCACACAGTTAAATAGTTTCAGAAATTGCTACCTATACTAGTTCTATTTGACCCACAGGCGAGGACCTAAAAGATGTTAAACTAAACTTGAGATTACTAGCCATGAGTGGGTACTTTACATTTTGTCAAATTTTCAGAACTGAAGTTTCACCATCTAAGTGTTTAGTGGCATAACCATGGCATTTATTGGGGTTGGATCTTACACCACCCCCAGCAGAAATGCAGTCGGTGTATTCTACAGTCCTGGCTAACTGGACTGAGATGGTTTACATTTATCATATTTAACAACCCCTCCGCTCTGGCAGGATTTGACACAAGGTCAATTCTTAAGCAGAGTTTAACAGGTTTGAATTCAGTTTTCCTTCTCTTAGACTAGTTGCCTCACCAAGGCTGAAGAACCCAGTTTGTCCTACTATTTACCCGTAGCTGGAGGGAGACTAATTGGATTCATACCTTTCCCAAGGGTATTAGTGCTATGTGAAATGCAATCAGTCTCATCCAGGATTTGAACTCGTGTCGCCGTGTCCATTTCCTACGACGATGGTTTACATTTATATTCAGGACATTCATTGGGGGTAGTGTCTTAACCTCCCGCAAAGATGGGGTCGGTGTATTTCACTGTTCTATTTTACTTAACAGGGATGGTTAACTGTCATAATTAGGACATTCATTAGGGGTAGGGTCTTACCCACCCACTCTGCAAAGATGCAGTCGGTGTATTCTACAGTTCCAGCTAACAGGACTGAAATGGTTTACTGTCATATCAGGACATTCATAAGGCTAGGATCTTAACCCCCTGCAGATTTAGAGTCGGTGTGTTCTACTGTCCCATCCGCTTAGACTGAGATGATTTACGGTCATAAACAGGACATTCATTGAGAGGGAAGAGTCTTACCCTTCTGCAGAGATGTAGTCAGTGTATTCTACAGTCCCATCTGACTGGGCAATATATTATAGAGAAAATGGGCAACAATATATTCTCAAAAGTTTTTTTTTACCTTTTTTTATTCACCACTGGTTTGAATTTATTGACGGATAAGATTACGTTTTTAAAAATAAATTTATGTAAAATATATGCTTTTTTCACTTTTTGGTTGTAGAATACTTGAACTACCTTCATACACACTCATGAAGACAGGAGAAGTCCCCGTGGTATAGTGGATAACGTCCAGGTGTAAGCGAGTTTTATCTAAGCAGTGCCATTACGGTCACCTCCAGACGAATAGTCTTGGATAAGGTATGAGAACCCTTATTATCTCAATCTATAGGTACCACTACTGTCCTTCAACATGTATAGTTTTGGTATTAAATAACCCACGAAGATTGATATGCCATTAAACAAAGAAATCAAATCATCGGAAGATGACAAGCATGCTTATACTTCATTTTTGCTGGGGGGTAAGACTCCCCCAGCTAATGAATGTCCTGGTTATAACAGTAAACTATCTCGGTCTATTCAGCCAGGACTGTAAAAGACACTGACAGCATCTCTGCGGAGGGGTAAGACCCCTCCACAACGAGTATCTTGGATATGACATTAAACAATATGATGGTGAGGCTCCTGTAATGTTGGAACTTTGGGGAATGCAGAGTACTCCTTCATTGTCATTGCTCCCAGGTTCACTCTGACCCGGAGTGGTAGCACCTGATTGGGTCCTAGCTGTAGGTCATTTAAACTGTGTGAAAACGAAGGAGTAAATTTGATGTCGGTTGGGTTTTATGGCATATCAACCTTTGTAGGTTATTCAACGCCAAATCCATTTTTATGAAAATAGTTCTATTTCAAACAATTCAGTTTAGCAAAAGTACGCACTTAAAATGCAAGTGCAGATTAATTGTGAAAAACATTTCTATTTCAAGCAATTCAGTTTAGTCAAGTAGTTCTAATTCAGATAATTCAGTTTAGTGTAAGTACAGATTTTGCTTACACACAGTTAAATGTCAAAACAGTTCTATATTAAACAAATCAGTTTAGTCTAAGTAGAATTTCAATATCAAAAACAGTTCCATTTCAAACAATTCAGTTTAGCATAAGCACGCAGTTTAAATGTAAGTACGGTTTAACTGTCAAAACATTTCTCTTTCAAGCTATTTAGTTTAGTCAAACAATTTATTTTAGCATAAGTATGCCGTTAGTTCTATTCAACCCATTGATAGGGCCCTATCAGGTGTTACCACACCGGGCCAGAGTGGACCTGGGAGCAATGGCAATGAAATAAAAGAAAGAAAGGTGAGATCTCTGACGTTTTTAGTTGTAATCTTTAAAGAAAGAAGAAATTAAAGTGAAAAAGAAAGAAAGAAAGAAAGAAAGAAAGAATTATGTGCTTTATGGCTTGTCACATCGAAAGAGAAAGGAAAAGAAAGCAGGAAAGCCAACTGACGTCACAACTCAATGGTTTCTTCAGTTTTTGAGTGCGTCTGCTTGGCTATGTATCTTTTGAATCTACATTGACAGCAACAAGGAAGAGAGAGAAAGAGAGAGAAAGTAAGAGAGTCCCCATTTATCAACGACACAGACAATTTGATTTTTCAGATAATTCAAAGTTTGTTACATGAAAGTTGTGTTTTTATTACAATAACAGACGAGATACTTTTCATTTATTTTTTATTCGTTTTAGATTCTGAAATCTTTTTAATTTGGATTATAAAAAAGATGTATTCTAGTATATATATATATATATATATATATATATATATATAATATTTTGTGATATGTATATTATGCAATAGCAGGCGACAGATTTTCGCAACAATCACGAAAATGTTTTAGACCCCTTTTCTAATCTTATATTTTTCATTCTATTGCAGGTATTGCCTCTTCTGTCTATACATTTTACGGGAAATTTAAAAGCAAAGAATGCATCTTTTCAAAAACCCTTTACCATTCGAGGGTCTCATGGAACCCATGTCTAGAATGACAATGGATTTTGAAGGGAGATTCGTGGACTCCCAGGGTCGGCTGGTTGACCCCCGACATTATCGAAAATACAAAGCTAGTTCTTACGATTGGTATGACTTTTTTAGTAACAGATACACCAATCAAAGTAACAGATATGAGACGAATTCGTACGGACCACAATTGGACTATCATGGCCGACTCTGGCAACCAGACGATTATGAAAATAGACTTGATCTTTACACAGGCATGAACTGGGATTTCCATGACAATTTTGAGCGCTAAATTTAAGAAACAAACGTATAAAAGAAAGAAAGAAAGAAAGAAAGAAAGAAAATAAAAATAAATTGATCAAATTGATTTGTTTACCAATTTTATTTAGAAATGTTCGTTTTATTTTTACTTACAATGTAAAGGTTCCTTTTGATTGGTCTGAAAGTTGAACTAATATTGGTGTTATATAATTGCGGAAGGATTTTTTTCGCTTTGTATATCTTATCTTTCGGTTTAGTTAGGCTTAGAACTGTTCGGCTTAGTGCACGGGTATGGGCACTCATTGAGCGCAGGTGTTCACGCTCGCGTGGGGAGGATGTGACAATCACATATGTCATAATAAAAACCCCGGATAGGAAATGGGACTGTGGATGTGAATTACGTCATGCCCGAAAGCGATGAGCTGAGGATTTTGGGTGATTTTTGAAAAAAAGCAGTTAGTTGAGATTCGGGCTTGGGCGAAGCGAGTTGATTTTTGAGCCTCGGCGAGGCCAGGCCAGTTGAGTCTACGTGAAATAGTCATCATAGTAAAAATTGTGTGTCTCTCTCCTCGTGTTTGTTACGTGGGGCAGAAAATAGATTAATAAGGAGAAATACATCTTTCATGTATATTACAAATGTGTTTTATTTGTCTTTATTATTCCGAGACGAAAAATAAAGAAGTGAAGGAGAGGTGCCAAGCCTATCCTTTCATGATTTGCTCGGTAGTTCACGAGGCTAAAAGAAGAAGAGTAAAGAAAAAAAAAAAGAAGACGGCAAGAAATGGAATTGCAAGTCAACCCCTATCCACTATTTGCCCGCTTCAGCTAGCCTTGAACTCTTGGAGTGAACTTTGGGTGACCTTACCAGCCATGTGTCCAGCCCAAGAACCAGTGGAGAGACCCTTTTTTTTTTTCTTTTTATTTTTTTTTTTTTTTGGCACTCGAAAAGTGACAATAGTAGTAACAGTCCTGACTTCGAGGCGTTAACATCCATTCAGGAGCTTCGTTCCAGTCTACCTGAAACGTGACCAAGAAATAGATAACAGAAACCAAACAACTCCTCGTGACACTTAAATTCAAACCTCTTAAAGAAAAAAGAACGAAAGAAAATAAAATTATTATCAAGCCCTAAACCCTCAGTGAGTTTCATATTCCTTTTGCCTTTATGTATCTTCCTTGCAAATCTATTTGAGTTGTGATTCGTCTCGGATTTTAGATATAGATATTATCGTTACTTTTCCATCCCTTTTTGTTCTTAAACGTTTTTTTTTATCTTATTTTCCCCTAATTATATTGTTAATGTTGTTATAAATTTTGTTGTTAAATCTTCAAATTGTGTTATGTTGTGATAATACCCGCTTCTGCAGTTTGCATAAGTCATTGAGTCCACGTCTGAATACTTATGTGGGCCGGATCAAAGCGAGAAGCAGGTTCACAGAGAAAAGAACAAGACAAAACAACAACTTGTGGTTAAAACGTCAAGGGATGTTGAGAAGCGTGTAACACTTAGTGGATGATTAATTCTAGTTTGAGTTTCGGCTGGCAAAAGATTATCTTAACTAACTGGGTCCGGCTGTTCGTTATTTCTTTGTCCCGGTCTAATCAACTCCCTTCGAACCCAAACTAAGTCTGACCTCGGACCCAAAATGCACCTGTATATATACAGAATGTCTCACTACTACTTCCGGCTAATGGAACACCCACGAATAAACCCATAACTTTTTGGGGAGCCAATTCTCTCCCAAAAAAACTGGACATAAAATTAGTTCCTAGACTGGCCGTCTCCGATACAGGGACATTAAATTCAGACCCTTTTAAGTTCTGACAAGTACTTAACACGTCCGCAACTATATGTATAAACATTTTCTTATCTAGATTTCCTTAATCTAGTTAATGGGTTTTCCTAACATTTGAAACTCGATACCCAGGCCGAATCTAACTCATCTCGCCACATATATATGTGTGCATATGTGCGCGTGCGCGCAGGTGCGCGTGGGCGTGGGCGCACACACATACATACACACACACGCACTCTGGTATGGGTGCACACACACACGTGTGTATACATATATGTGCATATATCCAACTCATAGTGTCACACACCTCCCTCAACCATTTTTGTCATTTATTTCATAAATTACATAAAAAATTCAACAACAATAAGACACTATGCACATCCACTCAGCACATCATGACCCTGCTCGGGCAACATTGAATAAAGAACAGTAAAAAAAAATTTTAAATTGTCTGATTACAAACACAAATTACCAGAGAATTTATAACAATCATCGCCTTTAACAGTAGTAGGCAACAAGATTCAACAAAAACAATAAGAGACCATGCATCTCAACTCGGCCGAGGAGAAAACAAAATAACAATTAAGCAAACAACAACAACAACAAAAATGTACAGGCAGTAACAACCGAAATTACAAAATTTTAAAGGGGTTCGGTCGTCCCCAAAAAAAAAATAATAAATAATATAACAACACCATATCATCATACACATAAAAAAAATTTAAAAATAAAAAAAATATTGCTGGATTCAGCTCTTCCACCTTGCTCTCCTGTGAACAATTCTGGGGTCTCCTGACTCATCCTTATTCTTTATTCCAATAGGACTTTTCGATTCACCTCCAACAGTATTCAATTTTTCTTCAATTCGCCCCGCCCCCACCCAACAGAACACAGGGGAATTTTAACCACCCCTACGCAACAATTTCAGGAGGATTTTTCCATTCACCTCCAACGTTATTCAACTTTCGAACATTTCACCCCATTCTCCAACCCATCAGAACACAGGGGAATTTTAACCACCCCTACCCAACAATTCAGGAGTATTTTTGGACTTGTCTCCCCCCTTTCCTTACGACGTGGGAGCATCAGTAATCTCCGCAGTTCGATCGGTGTCGTAACAGGAATAATGTTCCAGAAAGCACTGTGGAATTCACTTCCCAACCTGGGGGTCTTCACTGCCCCCTGCAACAAACAAAACAAGTCTCTCAGAGTTACTGAAAGTTCACTGTAGCTGACTTTCAGCCAGCCATCACTTCAAAAAAAAAAAAGTTCCCCCTCAATAGTAAAGTCTGGCAAAATTCAAGCTCTGCTCTCTTTTCCTCCTTCCCCTTTCCTTTTTTTTTCTTTCCTTTCTCCTTCTCCTTTCTTTTCCTTTCTCTTCCCCCTTCTTTTTTTTTCTTTCTCTTTCTTTTTTTCCTTTTTTTTTTTTCTTCCTTTTTTTTTTTTTCCTCTCTTTTTTTTTTTCCTTTTCTTTTCTTTCCTCTTTTCTTCTTTCTTTTTTTTTTTTTTTTTTTTTTTTCCTTTTTAGGCATTCACTTTTATGACACCAAGTTGTAGCGGCTCTTCAAGTACTGAACATGCAGTGTCTAATTGGTCCATACTTGGGAAAAGTGCAGTGTCCTTTGTTTCCTTGGTCCCTGCTATCCTGGTTGACATTTCATCTTGGTCACTATGTCTCTTTTCTGGCATATTTTTCACCCTACATCTTATCAACCACTGCCTTCCCCGGATTATCAATACCACTACAACTATAATTACGACTATAACACACACCCCTAGAGACGACCAGGCTATGGTGCCTGCGGGCTGATCATACCATGCAGGATTTTCCCTTCCCACAGTCTCCAACTTATACACCAGCTTGTGTAGATTAATATTATCTATGTTTTCCAGAAGCTGGGGTAATTTAGCCTTATTTAAGACGGGCAATTTCTCCGCCAGCGGTTCCCACAGGCCCGCCCACCTGCTTGAAGAGACGTTTGAGAGGGCGAGGAAAGAGTCCCTAGTTTCAAATTCCTCCTCCGCCTGATAATAGGGCGGTAAGGTGATGGATCCCCCGAAAGCTGAGCAACCCATAGGCAAACTGATTACGGTCAGAGGGGGTGCTGCTCTTATGGTTACTGTCGACCGCCCCCTACACACCTGAGATAAGGCTAACTCCCTCTCCAGCACCACCGCCCAAACCCCATCGGACAACCCTATGGCCTGTGGCATCATGGCCCTCCTAGACACTTCTACATGACAAGTTTGCTGAATACCCTCCTTGTTATTTCTAAACAGCTCAACTAAACACAGTCGGTGGCCCCCAGTGGTGTACATGGGGCTCTTGGACGTACATGATCCCAGTGCATCTGTCTTACACTTCTCTATTTCGGACGCTAATCTCTCCAATAGATCGTGATAGGGCTTCAGGTCGATCATGAGTGTGAGGACCCATTTCGATCGAGTAATTACCACTTCTGTGGACTTTTTAAAAATGGTGCTCTGACTGCGCCTCCACGCACCGGTTGGCATCATCAGAATGAGCAGTAGCAGAATCCTCTCCCCAGCCATTCTGTAATGTAATAGGATGCAGAGTTACTAGGGATGAACACACTATAAGGAGAGAAAACTCTGTGACACAGCCCCCATTCCCGTTATACTTCCTTCTATTCTAAGCAGCAACCATCCTCTTTGGATGTACAACTAAAGGTTGGACTTCCGAGAGGGTGGAACTCCTGCATCTATTTCCTCGGTGCGAAATTGATCCCCATCCTCCCGTGGTAAGTTTTCCTTTCGCAACCTTTCCTGTATTTTACTCAGAAGCATATCTTCTTCATCGTCCGTTCTTTCTTCCTCTGGGGATTTGGCTAACCTTAATTTTAACTCTGCAAGTGGGATCTCATCCTCAGAAATCCACCTATGTAGTTCTTGCCGAGGGGGATAGAATCCCCCCCTTGGATCGTGATCATCCTCTGCAACACTTGATGGGGGTGATTCTAACTCGGAATCCTGGATATCGGAGTCCAGCTCCGAGCGGGGGGCAGCTAACGTTGATTGCCTAATTGATCTTCCGTTGTTTTCGACCTGTGGATTTTCCCACTCTCTGAGCTCGGCTAATTTCAAATCATTAGCATGGACCCTCTTAACCTTTCCCACTAGTTGGTTCCATATTACGAAAGTAACGGGACTCGTTTTTTCGACAATCCTATAGTATGGCCTCCACTTTTGATCTAGTTTACCCTGCCTATTGTGAGCCCGGTAATATACTGGATCTCCTACATCTAACTCTACTTTTCGGCGACCCTTGTTGATGGCGTGATTTCTCTTTTTCTGTGCACGTCTAATCCTGTCCCGAGCCCTTATGAAAGTTTTATGCTGTTGTTCAATGATGAGACGGTGGTGGTCCTCACCCATGTATTTCCTACGAGGTCTTAGCAAATTGTCTACTGGTAGGACCACATCACGCCCAAACAGCATGTAGTATGGTGAGAACTTTGTTGTCTCACACATCGAGAATCTCACTGCAGCCAGTGCCTGAGTTAGGTACAGATCCCAATTATGTCTGTCACTCTCAGTCAATTTAGACAGTATATCACCCAAGAAACGGTGGAAACGTTCTACCTTGGTATTACTCTGTGGATGATATGGAGACGTAGTTATGTGTTTTATATTGAGGCTTGCCATTGTTTCCCTCATTATCTCATTCACATTTTCAGCTCCATTGTCGGTCACTATCTCCAGGGGAGCCCCATAGCGTGGAAATATCTCTGTCAAAATCAGGCCAGCTACAGTTTGAGCCTTCTTGTCTGCTACAGCGTATGCCTCTGGCCAATTAGTTAGCCAATCAACAAAGCTAACAATATAGACATTTCCCCGCAGGGTTTCACCGTATGGACCAGAGATATCTAAGCTAACCTTTTCAAATGGATAAGCTGGAACATCCATCTCCTCAAGAGGGGCTGTCTCACACCTGCTACTCCTGGTCTGACAGGTGACACAGCTATTCACATATGTCGTAACATGTTTGTACAGACTGGGCCAGTAATATTTCCTACTAATGAGCTCGTAGGTCTTATCGATGCCTATGTGCCCTATCGCATCATGGCACTGTTCCAGTATCTTATTCTGTAGTGCCTGGGGGACGTACAATCGAGGTCTAGCTTCCTCGTCCTTATTAGAAATGTAGTATAACCGATCGTCCTGTACTAGGTATCTACTTGCACATGCTTCCGTTACCTTCCCCGCCTCTATTGCTTCTTTTAGTGTCCTAATTTCCTCATCTATCTGGTAATCGCCGACTAGTTCTATTAAATGATGTTGTCCTGTGGCATTTGAAGCATCACAGGTTACATTGTCAGCACTTGGCCCCTTTTCTATTTGGTGGGAGTTGATTGCATTTATCTGATAGGCTCGATCATCCACTTCTGGTATTATGCTGATTGATTCCCGCTCCAGCTGCTTAGGAATCCGTGATAATAAGTCAGCACATGTATTTTCCCTACCCGCAAGGTATTCTATTCTGCAGTTATACCCGCTTAGCTTAAGTGCCCATTGTTGGATCTTTTTATTGGTCCAGTCTGCCTCGAACAGATACTGGAGGGGCTTATGGTCAGTCTTAATTACGAAGGTAGCACCACTCAGGTAGTAGTTAAGCTTTTCTAATGCATAAACTATGGCATAAGCCTCCTTTTCAATCACGGGCCATCTCTGCTGCGTAGGTGACAATTTATGAGACAAGAAGTAAATAGGTACTTCCTCTGGCACACCTGGTATGGGGCCATCCCTCTCAGGGCATGGCTGAGTAAGGCAAGCACCAATGCACTGATCACTGGCATCGGTGTACAGAATCATTGGCCTACTTAAATCCGGGTAGGCCAATAGGGGGATGGCTGTCAGCTGTTCCTTCAGCGTATTGAAAGATCGCTGACAATCCTCTGTCCAACTAAACCGGGCATACTTCTTGGTTAATGCTATGAGTGGTGTTGCTATCCTTGAAAACGCTGGTATGAATCTCCTATAGTAGCCTATCGCCCCTATAAATCCTCTAACTTCTCTAACAGTCCGTGGTTTGGGCATAGCTCTGATTACTTCAACCTTATCTATATCAGGGTGTACTCCACTCTCATCAATAACGAATCCTAGATACTTTGTCTCCTTTTTCATAAACTGACATTTAGATAACTTAATCTTCAGTCCATGCTTCCTTAACCGAGCAAACACTGTCTTCAAGTGCCTGAGATGCTCATCGACACTGGCTGAAAAGATCAATATGTCATCCAGGTAGGCCATAGCAAACTGTTCCAACCCCCCTAGCACCACAGACATGAGCTGTTGAAAAATACCAGGCGCATTGGCTAAACCAAAGGGCATGACTCTAAACTGATAAAGTCCCACGTGACATGCAAAGGCTGTCTTTTCTCGGTCAGCCTCATCCAAGGCCACCTGCCAGTATCCCGATCTCAGATCTAGCGTGGAAAAGTATGTTGATTTGCCAAGCAGGGCCAGGATGTCATCGATCAATGGCAAGGGGTAGGCCAGGGGTTTTGTGATATTATTCAAGGCTCGGAAATCCACACAAAACCTATGCCCCCCATCCTTTTTGCTGACTATTACTATTGGAAAACTCCATGGGGACACTGAACGTTCAATAACGCCTGCCCCCAGCATATCCTTAACTGCCCCCTCCACTAGTTTCCGTTTGTGCAGTGGGGTTCGATACGGTTTTAGTCTTATAGGTGGATGGTCACCAGTGTTGATTTTCATCCGAACTGACTGGGTTTGACCCAACTCCTTATCCGAGTTGGCTACTAAGTCCCTATTCTCAATTATAACCTTGCTTATCTTATCCTTATGTTCAGTGGGTACTACTATTTCTTCAATATTAACTACTGTGTGTGTGTATCCATCTTCAGAATCTGCCTCACCTACCACATTCTCCCTTATACTTGCTGATACCGCCCTACCTACTTCCCTGCCCCTAGGTATTTTTATCGTGGTGTTAGTGGTGTTAGCCAACATAATAGGAATCTGGCCTTCCCCACCAACTTCCACCACTGATTCGCATAGAGTAACCTCCCCCTCTTCACGGGCGGGATCATCCATGGGGGTTATTTGAAAAGTACCCCTACGCTGTTCTTCTGTGGGAGACAGCCTGCCTTGACAAGAAATAGCTGTACAAGGGCGAATAACAAGATCCTCAATGGTTACCACTATAGATTCCTTGTTCATGCAGTTCTCAAGTGGTATCTCCTTTCCACCTAATTTTAGCATAACTGGATTGAAACTCATGTATGCTTTGTTTCCTTTTAGCCAATCTCTACCTAAGATCATCGGTCTACAAAGAGTGGTTGCTACATATAATGTTTGCATAGTTACCACCTCTCCTACCATCACTGGCAGACATATCATACCAGATATTTTCATTTCCCGACCGTCAGCATGTACTACTCTTAAATCTGCAGGTTTTAAATCTTTGCACCTAAACCCTAAGTCTAACAAATCCTTCTGCCTAATCATTGATATGGATGCTCCAGTATCTAATAATGCTCTTACCTTTTTTTTTACGATCTCTACTTCACAAATTATCTCGGTGTCCTGACCAAATAATCCATAACTTTGGGCCACCCTTATTTTCTTCTGGGTGGCCCCCCCACGTTTCCCTGGACCCTTCCAACACGCTTCCTTCCCCCTAATGTACATCCCATTCTGGGGCACTCCCTCCGTATGTGACCCAGCTGTCCACACTCCCAGCACCCCGGTTGTTTTGGGTCAGGAAGTGGCTTTCTCCATCCCCTCTCATGGGGGTGGTCTCTCCAACGATAGCCCGAGTGGCCACTCCCTCCTTGGTCCCAAGCAACAGGAGGAGTCTCTGTCCACCTCGTTCTCGTCTCTCCTGACCATCCCCTTTCTTCTCCCCGCCCCTGGGAGGCTGTGAGCCTATTATAAAGCCTTAGACTCTTTCCTGCCGTCGCAAACGCCTCCGCCAGTGACGCTGGGGCCGCCCTTGCTGTATCTTCTCTTACGAACGTGTTCTCTATAGCGTCCGTGTAATATTCAGCTAGCTGCGCTTGAACTGCTTCCCCCTCGCGTTGGACGGCGTCTTTGTATGCAACCTTAGCTAACCTTAAAACTCTACTAGCTAGTTCCGAGAGAGTTTCTTCCTCCCTTTGCTTAATCTTAATTAAGGCCCTAGCAGCATCAGTCGCACCAGTATAATCACTGTACTGGTTAGTCAGCTGTTCTAAAAGGTCCCCCCAGTTGCATCCGGGATTATCATCTAAGTATAATCCTATGTATTCTGATACCACCCCGTCTGAATAGTCATAAGCCAGATTCACCAACTCTGTCTGTGTAAGTTGGTAAATTTTAGCCTTTTTTTTCAGAGCTTCTACCCAGGCCTGAAACTCTGAGGCCTTTCCCGTGAATATAGGGATCTTAGATCCACCTGTGGCTACCTTAAAAATTGGGCGCGATGGGACATCTGTATCTAACCTATCCATATTTCTATTAATGCCAGCGAGACACACTAATTACAAAAACAACTATGACCAAGAAAACAATAGAACAATTTTTTTTTTAGCCTACCTTGCAGGGACCGGAATAGATTTCCTTTTCTGTTTCCTTTCTTTTCTTTTTCTTCCTTTTTAATTTTGCCTTGTTTTTTTTTTTTGTTTTTTTTTTGTTTGTTTTTTTAAATGTTCATTTACGTGTTTATTTCTTTCGTTCTCCTTGTTGAATTAAAAAAAAGTATATATGAATATACAAAAATCGCCAGTAGTTGAAGTGTTCGTTGAAGTGGGGGAAGAAGTGTGTATCTGTCTGTACCTCTTTTCTTTCTTCCTTTCTTTTCTCTCTCCCTTATTTTTACTGTAGGATTATGTTTCCTTTCCTCCTTTTTCCTCGTTTGTTTTTGTCTTGGTTTGGTTGCGTTTTGGTTTTTCCTTCTGTTTTTTTTTTTTTTTTTTTTTTTTTTTTTTATACACCCGTGTCTATCGGGTTATCGAAGCCTTCACTCATCTATACATATATACGCATACACCTATGCGTATTGAGTGTTTATTCGGCCGGGCAGATTTTTCCTTCCTTTTCCTTTCTCCACAAGTTCTATTGTACGAACGTGCAACCCAAGGTCAATCCCTGTCTACGGCACCAGTGTGATAATACCCGCTTCTGCAGTTTGCATAAGTCATTGAGTCCACGTCTGAATACTTATGTGGGCCGGATCAAAGCGAGAAGCAGGTTCACAGAGAAAAGAACAAGACAAAACAACAACTTGTGGTTAAAACGTCAAGGGATGTTGAGAAGCGTGTAACACTTAGTGGATGATTAATTCTAGTTTGAGTTTCGGCTGGCAAAAGATTATCTTAACTAACTGGGTCCGGCTGTTCGTTATTTCTTTGTCCCGGTCTAATCAACTCCCTTCGAACCCAAACTAAGTCTGACCTCGGACCCAAAATGCACCTGTATATATACAGAATGTCTCACTACTACTTCCGGCTAATGGAACACCCACGAATAAACCCATAACTTTTTGGGGAGCCAATTCTCTCCCAAAAAAACTGGACATAAAATTAGTTCCTAGACTGGCCGTCTCCGATACAGGGACATTAAATTCAGACCCTTTTAAGTTCTGACAAGTACTTAACACGTCCGCAACTATATGTATAAACATTTTCTTATCTAGATTTCCTTAATCTAGTTAATGGGTTTTCCTAACATTTGAAACTCGATACCCAGGCCGAATCTAACTCATCTCGCCACATATATATGTGTGCATATGTGCGCGTGCGCGCAGGTGCGCGTGGGCGTGGGCGCACACACATACATACACACATACATACACACACACGCACTCTGGTATGGGTGCACACACACACGTGTGTATACATATATGTGCATATATCCAACTCATAGTGTCACAATGTTGGTTTTGTGAGTGCTTGTCGCTTATTCCGCTGTGATTTACCGAGAGTCTTCGATTGGAGAAATTCCCTTCCCATAGTTCGCCTTTTTTTTATCGAACCTTGGGGCATTCTCGCTATTTTATATTTTTTATTATTATTCTCGTTACGTGCCAGCTATCGCAGTCCCAGTGAAAGCCAGGTCGTAAAATGTTGAAAACCTAAAAGTCAAGAAGGTAATAAAAGTTTCGTACCTGAACTAAAGAAAGTCGTCAGTGTTTCGGGATTCCCTATGTATATTTCACATATTCATATCTATTTTGTCCTATTTTGGTGAATATGCTACATTGGTATCAGTGTAATCTTCCGGTTCTACAACTTTTTACGCCCTCTAGCAAGGTCAGGTTATCTATTTAATCTTTCGCTTTCCTTCGAATTTCGTGGTTTACAAAAATGGGAAAAGTCCACCAGTTGATATGTTCATTACTAGTTGATTGTCTCTTGGTCTGATCTTCCAGATAATCCACCTTTATCTCAAAATCCCAGAGAATTTTTTTGCGACACACTTTCTAAGAAAAATTCGGGTTTGTCCATTTTTTCAAATTTTAGTCTCTTATTGGATGTTCACGGAAGTGGTCATCACTGATTTTGTTTGGTTCGGTTTATTTGCTTAATGGCATATCAACTCCTCAAGGGCTATTTGATGCCAAAATTTGATTCAAATCTAAATGTTTGATTGCTATCATAACTATTAATAGGTTTGGTTTGGTTCATTTGTTTTACAGCATATCAATTCCGTATGGGTTATTTAAAGCCGAAATTGTTATTGATTTATTATCGGTGATCATTATCTACTTCAAGTGGAAATTTATACGAAGAAACAGGATATTATTAGGTCTTATTAATTATCAAACTCTTCTAAAAAAAATGCCATTACGTCCTGTGTCCTGTGATAACTTCGAAGGGGAGTAGAGTTTTATGTGTGTACTATCAATAAAAGGGCCCATACGTAAAAAAATGTCCGGAAACTTATTTAGTGATCCTCGTGTGTCGTATATGCTGTGATTCGGGCTAATAGGTCCGAATTTACTCCGAAACAAATTCCACTTTTCGAAGTAGATTTGAAAGTCCAAAAGTAGGTGCCCATAAGTCCTAGTTTTTTTGTTACTTCAGCGGGAGACTTTGTCCACAGGTAGAGTCGTACGTCTGCGCGCCTCACGTGCCAGGCAGAAGAAAAAGAAGAGGCAATCCCATGTGGCCGACTTGCCGCGTACGGAGCCAGACACGGGAATTTTTTCCTTCGCCGTATTTTCGTATTCAGTTACGACACAAGAACTCTATTCCAGAGATTTTTAAAAAAGCATTAACTTAAAGAAAGGATGTGAATAGAATGTATGATATAAAAAATGGGGTACCTAATGGGCTATCCCCGAATAAAATAAAATTTCTAGCAATCACTGTTACATAGTAGCTTACAAGTTGAGCCGCGAAATCGTAGTAAGTGAATGGAATAATTGACTGAACGGATAGAAATTTTATTTCAAGGGAGACAAATCTTCAATATCTGTCTATATTTCTGAGATGAGGTATCATGTACATTATTTACATTTTTCGTTGGTGAGATCCAGTGACATACGCAAAGAGTGTGAGTTCGATACCCAATGAAGGCAGTGGAGAACTTTCAGAAGGGAAATTAACATGAGATAACTGATAACTGACTTCCATTAAACATGGCTCGTGGAACCAGAACAGTCTACCCTGGTAAGCGAAATAAAGGGTCAAGTTCTACATTCCAGCCACCTGAAGAAGGCCGAAGCATACAACTGCTGAAATGTGATAAATATGGCGACAAAAATGAAGACAATAGTCCGAAAAATGTAAATAATGAATCAAATCTTGTTTTTAAGATATATAAAACCTAAATAAGGTCTCAAAAAGAATATTGAACTCAGGCCTGGGCTCCAGTATACTATCGAAATTGGAGGGTATAAAAAGAAAGGTGACAAAAAAATTTTAAAAACAGTAAATGGTTATAGTTCAAGAGAGAGATTGGAGACACTAGAATGAGCTACTTTACTAGAAAAAAGAATGAGAGATGATCTAATATACACTTTTAAAATAATTGATGAAATTTTTAACTATGGTAGTATGGGCTTCTTGGTTTTTTTCTGTATTACAATATGCAATATAAACTTCATTTAAAACAAGACAAACAAGGAAAATCTAAAGTTTTAAACAACCTTTATAAACAAAAAAACGATAGCTTGAATTTGCGTATTCAAAAGTTTGCTTTTACGTGTAGTAACGTTGTTGCGTAGCCATATACACGAATATGGCTATGTGCAAAATAGACATGTAATGTTCATAACGATAGAATATATAAAGAACAGGAATCTCAAAAACACGTAACTACTTCTTGTTCAGGTACGAAACCTTTTTATTAACTTTGAGTTAAAGGTTTCGACGTAAGGAGGAGAGACACAATCTTCTATGCTGTCTTATTCATTTGGCCCCCAACTCGAGCGGCCCCCCATAGGGCGCAAGTTTGCCTCGCGCCTGCGAGCTCCAAGGGTCGATCCTTCTCGTTTGGCGTCTAAAACCCGACTCTCATTTTCTTCAAATTCTCACACAAACTTCCGCGTGCTTCCGGTGCGTGACGTCACCTGCACCTTGTCACCCAGTATCGTCTCGGACTGTTATGACATCTAAGTGACACCTCCATCCGCTCGCGCGCACCCGCGTTAACACCTGCTTCAATCTTACACCCAACCAACCCATGTGCTGAGCCGAAAGTTTCTCAGCCTAACTAAACTCAAAGGCATGAACCGAAATCCCTCGGCTATTTCATAACAACGTTTCAATATAGTGGAAAGTAGAATGTTGGAAAAAGGGAAAAAGTGAAGGGAGGAAAATGTTTATAAAGTGTACTTATTCCTTTTCGTCTTTTTCCATGGTCAGGTAGTAGTCACTGGCAGAAAAGTAATTTTCAACTCTTAGCTCGGGGGCGGGTTTTACTTCTCGCTTGATTACTGTATCTGTGAAGCTTCCTTTTTTTTGTCTCTTTTTATTCTCTCCCTCGGTTCACGAAACCTTGAGTTTATATCTCTTTCCGCTGGCTCAAAAAACCGTCGCTCGACCATCCCTTCTCATTTTGGGCGCGAAAGCTTCCCATTGGCTACATTGATTTTTATTATATTTCTTTTTGACTTCTGACCGGATGGGTGCGTGGAGCTGATGCGTAGCGACGTGTTTATACACATTGTATGTGACAGCTGACGAGTCAATATCCGGTTGGAAGTTTTATTATTAATCCCCACAGTAGATATTTTTTCAATATTCCTCTTCGAACAGGAAAGTTGCTGTCAAGGCAGATTTTAAAAATTAAGTCTACTAACCATTTGGATTTTTTACTGATAGACTAATATATCCGCCTAATCAGACCAAAAATAGCAGCAGGGTTTTAAAAAAATTAAGATTTAATTGTATGGTTTTAAAAAATTGTAGGAAAAAGAATTTTAAAAGTCATTTTCGGGAATTATTTGAGGAATTACTTAACAGAATGCATTCACTATCAATACAATATCTACATATTGTATTGATAGTGAATACATATTGTGTAAAGATTCTTTTTTTAAGGTTGATGTGAGAAGATAGTAAAAAGGGGAGATGCCCAAGGAGGCATAACAAACAAATAATGAAGTAATATTTTTTTAAAGATTGATGTGAGAAGATAGTAAAAAGGGGAGATGCCCAAGGAGGCATAACAAACAAATAATGAAATAATATTTTTTTAAAGATTGATGTGAGAAGATAGTAAAAAGGGGGAGATGCCCAAGGAGGCATAACAAACAAATAATGAAGTAATAGTTTTTTAAAGATTGAGGGGAGAAGATAGTAAAAAGGGGAGATGTCCAAGGAGGCATAACAAACAAATAATGAAGTAATAATTTTTTAAGGTTGATGTGAGAAGATAGTAAAAAGTTTGGTTAGTTGCTTTGGTTTCATGGCCTATAAACCTTTGTAGGTTATTCAACGCCATATCCATTTTCATACAAATCGTTATATTTCAAACAATTCAGTTTAGCAGAAGTATGAACTTTAAATGTAAGTACATTTTGTGAAAAACAGTTTTATTCCAAGCTATTCAGTTTAGTCAAGCAGTTCTAATTCAGATAATTCAGTTTAGTATAAGTACAGATTTTCTTTACACACAGTTAAATGTCAAAACAGTTCTATATTAAACAATTCAGTTTAGTGTAAGTACAGTTTCAATGTCAAAAGACAGTTCAATTTCAAATATTTCAGTTTAGTATAATCATGCAGTTTAAATGTAAGTACGGTTTAATTGTCAAAAACATTTCTATTTCAAGCTATTCAGTTTAGTCAAACAATTCAGTTTAGTATAAGTATGCTGTGAGTTATATTTAACCCGTAGATAAGGCTCTATCAAGTGCTACCATTCGGGGCCAGAGTGGACCTGGGAGCGATGGCAATGAAGGGGTACTCCGCATTCCCCAAATTTCCAGAATTACTGGAACCTCATCATCAGATTGTTTAGTGTCATATCCAGTACACTCGTTTTGGGGGTGGGGGGTCTTACCCCTCTGCAGTCAGTGTATTCTACAGCCCCAGCCGAGTGGACAAAGTAAAAAAGAGAGATGCCCAAGGAGGGACAACACACAAATAACAAAGTTATAATTTTTTACGGTTGATGCGAGAAGATATTAAAAAGGGGAGATGCCCAAGGAGGTATGAAAAACAAATAATAATAAGACTTTGATATACAAACGGATCACCTAATCTCGGCCCGAAGACCAGACATCATAGTAATCAACAAGAAAAGGAAATCTGCAAAATTGTCGACTTTGCTGTCCCGGCTGACCACTGAATAAAATTGAAAAAAATGTGAAAAGAGAAAGAAGTACCTCGACCTTGCTAGAGAATTGAAAAAACTATGGAACATGAAGGTGACAATTATACCAATTGTGATTGGTCCTTTTGGTACGGTAACTAAAGGATTATTAAAGGGCCTGGAAGATTTAGAAGTTGGTGGCCGAGGGGAGACCATCCAAACAACCGCATTATTGAAAACGGACAGAATACTGAGAAGAGTCATGGAAAAAAAGACTTGTTGTCACTTAATCTCCAATGAAAGACCATCAGATGTCGCTGAAGTGAAAAACTCTCATGAGTAATAATAATTATAGTAATGTAGTGGTTGAGAAAAAAACTATTAATCTCTTAATAAACAAATGTAGCAAACTCGCACAAAGGAAGCATAACCCTAAACATGACTGGGTGGAGAAGATGATCCACTGGGAATTGTGCAAGAAATTGAAATTTGACTATAATTCCAAATGGTACATGCGCAAACCAGAATCCGTCCCGGATAATGAGACACTCTTAGTTTTCTGAGATTTTGAGATACAAACAATCACTTACTCTAGACCAGACCAAATGATAATCAAACAAAAAAAAAGTGATAAGTACTTGGACCTAAGAAAGCTAAGGCACTTGAAAGTGATGGTGAGAATTATTGCAATTGGCACGCTTGAAATGGTCCTCAAAGACTTTGTAAGGGGAGGCTGGAAGAATTGGAAATCAGAGGACGAGAAGAGGTAATCCAAACTTGTTAAGATCAGTCACAATACTCTGAAGAGTCCTAGAGACCTGAGGAGACTTGCTGTCACTTAGCCTCCAGTGAAAGACCATCAGCTAACGCTGGTGTGAAAAACTCGCAAGAAGGTAATCATTTGACAATTGTGTTAGGAATTGAAGTTTGACCATACGAACAAATGGTATATGCGCAACCCAGACTCCGTCCTGGAAAATGAGACGCACGAGGTTCTTTAGGATTTTGACATACAAACAGATCCCCTAATATCGACCAGACGATCAGACCTTGAGATAGTCAACAGGAAAAAAGAGAACCCGTCGAATGGTGGATTTTGTCATCCTGGTGGACTGCAGAGTAAAATTAAAAGAAAGTGAAAAGGGAGATAAATACCTCGACCTTGCTAGAGAACTGAAAAAAAAAAAACTATGGATCATAAAGGAAGTTGGTTGGTTGGTTGGTTGGTTGGTTTTATGGCATATCAATCTTTGTAGGTTATCTAACGCCAAATCCGTTTTATGCAAATAGTTCTATTTCAAACAATTCAGTTTAGTATGAGTAAACAGTTTAATTGTGAAAAACATTTCTATTTCAAGATATTCAGTTTATTCAAACAGTTCTAATTCAGCCAATTCAGTTTAGTATAAGTACAGATTTTGTTTACACACAGTCAAATGTTAAAACAGTTCTATATTGAACAATTCAGTTTAGTGTAAGTACAGTTTCAACAGTTCCATTTCAAACAATTCAATTTAGCACTACGCAGTTTAAATCTAAGTACACAGTTTAATTGTCAAAAACATTTCTATTTCAAGCTATTCAGTTTAATCAAACAATTCAGTTTAGCATAAGTATGCAGTTAGTTCTATTTAACCCATACATAGGGCCCTATCAGGTGCTACCATTCCGGGCCAAAGTGGACCTCGGAGCAATGACAGTGAAGGGGTGTTCTGCATTCCCAAAAGGTCCCGCATCACTGGAACCACACCATCCGATTGTTTAGTGTCACATCAGGACACTCGTTGGTGGGGGTCTTACCCCTCTGCAGAGATGCAGTCGGTGTATTTAACAGCCCCAGCCGACTGGGCAAATCAGGATGGAGACGTGGATACCAGTTGTAATTGACGTGCTTGGAATAATCCTAAAAGGATTGGTGGTGAGACTGGAGAACTTGGAAATAAGAGGACACGTGGAGACCATCCAGACTACACTATTATAAAGATCGGCCAGAATACTGAGAAGATTCCTGGACACTTTAGGAGACTTCCTGTCACTCAAACTCCAATGAGAAAGCAATCAGCTAACGCTGATATGAAAAACTCTCAAATGAGTAACGATAAATACTCTAGGGAGAAATATGAAAACAATAGGTGAGTTGCTTTAACATTAAATAACACACGAAGGTTGACATGCCATTATAATAAAAAAGAAGAATATACATATGATCTTGAAGTAAGAGTGACTGAAAATATTAAAGTATATACCACACTTTTCTTAGGAGAAATATTGTCAGGGTTGATTGTTTGCCTGGTTGGGTTTCATAGCATATCAACCTTAGTAGTATATTTAATGCCAATAGAATGTTCGCCAATGATCCGGGAAACCTGGGTTCAATCCCAGATCGCATCATACCAAAGACTTTAAAAATGGTACTTGATACCTCCTTGCTTAGCACTCAACAATATAAGGTATCTATCAATTGTAAAGTGGAGCAATCCAAGGAAAGGAGTAGCGCCCCCCCTACACCTCGGTGTCGTAGCTATTGAAAAGGGAGCCTTCTGGTCATCCTCGACTACGGTCGCCAAATAAACAGTTCTATTTCAAACAATTCTGTTTAGCAAAAGTACAAAGTTTAATTGTCAAAAACATTTCTATTTCAAGCTATTCAGTTTAGTCAAACAGTTCTAGTTCAAACAAATCAGTTTAGTATAAGTATAGTTTTTTGTTTACACACAGTTAAATGTGAAAACAGTTCTATTTCAAGTAATTCAGTTTAGCATAAGTATGCATTTTAGTTCTATGTGACTCCTAGATAGGACCCTATCAGGTACTACCACTCCAGGCTAGAGTGAAACTGGGAGCGATGGCAATAAAGGAGTACTCCGCATTCCCCAAAGCTTCAGCATTAATAGAACGTCATCATCAGATTTTTTAGTGACATATCCTGGACACTTATTGTGGGTGGGGGGAGTGTTGGCACTCTGCAGAAATGCAGTCGGTGTATTCTACAACCTCAGCCGATTGGGTAATGTCAGGGTTGATTAAGAAATTACCAATCTTTAGAAAAATATTAGTCGAGAAAAGAATTTTTCGATGGAAATAGATGGGTTCGTTCTTTTCTTTTTTTTTTTTTTTCATTTTTTTTATGTTCATAAGGAACAGAATTTTTCGGCTGTCAGTGTTGTATAGCCACATAATAAATATCCATATATACACACATACATGCAGAATACATATTGACGCAATGAAGACGAGCGACACAGTTCTTAGAAAAATATACCTCTCACTTTATTTGAAAGGGTTTTGTGTGTGTGAGAGGGAGTTGGAGACCGAACAGAACTGCGATATATTAACCCCCACTCTTATGGTCATCAACGTTGTGTCTTTCTCGTTCTCCTGATGCTCAACCAGAGGCCCGGGGGCTCAGCTTTCTGCTAAGTGCTGGCTTTCTCTACCACATCTTGTCACCAACGTGTCTGGTCTCCAAAACTCTGACTTCCTATCTTCACCGAGTTATATAATAGTTCAATCGCCCACTCAATCTTTGGAATGGCATGTTTGATCATCATCAAGCGGAAATAACGGTCATGCAGTTCACAGGTCACTCTCTACGGTGCATCAGTCTATGACTGAACCATGGGATTTTACCTTGTCCCATATTGTCAGCCAAGCCTGCCTACGCGATTTCTTCCCATAACTGCCATCGGAATGTGTCACTTCCGCTGGCTTTGGAATGGCATGTTTGGCCGGGTCGAAGGTCAATATACAAGATCAGTAAACAAGGGTTTTCCTCTTTCTAAAGTACTTTAGCTCTGGAAGATCTACGCCGGAATTGTATTTTTTCCCGGAAGTCAGGGCCCCATATATCAAGGTAGTGATGAAGAGATAAAAAGATGAATGACAACCCGAACTGTCACGGGTGAGTTGACCATTGGGCTGTGTTCCTTTCTTCGCCTGGTTGATATATAACAGAATACAGGTGACTTGAAGCCCTGGGCAGTGGTGGTTGTGCTAGCGGACCGCGCCGGGATACCTCTCCTGACCACCATAGATAGTCATAAGAAAAAGGTCGTCACCAGAGTTAGGAATTAGCTGTTCTGGCCATATCATGATAGTAAGAAGTCAGCGCCAAAAGTCCAAATTGAGATGTGTCATACATATGCTTCCCTCTACCATGATTTGAATAAATCGGGCGATTTTAATCTCGAATTCATTTCGTTTCGTTTTTCATGAAGTTGGTCCGTGGCTTGTACAATTTCGTCCAAACCTGGTGAATGATAGATTTCTTTTAGGAAACAAACACAACGTGGGGAAAAAGAGAGATGGATGGATGTTAACTGCATCAATAATTTGAAACGTTTGTACCATGTGAATTATCTGCCCTTTGTTACAGCCACTCTTCACTGTTGGATTATCTACTCTTGCTAGATCCGCTAAATGCGAACAGTCTCTTATCATAACGAGCCGTACGAGTATTTTAAGGGAAGGGTTGGTTGACATGTGTAAATTATACAGTTGATAGATAGATAGATAGATAGATATGAACAGACTGAGGTAGATAGATTACTATCGGTGATAGAGGGGCACCTCAGGTGGTGTAATGGTTAGCACGCTAGACTAGCAAACCTTCATGAGTGAGTTCAATTCTCATTGGGTGCTCCATTCATATGGCTTTGTGCCACATCTAAGCAAAAAGCTATGTAAATTACTACTATCGGTGATAGAGCATATGTATGTTTACGTTAGGATTATATTGTTTCCGGTTTTGTCTACAGTGCGGCAAACTAGAGTCTGTTGGGCACGGTTTTTGAGAGTAGACATAAAAGTCAACGACGCTTGGTGACAGTCAGTTTCTCGCCAGTATAATCATCAGACCCAGACTTATCCTTGACATTCAAATTTGGCTGACGAACGAGGATAGGTATTTGACACCACGAAATATATTTCGAATTACTTATATTAGATAGGAATAGTTAAAACCGTGTATACATCATTCATTTGGAATCATTGGAACTCGACTTGGTGTTATATTCTCCTATGCGTATCATAACGACACAATAATAAAGACGCACGTAGGATGACTTCTTTATCAATATATGTGTACCTCTCACTTTATTTGTAAGGGTTCGAAAATGGTTACTCAAGGTTTGCGTGTGAGAGGGAGCTGGAAACCGAACAGAAACTGCAATATATTGACCCCCACTCTTATGGCCGTCAATGTTGTGTCTTTCTCGTTCTCCAGATGCTCAACCGGAGGCCCAGCGGCCCAGCTCTCTGCTGGATGATGGCTTTCTTTACTGCATCTTATCATATTTACCGTGGTGTAGTCGTTATCGTCGTAGGAAATGAACACGGCGACACGAGTTCAAATCCTGGACGAGACTGATTGCATTTCACATAGCACTAATACCCTTGGGAAAGGTATGAATCCAATTATTCTCCCCCCAGCTATGGGTAAATAGTAGGACAGACTAGGTTCTTCAGCCTTGGTTAGGCAACTAGTCTAAGAGAAGGAAAACTCTGAATTCAAACCTCTTAAACTCCGCTTAAAAAAAATTGACCTTGTGTCATATCCTGCCTGAGCGGAGGGGTTGGGTAAATAGTATCTTATTATATTTACCAACCCCTCCGCTCGGGCAGGATATAACACAAGGTCAAATTTTTAAGCGGAGTTTAACAGGTTTGAATTCAGAGTTTTCCTTCTCCTAGACTAGTTGCCTCACCAAGGCTGAAGAACCTAGTCTGCCCTACTATTTACCCATAGATGGAGGGAGAATAATTTGATTCATACCTTTCCTAAGGGTATTAGTGCTATATGAAATGCAAATAGTATCGTCCAGGATTTGAACTCATGTCGCCGTGTCCATTTCCTACGACGATAACCATTACACCACATCTTATCGGCATCTTCTCTGGACCCCAAACCATCAGGGCCCCAAGCCCCTTCGGCCTGGTGTGGCTTTCCCTACCACATCTCGTCTATAACTCCGTCTCCAACTGCTAACTCAACTCGAACTTGACTGAGTTATATAATAGTCCAACGCCCACTCGATCGCCCACTCGATCTTTAGAATGGCATGATTGATCGTCATCCAGCGGAAATAAATGTCATGCGGTTCACTGGTCAGTCTCTTCCGGTGCATCAGTCTGTCCCATTTCATCAGCCAAATCCACCCACGAGATCTCTTTCGATTACTGGCCATTGGAATGTGTCACTTCCTTCCTATGCATCACTTTATAATGGCATGTTTTCTCGGGTCGAAGGTCAAAATGCAACATTGGTCAGATGATTGCACGGTGCCCAACTGACTCAAATTTGCTTCACAATAGACAAAACATGTAAGAAACTAAGCGCATGCGTGAAAATAATGATTTAGAATGGAGACATATATATATTCTATATATATATATATATATATATATATATATATATATATAGAAATATGTATATTTTGGCAGCATTTCTTCATTGATGCTTATTTGATTGAACATCATAGACATTTTTGTCTACATATTTTTTTGTTAATCCTTTCGAATTGCCGTATTGATCTTATGATATTCGGCAGGAATTGGTTGATAAGCCTTCTATAATTAGTTATTTCCCAAACACTTTCCGTCCAAATTTGGGCCATCATCAGGGGAGGATGTATTACGAAAGTGATGTAACTTTTGTATGTACATTACTAGTTTGTAAGAATGAGCGTTTGTACTATTGTATTGTGTAGTGTTTACTTTTCGAATTTGTTTCTATAAATAGCGTCAGTAGCTAAAGATATTTAAGTACATTAGCACTGGTTTCAAAAATAATTCTATTAAGTTTGGGTTGTATGTTCCTAATATGTAGTGCCTCGAGAATCTGTAGTTTTTGCTTGTTATTTTGATGTTCTAATATTGTTGTGTTTTCGGTAAGAATTTTCCGTAATTCTGTTGTTGGACATGAATGTTTTTTTAATGCTGTGCTATAGAACTTGTATCAGAAAGGTGCATTGTAAGTCTTCTCGAAAGAGTAGTTGAAGTTAAACCGACATTTCAATTTATATATAACGTTGTTTTTTTGCAAAACTCCAATCGAGGGGGAGGAATAATTTTAAATGACTAAGTTGGAGGTTTTAAATTTATTATAGTATATAATAAGGTTTATTTTTTAAAGTACTTGGGAAATAACTAATTATGGAAGATTTATCAACCAATTCTCGCAGAATATCATAAGATCAATATGGCAATTCAAAAGGATTAACAAAAATATGTAGACAAAAAATGTCGATCATGTTCAATCAAATATATATGGAAGTAAATAATGGAGTATATTTCGACAATATCGAGCGAAATATTAATAAGAAAAGTTGGCTGTTTAATTTATATTAAAAGACCTAGGGTTAGAGAAGGTAGTGATTAGATGTATTTATGTATTTTTGTTTTTTGACCGTTTAATTTCGGTATTATTTTTCAGCCACATTTATTGTATTCTCTTCAGAAGATGAAAAGTTCCACAAAGCACGTCAAAATGTCGAGGATACCTCAACAAGGCCAATTCTTTCTGCTACGTGTGTGGGGACTTCACACCAGTTGCACAGCGACGAATCATCAATTCCCTCCTCCTTTGACTGTAAAATTGATGTGCGGATTTTCCCTAGGTTTTTGTATTTTTGTATTTTGAAACATCCATTGTTGATTTAACATCACTAATATCGTCCCTCACTGTCCTGATGATGGCACATTGGAACCGAAACGCTTTAGAATCGACTTTGCTTCTCAATAAATCTCTCCTGCTTGCATTACCTTGTTATCTCTCTCTCTCTCTCTCTCTCTCTCTCTCTCTCTCTCTCTCAATATATATTTGTATATATATACATCATCAAGTCATGATGCAAGCACGGATTTTACAGATTCTCTCTCTCTCTCACTCTCTTTTTTAATCCGTCTCTGTCATCCATCACTCCTTGCAGGTCTTCGAAACTACACCCAGTGTCCACATAGAGCGGACGTAAATAAGTTTTTACTGGTCGGCCACACTGGCATGTCCGTGTGTAGGGGTCTATAGAACAACGTCACTTAGGAGTCTGTCCATGCTTCTTCAACGGTGTCCAGCTTGTCTTGTTCATCTAACTTGGGTGGCTTTTGAGATGCGATGTAAGTGGGTATACACCAGCACCACACCACTCGGTTCTTACTGAGCTAGACTGGCAATTGGAGAGGCCAGCTCCAATCAGTCAGCTGGTCAGGTCTCGGCCTAGCACCTAATAGGATTTGCCGACTTTATTCTTTAAATTACTCTAGTGGCAAATAAGTCATCATCATCATCAAGTCGTACTGACAGTATGGATTTCTCTGATTCTTTCTCCCCATCCGTCCCTATCTTCTATTGCTCTCGGCAAGTCTACCAATATAAGGTAGGAATAGTTAAAACCTTGTGTATATTATTTATTGGTAATCATTGGAACTCGACTTAGCGGAGGTGCCCGTGGTGTAATTGTTATCGTCGTAGGAAATGAACACGGCGACACGAGTTCAAATCCTGGACGAAACTCATTGCATTTCACATAGCACTAATACCCTTGGGAAAGGTATGAATCCAATTATTCTCCCTCCAGCTATGGGTAAATAGTAGGACAGACTAGGTTCTTCAGCCTTGGTTAGGCAACTAGTCTAGGAGAAGGAAAACTCTGAATTGAAACCTGTTAAACTCCGCTTAAAAATTGACCTTGTGTCGTATCCTGCCCGAGCGGAGGGGTTGGGTAAATAGGATCATTGGAACTCGACTTGGTCAGATGATTACACAGTACACAACTGACTCTATATTGCTGCACAGCAGATAAAACATAAAAGAAACTTAGTACATGCATTAGAATAATAATTTAAGATGATATCAGTTTACCTACCTCACCTCTCTCTCTCTCTCTCTCTCACACACACACACACACACACATACATACATACATGTACACATTCTCTCTCTCTCTCACTATATATCAACCTTCGTGGGTTATTTAATGCCAAAGCCAATCCTTGTAGAATAATTGTAGTGATTCTATCTAACCCATTGCTGAGGGATAAGATAGTTCATGCCTTTCCCAAGGGTTTTAGTTAGTTTGCTTTAGTTTCTTTATTCAACGACATATCAACCTTCGTGGGTTATTTAATGCCAAAGTCAATGTTTGTAGAAGAACAATAATGGTTCTAATTAACCCATAGCCGAGGGGATAAGGGAGTTCATGCCTTTTCAACGGTCTTAGTTCGAAAGTGAACATAATTCCGTGACTGGAGCTTGAACTCACATCCTACGATGTCGCAGTTCAACACTTTTGCCATTACGCCTCAGGAACTTTCAATAGAAATGTTTTTGACAATTAAACTGTGAACTCAAGTTAAACTGAATTGTTTGAAATATAACTGTTTGACAAAACTGAATAGTTTGAAATAGAAATATTTTTGACAATTAAGCTGTGTACTTATGCTAAAATGAATTGTTTGAAATAGAACTGTTTGACAAAACTGAATAGCTTGAAATAGAAATATTTTTGACAATTAAGCTGTGTACTTATGCTAAAATGAATTGTTTGAAATAGTACTGTTAGACTAAACCGAATAGCTTGAAATGGAAATATTTTTTACAATTAATCTGTGTACTTATGCTCAACTGAATTATTTGAAATAGAACTGTTTATTTGTATAAAAATGGATTTGGCATTAAATAACCTACAAAGGTTGATATACCATAAAACTCAAACAAACAACCAATCGGGAACTTCCTTAGACTTAATCAAAATTAGTTCATTTTTGGCACATTTTTAACTTAAAAATTTTTTTTTATTGTTTTGTTTTTTAGGGGGATTTTATTTTTTTAATTTTTTCAAAATGGGAATAGTTTAGTTCAAAATGGGAATAGTTTAGTTCAAAATGGGAATAGTTCAATTCAAAATGGGAATAGTTCAGTTCAAAATGGGAATAGTTTAGTTCAAAATGGGAATAGTTCAGTTCAAAATGGGAATAGTTCAGTTCAAAATGGGAATAGTTCAGTTCAAAATGGGAATAGTTTAGTTCAAAATGGGAATAGTTCAATTCAAAATGGGAATAGTTCAGTTCAAAATGGGAATAGTTTAGTTCAAAATGGGAATAGTTCAGTTCAAAATGGGAATAGTTCAGTTCAAAATGGGAAAATTATTATAAGTATAAAATGTTAACAATTTTATTGCTAGAATAATTTATAAAATATTTTTTATATTTATACTTATAATAATTGTTCCATTTTGAATTGAACTATTCCCATTTTGAACTGAACGACTCCCATTTTGAACTGGAAAAGGTATATACAATGTAAACAACTTTTCAAAGCCTAAGATAATGCCGTATCCCTTCACGAGGCATAAAAATATCAGAATTTTCTTCAAACTTTCTTCCTACCAGAAAAATTAATGAAAATTAACTTCTATAAAAGTTTATGCATTTTTTTGTCAAATATTTCGTTTCCGTTCAAACTGGGTAAAAATTTTCCTGGTAAGGTATCCATTCACTCTCTAAATAAAAGTTTCGGTAATTTCCTTCATTTTTTAAAGGAACATTGTCGCTAAAGTCTTGCAAGGAGATAGATTGTCACTATTTCTGGTCGCCTCGGATGGTGTGGTGTAATGGTTAACAAGCTAGACTACCAAACCAACATGAATGAATTCAAGTCTCATTAGATGCCCTATTCATTCGGCCTTGTGCCACATCTAAGCACAAAGCTTAGTAATTAATTCTGGGCTCTTCGGGTGGTGTGGTGTTTAGCAAGCTAGACTAACAAACAGTCACGAGTGAGTTCAAGTCTCACTGGGTGCCCAATTCATATGACCCCGTGTCACATTTAAGCAAAATGCTTAGTAATTAATTCTGGGCTCTTCGGGTGGTGTAATGTTCAGCAAGCTAGACTAGCAAACAGTCACGAGTGAGTTCGAGTCTCACTGGGTGCCCCATTCACATCACCTTGTGTCACATCTACGCAAAAAGCTTTGTAAACTACTATGGGCTCTTCGGGTGGAGTAATAGTTAGCACGCTAGACGGGCAAACAGTCACGAGAGAGTTCGAGTCTCACTGGGTGTCCCATTCATACGGCCTTGTGCCACATCTAAGCAAAAAGCTTAGTAATTAATTCTGGGCTCTTCGGGTGGTGTGATGTTCAGCAAGCTAGACGAGCAAACAGTCACGAGTGAGTTCGAGTCTCACTGGGTGCCCCATTCACATCACCTTGTGTCACATCTACGCAAAAAGCTTTGTAAACTACTATGGGCTCTTCGGGTGGAGTAATAGTTAGCACGCTAGACGAGCAAACAATCACGAGTGAGTTCGAGTCTCCCTGGGTGCCCCATTCATATGGCTTGGTGCCACATCTATGCAAAAAGCTTCGTAAATTACTATGGGCACCTAGAGTGATGTGGGGGGGGTCCTCGTGGTGTAATGGTTAAAGCGATGGACTTCGGAAACGTAGTAAGCGAGTTCTTACTCCAGTCGTGCTATTACGTTCTCTTTCGGACAAATACTCTTAGGAAAGGCATGAACCCCCTTACCCTCTCAGCTATGGATTAAATAGTATAAATAGTATCACTACTGTTCTTCTAGAAAACTGTCTTTGGCATTAAATAACCAACAAAAGTTGATATGCCATTAAAACAAAGAAACCAAAGCAAACCAATCGAGTAGCAAACCTTCACGAGTTTCATTGGGTGCTCCTTTTATACGGCCTTGTGCCACATCTAAGCAAAAGGTTTTGTAAATTAAAACATTGTCACTATTTCTGTTTACAATCTATCTACGACGAACATCAGTAAATTTAATAAAAGAAAATAGTTTTACGCAAAAAAATAAAAATAAAAAATAAATGGAGATATCTAGCAAACAAATTATATAAAACTTCTTGCAAAATACACCTACTCAGGCCAAATCTTAACGGTATATCCAGGAACAAACAGTCAGAAGCATTGGTCTCTTCGTAAGTTCAGATAAAACAGAGTTTGTGTCATCTCTACATGAAATGGCAAACATCTGAAATGAGTAAACACAAAACAGGGGTTGTACGGTCACCTACCTCCTATCTCTAAAACCATCCAAGACGAACAAGACATGCGGGTCACTGCTAGAGAAGTAAAGACGAACTCATGAGCGACGTTCACTCATGGACCCCTACAACAGCTCAGTGCGGACACATGACGTAGTCTCAAAGCCCTGCTGGAAGCGATGGATGATAGAGACGAATGGAGAGAGAGCGAGAGACAGAGAGAGAGAGTGAGTCAGGCAAATCCGTGCTAGCAGCACGACATGATGATATATATATATATATATATATATATATATATATATTAAATATAAGAGGTGCATACGATAAGTTTCCGCACTTTTTTTCGTATGGGCACTTTTATTGGTAGTACACACATAAAACTCTGGTCCCCTTCGAAGTAATATCCTCCGGGTGCAATGCACTTGTTGTACCGTTCCAACAACTTCTGGAAAGCCCCATGTAAGTCCTCTTGTGTGAGCGTGTCAATGACATTCGTCTCAGCCTCTTTCATCTCCTCAATTCTCTCATAACGACAGCCTCTGAGCTTAGGGAATAACCAAAAGTCACAGGAGCAAGGTCTCGACAACATGATGCCCATCTTGGTCAAATAGTCTGTGACAAGGATGGAGTTGTGGACTGGTGCATTGTCCTGACAGTGGAAAAGCCACTAACCCGATTTGAACAGTGCTGGCCTCTTCCGACCGAATCTCTTCCTTAAAACCTCAACATAGTAACCCTAACCCTTTAGCCAATCAACTCTGGTCTACTGACTTCCTTACTCCTCCCACACCTCTCATCATCCTTCACAGACTCCCTGCATTCCTTGAATCTCTTATGCCACTCAAAAACTGATGCTCGATTCATGCAAGATGCCCCAGAAGCAGTCTGAAGCATTCCATACGTTTCTGTGGCATTTTTTCCAAGTTTAAAACACAATTTTATTGTATATCGTTCTTCTAAAGTGTCAGATTGGATTTTTGAAATTCACCAGCTGTGACAATCAGGTTTTAGTAGGGTGTATTCCAATTCCTGCAGTAGCTGTTCATTTGAAGCTAAAATCATAAAAATTAGTCAGTCATCTCATAAGATGTATAGCAATAACATACTGAATTTTCAAGAGTCTACGACAATTTAAAATGCCCATACGAAAAAAGTCTGGAAACTTATCGTATGCCCCTCGTATATTAGATATATATATATATATAATTCATGGAATTTAGACTGTGACCCCTGGGTTTCATGGAGTTTTTTGCTAAACAACAATCATCAGGCAGTTAAGAAAATGAAATGAATCGATAATCGAAAAAATACAGTCAAAAAACCTTTGGGATTTTGTAGGAATCTTTAAGTGTCCGTGTGTCCGTGTGTGCAGGTGTGTGCGTATGCTTGTCTGGGTTATAGTTGCGTATTAATCTGTGTATGTGTGAGTGTAAGTGAAGGTAAAAACGCAGCGCGTTGTTTTAATCGGATATGAATTCGTAGGTGTATCTTAATTTTTCGCTACATTATTTTATTTCAGTATGTGTCGGTGACTATAGCTAAGGAACAAAACATCATCAATGCATGTCAAGAGGAATGAATAAAGATTTGATTTGTAAGCGTATTTAAACGGTTATATTATGGTAGACCAGAATCACCATATTTACCCAACCCCTCCGCTCGGGCAGGATATGACACAAGGTCGATTTTGGAGCGGAATTTAACAGGTTTCAATTCAGAGTTTTCCTTCTGCTAGACTAGTTGCCTCACCAAGGCTGAAGAACAAAGTCCGTCCTACTATTTACCCATAACCGGGGGGAGAATAATTGGATTCATACCTTTCCCAAGCTATGTGAAATGCAATCAGTCCAGGATTTGAACTCATGTCGCCGTGTCCAATTCCTACGACGATAACCATAACACCGCGGGCACCTGCTAGACCAGAATCACAATGGGTATAAGTTGGGATATATTGTATTACAATATAATATTGTACAATGGTGGTATCATATTTAGGGAAGGGAATTGGTTCGACAAAAACCCACAAAGTGATTTAGTGACAACCAACACTATTATAATATATATATATATATATATATATATATATATATATATATATATATATATATTCATTCTTATATATATATATATATATATATATATATGTATATATATATATATATATGAATATATATGTATATATATATATTCATTCTTTTATTTATATATATATATATATATATTCATTCTTTTATATATATATATATATATATATTCATTCTTTTATTTATATATATATATATATATGTATATATATATATATATGTATATATATGTATATATATATATTCATTCTTTTATTTATATATATATATATATATATACATATATATATTCATTCTTCTATATATATATATATATATATATTCATTCTTTTATTTATATATATATATATATATATATATTCATTCTTTTATAAATATATATATATATATATATATATTCATTCTTTTATATATATATATATATATATATATATATATATATATATATATATTCATTCTTTTATATATATATATATTCATTCTTTTATTTATATATATATATATATATATTCATTCTTTTATATATATTCATTCTTTTATTTATATATATATATATATTCATTCTTTTATATATATATATATATATATATATATATATTCATTCTTTTATTTATCATTCTTTTATATATATATATATATATATATATATATATATATATTCATTCTTTTATATATATATATATATATATATATATATATATTCATTCTTTTATTTATATATATATATATATATATATATTCATTCTTTTATTTATATATATATATATATATTCATTCTTTTATATATATATATATATATTCATTCTTTTATATATATATATATATATATATATATTCATTCTTTTTTTTATATATATATATATATATATATATATATATTCATTCTTTTATTTATATATATATATATATATATATATTCATTCTTTTATTTATATATATATATATATATATATATATTCATTCTTTTATCTATATATATATATATATATATATATTCATTCTTTTATATATATATATATATATATATATATATTCATTCTTTTATTTATATATATATATATATATATATTCATTCTTTTATATATATATATATATATTCATTCTTTTATTTATATATATATATATATATATATATATATATATATATATATATTCATTCTTTTATATATATTATATATATATATATTCATTCTTTTATATATATATATATATATATATATATTCATTCTTTTATATATATATATATATATATATATATTCATTCTTTTATTTATATATATATATATATATATATATATTCATTCTTTTATATATATATATATATATATATTCATTCTTTTATTTATATATATATATATATATATATATTCATTCTTTTATATATATATATATATATATATATTCATTCTTTTATTTATACATATATATATATATATATATATATATATATATATATATATATTTACGAACCCCTCCGCACGAGCAGGATGCGACACAAGATCATTTTTAAACTGGTTCTAATTCAGTTTTCCTACTCTTAGACCGGTTGCCATACCAATGTTAAAGATTCAGTCTACCCTACTATTTACCCGTAGCAGGAGAGGAAAATAGTTGGATTCATATCTTTCCTAAGTGTATTACTGCTATGTGATAAATAAACAGCCTCATCCATTTCATATACCAAGGTGGCAATATCTCATCAACTGAAACGCATTGGTGCAGCAATGACAGCTATTAACAAATTATCGACCACATGAAAATTTCATCTTTCAGATAAAATAAAACGAATTTTTCCAAGTTGTAACAGTGTTGTTACTACTATAGGGTTGCACTGCTTGGACTTTAACGAAGCACCTGGATAAAAGCTAAATGGGAACGACTCAAGGATTCTGTGAACTGTTTTGTATAGATTCTGAAAGCAGCAGCCCATAGATCAGTAGTGTAACACCACTAACCTCCCATCACTCAAACAATCCAAGTAAGGTTAACAAGACATGCTAGGCACTGCTACAGAAGTATGGACGAACTCATAAGCAGGTTTCTTAAATGGACTACTACACATTGGCACACCAGTGTTGGCCGACCAGCAAAAACTTGCATCCATCAGCTTGGTACGAACACTGGATGCTGTCTGGAGGACTTGCCCAGAGCAATGGCTGATAGGGACGTATGACAAGAAAGAGTCAAAGGAATCCGTATTGTTGGCCCGCCTTGATAGTGATGATGATGGCGTTTTTGATGAGAAACTGAATATGTTGATAAAGAGGGATTTGATAGGAAAGAAATCAAATATTTGAGAACAGGGATGTTTTTTCGAATAGTAGACATATACGTGCGTCATTCAATGAATAAAGAGAATCTATTTATTTAAATATCTCTTGTTGTGTAGCATATGTATAGGCGGGCTCCGTTGTTCAGGTACGAACGGTTTATTAACTTCTGACTTCGGTTCTTCGACACGTGGTGAGAGACACAATTCTTACTCTGCTAACCATCCCCAACGCGCGGCGCATCTTGTGATGTTTAGGATCTCTGTTGGTAGAGATCCGAAAAACTCAACTCTTCGACTCAGTGGCTGATTCCCAAACTACTCGTCTCCATGGTCCAATCTTAACTCCCATCTGACTCGTTTCTCAAAATCCTTAAATTCTCAGGACCATCTCTTCTGTGCATGACATCATCCACACTCCAGCCCCATTTCCTGTCTGGTGGGCTTATTATGACAATGTGTAACGTAATGGCCAAGGGATTTCGGTTCATGCCTTTGAGTTTAGTTAGGCTGAGAACCTTTCGACTCAGCACATGGGTTAGTTAGGTGCAACATTGAGGAAGGTGTTAATGCGGGCGCGCGCGGGCGGATGGAGGTGTCACTTAGATGTCACAATAGTCCGAGTCGAAACGGGTGACGGAGTGCGTGTGACGTCACGCACCGGAAGTGCGCAGAGTTTTGTGGAGAATTGAAAGAAAGTTAGAGAGTTGAGTACTAGACGCCAAACGAGGAGGATCGACTTTTAAAGCTCGCTGATGCGAGGCGAACTTGCGCCCTATGGGGGCTGCTCGAGATGGGGGCCAAATGAATAAGACAGCATAGAATATTGTGTCTCTCCTCCTTATGTCGAAACCTTTAAGTTAATAAAAAGGTTTCGTACCCGAACAAACAAGTCATTACGTGTTTTCGAATTTCGAGATTCCTATGTTCTGAATTTTCTATATGTTTTTTATATGTTCTTTCGTTATGAACATTGTATATCTATTTCGCACATGGCGTTAATTTTTAATATAGTACAAATGGTGATTGTCATATCCTTTGCGTGCGAGCGTAAAACTGTATCCAATGACTATGAACTAGAACTCTTAACCCGAATAGTTCAAAGCCCAACCAAACTGAATGATAGATATAATTAACAAAAAATGATTAATATAAAAAAATCCTTCCTTAATTATATAACTCGATCGATAGATCGATCAATTTACGAGATTCATTCAATGGTTAAGGAGAATCAACCTATCTATCCACGAGAGTCCGCCAATAAATTAAAATTTATCGATCTATCTATCTTCGAGAATCTTTCTATATATAAGGGGATCTATCTATCTATTCACGAAAGTTATTCAATGAACAAGGAGAACCTATCTATCTATGGACGAGAATCATTCAATGAATAAGGAAAATCTATCTATCTATCTATCTATCCACGAATGTCCTTCAATAAATTAGAATTTATCTATCAATCTGTCTTCGAAATTCTTCTAGATATAAGGGGAATCTATCCATCTATTCATGAAAGTCATTCAATGAATAAAGAGAATCTATCTATCTATCTCTCTGAAACTAGTCAACAAATTCACCTACCTAGGAAGCAGCGTCTCATCAACCGAGAAAGACATCGACACACGACTGACGAAGGCATGGACAGCCATCGATAGGCTCTCGATCATATGGAAGTCGGACCTAACTGATAAAATGAAACGCAGTTTCTTCCAGGCAGCGGTTGTGTCGATACTGCTATATGGATGCACCACATGGACGCTTACGAAGCGGCTGGAAAGGAGGCTGGACGGAAATTATACAAGAATGTTGAGAGCAGTATTAAACAAGTCCTGGCGACAACACCCCATGAGACTCCAACTATACGGACACTTGCCCCCCATAACAAAAACTATACAAGTTCGACGAACCAGACACGCAGGACACTGCTGGAGAAGCAAGGACGAGCTCATAAGCGATGTACTCCTGTGGACCCCCACACATGGATGTGCAAGAGTGGGACGACCAGCACGAACCTACATACAGCAGCTGTGTGAGGACACGGGATGTAACCCTGAAGACCTGCCGGAGGCGATGAATGATAGGGAGAAGTGGCGAGAGACGGTCAGGGATATCCGCGCAGGCGGCGCGACATGATGATGATGATGATGATGATCTATCTATCTATCTATCTACGGGGATAATTCAATAAATAAGGAGAATATTTTTGATAAAATCAAAATAATATTTTTTTTTAGATTTCTTCCCATAAATGTAACCTCTACATTCCCTGGAATTGGTTTATGGCAAAAAATATATAAATCACGCCATTCAAAATGGTGGCAAATCAAACAGAGTGCACCAAGCTCGAACAGAGTTCTGTCATCAATTTTTTTTTCTTGGATGAGAAGTGCAAACCATGTGAAATTTACTGAAGAATGTGTGATTCATATTTTAGTCCAAACAAATGTTTACAAAAGGGTATACTTCTGGGTTTGCCACTACGAGCCAGAACCGAAAAGACAGTCCATGGTGTGAAAACATACCTACGCTCTTGTAAAGAAAAAGTTTCGGGCGCAGTAAAGAAGGTCATATTGACAGTCTTCTGGAACAATGGAAAAAAACATCATTATGCAATCGTAAACTGTGCTTTCTTTATCTTACCAATTTCTGAAATAAAAATCACCTTATTTATTGAATATCCCTCGTATATATTTAAATACCAATGCTTAAGGCAAATAATAAAATATAGGAAAGAGAAATCCACACAAAATAGAAAATATATGTATGTGATTACTGTTATTTTTAGTATTATTTTTTCTTGTTGTTGTTGTTGTTGTTGTTGTTGTTGTTGTTGTTCTTCTTCTTCTTCTTCTTCTTCTTCTTCACCCAGTCAGCTGGGGTCACACACAACACCGAATGCATCTCTATGCAGAAGTAAGACTCCCCAAACGAGTGTCCTGATGATACCATTAAACAATCTGCTGCTGAGGCTCCAGTCATACTGGAGCTTTGGGGAATGCGGAGTACCCCTTCATTGCCCTTGCTTCCTGGTTCACTCTTATCCGAAATGGTACCACCTGATAAGATCCTATCTATGGTTCAAATAGAACTGTTTGACATTTAAACTGAGTACAAGCAAATATCTTATGCTAAAATGAATTGTTAAAAATAGAACTGTTTGTTCATTTAACTGTGTGTAAACAAATGACTGATGCTTAATCAAAATTGTTAGTGATAAATAGAAATACTTCGAACCAATTAAATTTGTTGACGTATGCTAAACAGAATTGTTTGAAATAGAACCGCTTGATCATTTATTTATGTGTATCTACAAAATATGTTTATAAATCATATTCAACATATACGAAAACATGGAATTTGGCATTAAATAACCTACAATGGTTGATATGCCATAAAACTCTGTTATATTTTGACCTTCGACCCGGCCCAAAAATGCTATTCCAAGGTGATGCACCGGAAGGAAGTGACACATTCCAATGGCCAGTAATCGAAAGAGATCGCGTGGGCTGATTAAGGCTTATAATATGGGACAAGGTGAAGGTCCCACGGTGCCACTACAGAGTGATGCACCGGAAGAGACTGACCTCTGAACTGCATGACAGTTATTTCCGCTTGATGACGATTAAACATTTGATTTCAAAGATCCAGTGGGGGATCGTGTGGGCGTTGAATTATTATTTAACTCAGTTGAGTTCGACGAGCCAAACCAGTTGCCAGTAGAATTCCAGACAGCTAGAGACCAGATGTGGTAGGGAAAGCCACAACAGAGCGTGGGGGCCCTCGGAAACCCCGATGGAGTGGACCCCAGCATCAGGAGAACAAGAAAGACACAACATGACGGTTATAACAGTGGGGTCAAAATATGAAGTTTATGTTCGGTCTCCAGCACCCTCTCACATGCAAACCTTGAACAACCCTTTTGAACCCTTGCAATAAAGTGAGAGGTAAATATATTTGTAAAGAAGTCTTCCTGCGTCTTCCTTCCTGCGTCTTCCTTCCTGCGTATTTATCCTTGCGTCTGTTTAATTATTGTGTCGTTGTAATGCTGTATGAACATGTAGATGACTATATAACAACCCAACCCAACCAAATCTTATATATTTGATATATATGTATAAAGAGGATTTGGCATTAAATAACCTACAATAGTTGATATGCCATAAAACCCAACCAAATCAAATCATATATATTTAATATATATGTATAAAGAGGATTTGGCATTAAATAACCTACAATGGTTGATATGCCATTAAACCCAACCAAACCAAATCTCATATATTTGATATATATGTATAAAGAGGATTTGGTATTAAATAACCCACAATGGTTGATATGCCATAAAACCCAACCAAACCAAATCATATATATTTAATATATATGTACAAAGAGGATTTGGCATTAATCAACCTACAATGGTTGATATGCCATAAAACACAACCAAACCAAATCATATATATTTAATATATATGTATAAACAGGATTTGGCATTAAATAACTTACAATGGTTGATATGCCATAAAACCCAACCAAATCAAATCATATATACTTAATACATATGTATAAAGATGATTTGGCATTAAATAACCTACAATGGTTGATATGCCATAAAACCTAACCAATATAAACAATAAACACTTAATTCTTACAAAGTTATATTGTATTTGCAAAGGTTGTATCCCTTTTGGAATATACACCCCACTGATGAGTTGGTGTCAAGGGAGACCCAAAGGCTCCCTTTTCAATAGCTACTACCCCGAGGTGTTGTGTAGGACGCTACTCCTTTTCTTGGATTGGCCCACTTTACCCTTGATCCGCACCTTATCATGCTGAATATTAAGCAAGGTGGCATTAAGTACCATTTTTTGAATCTTTGGTAATACTCAACCTTGGATTGAACCTCGGTCTCCCGACCCACAAGCAAATATGCTACCCACTAATATATATATATATATACAAAAGAGTAGTTCTCTGAAACTAGTAGACAAGTTCACCTACCTAAGAAGCAGTGTCTCATCCACCGAGACTGACATCAACACGTGACTAGCAAAGGCATGGACAGCGATCTATCATATGGAAGTCAGACCTGACCGATAAAATGAAACGCAGTTTTATTTTCAAGCAACGGTCGTGTCGATACTGCTGATGAACGGTCGTGTCGATACTACTGATGAACGACATGGACGCTAACCAAACGTATGGAGAAAAAGCTTGACAGCAACTACACAAGAATACTGTTAGCAACATTAAACAAGTCCAGGAGGCAGCACCCCATAAAGCAGCAGCTGTACGGCCACTTACCACCCATCATGAAAACTATCCAAGTTAGACGAATCAGACATGCAAGACACTGCTGGAGAAATAGAGATGAACTCATGAGTGACATACTCCTGTGGACCCCCTCACATGGACGAGCAAAGGCAGAACATCCAGCTAGGACATAGATACAATTGCTCTTTGCCGATACAGGATGTAGCCTTGAAGACCTACCGGAAGCGATGGACGATAGAGAAGGATGGCGTGAGAGGGTCGGGGATATCCGTACTGATGGCGTGACATTATATATATATATATATATATATATACTAATCTAATATCTACCAGCATTCACGGTACCAGAAAAAAAGAAAAAAAAAACGCCAGGAACAAGATATCGGAGTATCTCGAATCACCGCCCGGGGAAAAAAATATTATCGGTCAAAAAGAAAGAAAAGGCCAACCTCGTCAGACCCCTTAAAAAATCAAGGGATATGCAGTCAGTTGGTCAAAAGAAAACTAAAATCTTCCGCTACAATTACAAGAGTGCTCAACACGAGTGGAGCCAATTATAAAATTAACTTAAATGATGAGTCGGAAATCTTCTACTAAAGTTTCACCTCGATTTCCGACCCACGATTTAAGTTAATTTTATATATATATATATATATATATATATATATATATATATATATATTAACAAGTTAAATAATTTTTCTTATTGTTAAAACAAAATTATAAACTTTAATGAGATATTTTTTCATTTTCATGAATTTTTCAGAATTTTTTTTGTGAATCAGATAATTTTACTTACTCCAAAGAAGATTGTCTGCCAAATGAGATTGGAGGGTTCATAAAAATGTGGAAAGAAAAAATATTTTCTTGGTAAAAAATGAAACTCCAACCAATTCATGAGATTGAATTTAAATTTTTATCATCTTCAATTCCCGTACATGGTACTGTGGATAAAGGGTTAATTTGCAAGTGCTTCTTAGTCATTTCTTTGTACAGTTAAATGATCAAGCAGTTCTATTTCAAACAATTCACTTTAGCATACGTAAACAAAATTAAACAGTTTCAAGTATTGCTATTTATCACTAACTACTCAATTAAACATCACTCATTTGTTTACACACAGTTAAATGATCAAACAGTTCTATTTCAAATAATTCAATTTAGCATGAGCCAGTTTATATGTCAAACAGTTCTATTTGACCCATTGATAGAACTCTTTCAGGTGCTAACACTCCGGCCCAGAGTGAACCTGGAAGCGATGGCAATAAAGGGGTACTCCACTTTTCTCAAAGCTTCGACATTACTGGAACCTCACCATCAGCTTTTTTCGGGGGGTGTCCTCGTGGTGTAATGGTTAAAGCGATGCACTGCGGAATCGTAGTACGCGAGTTCGTACTCCAGTCGCGCTATTACGTTCACTTTCGGGCAAATACCCTTGGGAAAGGTATGAACCCCCTTATTCTCCCTCCAGCTATGGGTAAATAGTAGGACGGACTAGGTTCTTCAGCCTTGGTGAGGCAACTAGTCTAGGAGAAGGAAAACTCTGAATTCAAACCTGTTAAACTCCGCTTAAAAATTGACCTTGTGTCATATCCTGCCCGAGCGGAGGGGTTGGTAAATAGTACCATCAGCTTTTTTAGTGTCATATGCAGGAAATCGTTGAGGAAATCTTACCCTCCGCGGCCATGTAGTCGGTGGATTCTACAACTGCAGTTGACTAAGCTAATTTTCTTTTTTAATATTGCTTGTAAGAAATACTCCATGTTGATTTGAAAGCGAGGTAGGTTTCAATGGACAAAACAATAAATAACTTTCTTTTTGCTGCTGTTTTTGTAGTTTCTGTAGTAATGTATAATTAAGTGAATGTTCCAGAAATCTTTACACTCCTCTTGGCATTGGCGTCCATAAAGAAAAGATTTTTATTTCCATGTTTTCCCTTCAGATTATCTAATCAATTTCCATAATTTTATTAGATCATTGGGTACTTGTCCGGAATATTCAATTTGTTAAGAGGGAGTTATCGCCCCTAACGAATGATTGACTCTTCAGGGAAACAGAGTAAGAGGAAACAAAAAGATGGCTGCTTGACAAGAGGCACGCGTAGAGACAGTCACCACTAATCCACACTAATCCCACAGTATAACGGTTGGTGAGAAAATAAAAAGAACATTGTTGTGTTGGAAATATATTCAACTTATTTGGAGGGGGCTGTAGAATACACCGACTGCTTCTATGCAGAGGGGTAAAACCCTCCCCAAACGAGTGTCCTGTATATGACACTAAACAATCTGATGGTGAGGTTCCTGTGATGCTGGAGCTTTGGGGAATGCAGAGCACCCCTTCATTGCCATTACTCCCAGGTCCACTCGAGCCCGGAATGGTAGCTCCTGATTGGGCATTATCTACAGGTTAAATAGAACTAACGGCATACTTATGCTAAACTGATTAGTTTGCATTAGAACTATTTGACTAAACTGAATAGGTTGAAATAGAAATGTTTTTGACAATTAAACTGTACTTACATTTAAACTGGGAGCTTATGCTAAACTCAATTGTTTAAAATGGAACTGTTTTTGACATTGAAACTGTAATTACGCTAAACTGAATTGTTTAATAAGGAACTGTTTTAATATTTCACAGTGAGTAAAGAATATCTGTATTTATACTAAACTGAATTAGCTGAATTAGAACTGTTTGAAAAAAGTGAATTGTTTGCATAAAAATGGATTTGGCTTTAAATAATCTACAAAGGTTGATATGCCATTAAATCCAACCAACCAACTTTTTTTTGTTATATTTTGTTGTTCCTAAGTACTTGGTACATAAAACCCTGTCTTCAGTAAAATACAAAAAATTTTTTTCAGGATGGTGAGAGTAAGTTTCGTTCATTAACTTACTTTTTTTTCTTACTGACCATTTATATTTAAAAACTATGTCTTCAACCTGATACAATTCACCCACCTGCCATGATTCATCCATGTGTCTTTTCCCAAACTTTTAAGGATATGATTTGGCTCCTTCGTTTTATGTCATATCAACTTTTGTGAGTTATTTCATGCCAAAGCCATCCTTGTAGAAAGACAGTAGTGGTACTATTTAACCGAAATTCAATAAAAATGTAAGACTTTTCCATTCGCAAAAGTAAGTTGCAGTGATTTGTGAATTGAATTAAGACGAACAGTGATTTTCTCATTTTTTTATTGAATAGTTAAATCTGAAATTTAATCGAAATGTAGACTCCATTCACCATTCACATAAGAGTAAGTTTCAGTTATTTGGTTTATTTTTTTTATTGAATAATTAAATCTGAAATTCTATTGAACTTCCATTTACCGTCCAGATAAGAGTCAGTTTCAGTCATTCAATTCAATTTTTTATTGAATAATTAAATCTGAAATTCTATAGAAATGTAATACTTCCATTCACCATCCAGATAAGAGTCAGTTTCAGTCATTCAATTCAATTTTTTATTGAATTATTAAATCTGAAATTCTATAGAAATGTAATACTTCCATTCACCATCCAGATAAGAGTCAGTTTCAGTCATTCAATTCATTTTTTTATTGAATAATTAAATCTGAAATTCTATTGAAATGTAATACTTCCACTCACCATCCAGATAAGAGTCAGTTTCAGTCATTCAATGCATTTTTTTATTGAATTATTAAATCTGAAATTCTATAGAAATGTAATACTTCCATTCACCATCCAGATAAGAGTCAGTTTCAGTCATTCAATTCATTTTTTTTTTATTGAATAATTAAATCTGAAATTCTATCGAAATGTAATACTTCTATTCACCATCCAGATAAGAATAAGTTTCATTGATTTGGTTTATTTCTAACAGAATATTTACCTTTAAAATCCCTGTCATCAGTTCATTACTATTAATTCATTAACTATATTTCTTTAGTCTTTTTCACCCCATCACCAATAAGAAGATGATGATTTACCGCAAACTACAGTTATATAAGTTTTAATATAGATTTTTATTTTCATTTTTCCCTTAAATACATTTTTAATACCATGTCAAATATTCTTTTCATTTCTAACACAAGATAGCAGATTTTATTTTAAAAAATACTTCTGGAACCCCCAAAAGTGTTTATAAAATTAAAATCGACTCCTTTGCTCAAAAATCTGAATCAGTAATAATTTTTTAATGATTAACGATAAATAGGTCAAATTATTTTACGAAACATCATCATCATCATCATGTCAACCTATCAGCACGGATATTTCTGGCCGTCTCTCGCCACACCTCCCTATTGTCCATTACTTTCGACAGATCCTCAGGGCTACATCCCGTATCGGCACAGAGCTGCTGTATGTAAGTTCGAACTGGACGTCCTGCCTTTGCTCGTCTATGTGAAGGGGTCCACCGGAGTACATCACTCACGAGCTCGTCCCTACTTCCCCATCAGTGATCTGCATGTCTGGTTCGTCTGATTTTGATAGTTTTCGTAATGGGTGGTTGTTGGCCGTATAGCGGCTGCTTTGTGAGGTGTTGTCCCCAGGACTTATTCAATATTGCTCGCAGCGTTCTTGTGTAATTGTCGTCAAGCTTTTCTCCATCCGTTTAGTCAGCGTCCATGTGGTGCATCCATATAGCAGTAGCGACACGATCGCTGCTTGGAAGAAACTGCGCTTCATTTCATCGGTCAGGTCTGACTTCCATATCACTGATAGTCTATCGGTAGCTGTCCATGCCTTTGCTAGTCACTTGTTGATGTCTGTAGGAAACATAATCAAATATTATTTGCCAAAATACTCGAAAAATAGAGATAAACGACACTGGAGAAATTTATTAACATGTCAACATATGGAACTGTGCTGTTTCAACAAAAATCCAGAAGAGGTATCAATTTCATTTAAACATAAAGTATATATATATATATATATATATATATATATATATATATTTGTATGTGTATGTGTGTGTGATAGACTTGAATTAATAAAAAGGCAAGAAGCAGTAGATATCCGGTAGAAACTATTACTGATGCAAACTACGCAGATGATCCAGTGCTTCTTGCATATACTCCAGCTTAAGCCGAATTTCTGCTCCATAGTCTAGGGAAAGCAGCCAGAAGCATTGGTCTCTTCGTGAACTCAGATAGGACAGTGTTCATGCGTTTTTAATCAAGATAGTGTCAGCTCTCCATTAGATGTCAAGTTTCTGAAATTAATCAACCAGTTTATATACCTCGGTAGCACTATCTCATCAACTCAAAGCAATAGCAACATTCGCATTGGTAAGGCATGAACTGCTATTGATAGTTAATCGACCATGTCTCTGATGAAATAAAACAGAAATTCTTCCAAACTTCAGCAGTGCCAGGACTATTGTATGATTGCATCACCTGAACTCTAATAAAACACTTGGAGAAACCTGAAAACAGGAACTGTACAAAGATAATACGTGAACAAATCCTACAAGTAGAACCCCACAAAACAGTGACAGTAGGGCCACTTGCCTCCCATCCCAAAAACTATCTAAATAAGACAAGCAGAACCTACTTGGAACTGCTAGGAAAGTAAGTACGAATTCATAAGCGATATCCTTTAATGGACGACTATTCATGGACACACCAATATTAGCCAAACTGCAAAAAAATACATGAAGTACGGTCACAGGATGCGTTCTAGAGGACTTACCAATATGTAATGACCAATAGGGACAGATGGCGAGACAGGGTCAAAGGAAACCGTGCAGTCGGTACGCTTTGATGATGATGATGATGATTAAGATTTTTGTATAAAAACTTGGAAAGAAAATTAAGCTTATCGTCCAGGATTTGAACCTGGCTCGCCGATTTCATCTACAGCGGTAACCGTTACGCGATAGTTAAAATAAAAATTCAACTCGTTTGGCAGTGGTAACAATTATTTTATTTTATTTTATTTTTCATTTTTCATTTTTCATTTTGCATATGTCACTATTTAGGACAGAGACAACATTTCTTTTCTGTTTTCTCCCGCGTTTTGGAGGCTGGTCGGGGGTTGAGTGGGGGCTGTTCGAAATGGATTCAAATTTTCTTCAATACAAATTAAATCGATCCATTTATTTCCGGCCGAATCCAGAGATTAAAAAAAAAGATAATCATAATCAATCATTGCGTTGTTTAATATTCATAATATTTGCCATAGTTACCGTAACTATGGGGATGCTGATAGCAACCGTAGAAATGCTGCTGATGATGCTTGTAGTCTGTGTTTCTCATTTGAGGGCCTTGAAAGTCCATGCAATTCCCCATTCCCAAGTATTGTTGGGGCCTCCCCATATATCTTCCATAATCATCTCCCCAAACGTTTCTCTGACCATTGTAACCATTAGACGGATTGATGTAGCGACCGCACATATCCATCCAACGCCCTTGCATGTCTGCTTGATACCCAGACAAGTCCATATACCGCTCAGGGTAATTCATATATCGCCCGTAATTCTGGTAATTCGCGGGGTGATTCATCTCTCTACCAGAGATCGGGTTTGCATAGCGACCAAACATATCCATCCATCTCCTTTGCATGTCACTCTGATATCCAGACATGTCCATTCCTCTCTCAGGGTTGAACGCAGCGCGATACTGCTGGTAGCTTGGATAGAAACCGTGTCTATTGTACCAGAACTGGTTCAACGGGTTACAATTGTGTCCATGTGCGTCCATCCAGCGTCCCTGCATGTCCATCTGATAGCCTGACATGTCCATGAATCTCTCAGGGTAGTCCATGTACCTACCAGAAGAAGGACAGAGCATATTTCTGCCGACCATCGCTTGACCAAAAGGATTCACATATCGACCGCACATATCCATCCAGCGTCCTTGCATGTCCATTTGATACCCAGACATATCCATCCATCTTTCGGGTTGGAACATATTGCGGCCATAACGGTGGCCGGGATAGAAACTGGATCCGCTAATGCACAGCTGGTGGAAGGGGTTGTGGTGGCGTCCTTGCATATCCATCCAGCGACCTTGCATGTCCATTTGGTAGTTGGACATGTCCATGTATCTCTCGGGGAAGAACATACAGCGCCAGTTGTTGAACATATAGGGTTGGATCCCGTTGAAATTTTGCCGGCTGCAGAGTGCTAGAGGATAGTTGAAAGGATGTGGGTAACGGCCCAACATATCCATTTGATAGCTGGACATGTCAATGCATCTTCCAGGACGAAGCATGAAGCGTAGATAATTATTTAGATGCATATAATTGTTGAGATGCATCTGTGGAGTGACCAAGGCACAGTTATTTTGTTTCCATTGATTATTAGAAGTGAAAGGGTTAGTGAAGTTGCCTTGCATATCCATCCAGCGTCCTTGCATATCCATCTGATAATTCGACAGATCCACAAATCTCTCGGGAAAATTCATCTGACGACCGAAACGGGGATACCAGTTGCCTTTCATATACCCCATGAAATATGGCGACCAGTTATAATGATGACCCCCGTAATGATAACAGGGGACATTTTGCGCTCCGAAATGGTATCTTCTGTAATAATCTAACATCCTCGGATCCAGCATTCGACCCTGGCCATCGATGTACCTACCTTGGAAGTCCATAGCCATATTAGACATTGGTTCCAAGACGTCTCGGTAGGTGTCGCCCCGGTTGAATTGGTTGGGGAAGTAGAATGCCATATAACGTCTTCTGTCAAGAAATCGGTTCATCTTGAGGTTTCAATCTTACTGGGTGGCTCTGAAAGAATAGAAGCAGATAGAAAAAAGTAATATAACTAAAATAGATATCGTTATATAACATTTAAATACGTATATATATATATATATATATATATATATCAATGTAAGTCTATATATATCGTCGTAGGAAATGGACATGGCGACGCGAGTTCAAATCCTAGACGAGATTGATTGCATTTTACATAGTGCTAATACCCTTGGGAAAGGTATGAATCCAATTATTCTCCCTCTAGCTATGGGTTAATAGTAGGGCAGACTGGTTCTTCAGCCTTGCTGAGGCAACTAGTATAGGAGAAGGAAAACTCTGAATTCAAACCTGTTAAACTCCGCTTAAAAATTGACCTTGTGTTATATACTGCCCGAGCAGAGGAGTTCGTAAATATATATATATATATATATATATATATATAAATATATATATATATCGGTTTGCTCATTATCTATCTATCTATCTATCTCAGTCTGTTTATATCAATCTCAAAGTCTATCTATCTGTTTTATCATTGATCTATCATTGTTCATATCTATTATTTTGTCTCTGCTTATTCGTATATATCTAGCTACCTATTTATCAATATATATATATATATATAGATAGATAGATAGATAAAAACAAAGGCAGAGATAGATAGATAGATAGATAGATAGATAAAAAAAAGGCAGAGATAGATAGATAGATAGATAGATAGATAGATAGATAGATAGAAACTGTGAGATTCGATAGATATGTATGTTAATATACTAAGATAGATAGATTGATAGATATGAACATACTGATTGGGTTAGTTTGTTTTGTTTTGGTTTTATGGCATAATGCTAAATCATCTTCATATATATATATATATATATATATATATATATATATATATATATATATATATGGAAGAAAATAATGGATAGTAATCCGACAATTTGTGAAGAAAAATTGACAACAAGAAATCCAAATAGAACGTGGGGATTTTAACTGACATTGTTTCTCTATAAATCCCCACTTTCTATTTGGATTACTTGTCAATTTTTCTTCATATATATATATATATATATATATATATATATATATATATACATTTAAATTAATAGACGTATATGATTTGTAAGTGAATAGTTTGTACGTAATTTAATTTTTTGGATGTGCTAAAACTAATTTGTTTGCAACTGATATTGCTATTGTTTCTACACTGTTAAATGGATTCAATTATTGCTATCAAACATTTATAATTCTAATCAATATTAATCATTTATTTCCACACAGTGAAGTGGTTACAAGTATTGCTATTTAACACTAATTATTCTATTCAATATTAATCATTTGTTTGCACACTGTGAAGAGATTACGAGTAATGCTATGTTATACGAATTTTTCAATTTAGACACAAAGTTAAAGAGTCTCAAGTATTGCAATGTATTAAACAATTCAATTAGATATCAGTCATCTGTTTACGCGCAGTTATATGATCAAATAGTTCTATTTCAATCAAGTCAATTTGGCATTAGTAATTTTTTTACACACTGTTTAAATGTCAAACAGCTCTATTTAAACTATAGATAGAATCCTATCAGATGATACCATTCCCGGCCAGAGTGGCCTAAGAGTGATGGCAATGAAAGGGTACTCCACATTCCCCAAAGCTCCAGTCTGAGATAAGATACATGTATATGTTAATATACTAAGATAGACAGATAGATAGATAGATGTGAACGGACTACATTATATGTACATATAGAGAGAGACAGCCAGACAAAGAATGAGTCAGAGAAACAGATAGATAGATAGATAGATAGATAGATAGATAGATAGATAGATATGAACATACTGAGTGATAGATAGATAGATAGATAGATAGATAGATAGATAGATAGTGAGGAGACATAGATAGATAGATAGATAGATAGATAGATAGATAGATAGATAGATAGATAGTGAAGAGACTGAGATAGATAGATAGATAGATAGATAGATGGTGAGGAGACATAGATAGATAGATAGTGAAGAGACTGAAATAGATAGATAGATTCCTACGAATTGTTTTACTGAAGAATGCTGCAAGAAATGTTGAACAAATCCTGGAGGCAGCACCCGACAAAGCAGCAGCTGTACGGCCACCTACTGTAATATTTTGACCTTCGACCCGGCCCAAAAATACTATTCCAAGGTGATGCACCAGAAGGAAGTGACACATTCCAATGGCCAGTAATCGAAAGAGATCGCGTGGGCGGATTAAGGCTGACAATATGGGACAAGGTGAAGGTCCCACTGTGCCACTACAGAGTGATGCACCGGAAGAGAGTGACCTGTGAACTGCATGACAGTTATTTCCGCTTGATGACGATTAAACATTCGATTTCAAAGATCGAGTGGGCGTCGAACGATTATATAACTCAGTTGAGTTCGACGAGCGAGTTGAAGATCGGACGGAGTTGGGGATGAGATGTGGTAAGGAAACCCACACCCGGCCGAAGGGGCCCTCGGGAAACCCTGATGAATTGGGGTCCAGAGAAGATGCTGATAAGACGCTGTAAAGAAAGCCATCACCCAGCAGAGTGGGCCCTTGGCCTCTGGTTGAGCACCCCTGTAGAACGAGAAAGACACAACGCTGACAGCTATAACTTTGGGGTCAAAATATTTCAGTTATGTTCGGTCTCCAGCTCCCTCTCACAGTAAAACCCCACACAACCTTTTCCAACCCTTGCAATAAAGTGCGAGGTAAATATTTTGTTAAAGAAGTCTTCCTGCGTCTTTATCATTGCGTGTGTCTGTTGTTCATTGAGTCGGTATGATGCTGTAGATGACAATACAACACTACCACCCATCACGAAAACTATCCAAGTTAGACGAACCAGATATGCTGGACACTGCTGGAGAAGTAAGGACGAACTCATAAGCAAAATACCCCTGTGGACCCCTTCACATGGACGAGCAAAGACAGGACGACCAGCTAGAACCTAAATACAATAGCTCTGTGCTGATACAGGATGTAGCCTTGAAGACCTACCTGGAGCGATGGACGATAGGGACGGGTGGCGAGAGATGGTCATGGAGATCCACGCTGGCGGTGTGACATGATGATGATAATTATTTTAATTATATTCTATTGATGTAACCATTAAAATTATTTTAGCCATTACATTCAAATTTATTCGCTCAAAATCACCCTTTAGGGACGTATTTCAATAAGAAATAAATATTTTTATAAGATTTAGACCGAACAGCTTTGGATGTTTAAACAATATTTGACTCATTCGACATAATTACTTCAAAGTTCTATACAATCTTCTCTGATGTTGAGATTTTTTTTGTACCGCCCATTTTGTTCCGCTCGAAAAGTAATTATTGCATATTTTTACCCTTTGATTAAATGAGAATTAATTAAACTATATAATTTAAAAAAATGTAATTAAATCTTTTCATAATTAAAAAAGAAAATTTGCGTCAAGTCTCTACCAGGACTTCTCAGAGTGTTACATATAGACTTCTTGGGTGGGGTAAATAAAATTCTTGATGCAACAGTGATAGCTGTGAAATGTTAATTAAAATCTTTCACTTCTTCCTAAACCGAAGTATCAATATCATCAAGGACCGCAGTTATAACATGAAACCAACAAGTACGCAGGTCACCTAATAAACGAAAAAAGGCGCCTCTGGAGGTGTAATGGTTAGCAAGCTGGACTAGCAAACCTACACGAGTGAGTTCGAGTCTCATTGGGTGCCCCTTTCATATGGCCTTGTGCCACATCTAAGCAAAAAGCTTAGTAAATTACCACCTAATGTACGAAAAAAAAATCCTTGTTTTATATTTACGTAAATTAGTTCAGTTTTTTTTTTTTTTTTTCATCATTAAGAGCAAAAATAAAAAGGATTCGCAAAACGTCCAAATACGTTTTCAGGACAGATACATTTTGAAAAAAAAATGTCGAGGCCTAATATAGTAATTTTCTAAGCTTTTTGCTTAGATGTAGCACAAGGCCATACGAATGGGGCACCCAATGACACTCGATCTCACCCGTGTAGGTTTAGACGGTGTATTTAAAACACAGAGGATGAATTTACTTGTTTGAATTGATAAATCCCTTGATAACAAAATAAAAATCACTTGATCATTTAAACTAGTTGCCAGACACCATACACGTAGCGCACAGTTTTTAGCATATATATATATATATATATATATATATATATATATATATATATATATCAACGAAAAGATTGATATTTTTTCGCAGCGCGTTGTTTCAGCCGGATGTAAATTCGTAGATGTATCTTAATTTTTCGCTACATTATTTTATTTCTGAGTAGGTGACTATGACTAAGGAACAAAACATCGTCACACATACACACACCCATATATATATATATATATATATATATGTTTGATTAAATAATAAAGGCACATTTTGTCATTATGATTTTATTAAGATCCTTTCAAGTTCCCTGAGAAGTGTTTTGTTTTCAGGTTGGAATTGGTGGATGAATTTACCAAAATTGTCCCGAGCGCTTTCGGACCTTCATAGGTCATATTCAAGGGTTGCTTGGATGTATAAAGAGTGTTTTTTAAATATTCCATATTTCTTGATAATATTCTATTTCCGTTGATAGCGTTCTGTTTATTTAAATTCATCAGCATCTCAGTTTTATCCAACTCTGTGTTTATGTAATTTTGTTATGTTATAAAAACCTAAATAAAACTTTTTTTTAAATCTCTGTATAAAAACACTCTTTATTCATCCAAGCAATCTCCAGGGTACGTGATCCCCAGAGGATTAGAAATAAGGATTCGCGTAATTATTATAACTTCAAGGGCAAGGATATAGATGTACATTTTCTTTTTTATATAGAGGAATTACATTGTAAATTGAATTACTATGACCAGAAAATCTAACGATGTGGACTAGTCGGTCAGTGGTAGAGTTTCAGCTCTGTATTCTGCGGTCACTGGTTCGATCTCCTGTTGTGGAGATCACTGCAGATGAGACCTAATAAGGTTGAAATAACTGCACTTGTTGTACCGTTCCAACAACTTCTGGAACGCCCCATGGAAGCCCTCTTGTGTTCGTCACAACTGCTTTCATCTCCTCAATTGTCTCATAACGACAGCTCAGGGAATAACCAAAAGTCACTGGGAGCAAGGTCTGTACTATAGGGAGGGTGACGGACTGTCTTGATGCCCATCTTGCTCAAATAGTCGGTGACAAGGATAGAGTTGTGGACTGGTGTATTGTCCTGGTGGAAATACCACTGACCCGATTTTGAAGAGTGCTGGCCTCTTCCGACGGAATCTCTTCCTGAACTCCCTTAAAACCTCAACATACTAACCCTAAACCTTTGGCCAATCAACTCTGGTGTATTGACTTCCTTACTCCTTCCACATCTCTCATCATCCCTCTCAGACTCTCTACCTTCCTTGAATCTCTTATGCCACTTAAAAACTAATGCTCGATTCAAGTATTCCTATCTGGTATTTATCTTTTAAACATGAAAACATGAACTGTCTAAATTTTTGAGATGAAACTTGATATGTATTTTTTGAAATGACTCAACCTAGTAAATCATTTTAAAGTCAAACTTTAAGAACAGTTTCCCTGGTTGAATCATTTCTATGCTCAGATAAACAAGTGACACCTGAGGAAGGCCGGAGGATACGTAGAGTTTTTAACTTAACACTGTAAAGATGAGGACAACAGTCCAAAAAATCATAATCAAAATAATGAAATCACTAAACCTTCATCTGGGCTGAAGAATTATTGAATGAACCAAAAAATGGGACAAGTCTAAGCATTTTATTTCTATTTTAAGTATTGGTCTAATGAGTAGAATGTTCGCCAATAGTCAGGGAGACCGGGGTTCAATCCCAGGTTGCGTCATACCAAAGATTCAAAAAATGGTACTTGATGCTGCCTTGCCTAACAGTCAGCATTATAAGGTACGGATCAAGGGTAAAGTGGAGCCGTCAAGAAAAAGGAGTAGAGCCCTTCCCTACACTTTGGTGTAGTAGCTATTGAATAGGAAGCCTTCGGGTCACCCTCGACTAAAGGGAGACAACTTTGCTTACTTATTTCTATTTTGAAAAGAAAATTTCGAACCCTTATTACATCACATAGATTTGAAAAAAAAACCCTCTAATAACGAAATCGAATGTTTAAAATTTTCCAATTTATTCATATATATATAAGTTGTAAAGTTGGCAACGGTAGTCGAGGGTGACCCGAAGGCTCCCTTTTCAATAGCTACAACACCGAGGTGCAGGGGAGGGCGCTACTCCATTTCCTAAATTGCTCCACTTTACCCTTGATACGTGCCTTATAGTGCTTAGTGTTAAGCAAGGTGGTATCAAGTACCATTTCTTGAGTCTTTGGAATGACTCGACCTGGAAGCGTCCTACATGTCTAACCACACTAAAGAGTTGGGATATAACGAAAAAGTCTTTCTGTGGATGACAATATACACGCCTACCCACGGGGTTGAGCACCCTGGCGAAGAAATTTACGGCTGCCACTCGCATAATGCAAAGCTCTTCGAACGAATTGAGCACTCTGGTATCCGGTAAGGCAAAAATGTAAACAAACGAAGGCTGCTACATAATGCCTTATAATTCCCGAGCTGACGTTGTTCGTTTGAGGGCTGAGCGGTAAGATACAAAATCTAACGTAAAGTTGGGCGGGTTTCGATCCCAGCTTCAAGCGTCCTACGTGTCTTGCCACACTGAAAAGTTGTGATACAACGAAACAGTCTGTCTGTTGATGACTATATATATATATATATATATATTCACAAATGATTACAATTTTCCTATTTCGTTTGTTGTTTTTTTTTTTATTATTTCATCCTATTTACCCAACCCCTCCGCTCGGGCAGGA
>OY757947.1:8009076-8034076 GCA_963585895.1 Sepioteuthis lessoniana | reverse complement strand
TAAATATCAAAAACAGTTCGATTTCAAAGAATTCAGTTTACCATAAGTTCACTGTTTAGTTCCATTTAACCCATAGATAGGACCCTATCAGGTGCTACCTCTCCATTTCAAACAATTCAGTTTATATTAAATACACAGTTTCGTTCTATTCGACCCAAAGATAAGACCTATCAAACCACCATCATTACTGGAACCTCACCATCAGGTTGTTTGGTGTCATATCAGAACATTCGTTGTGGTGTCTTACCCCTCTGTAGAGAAACAGTCAGCTGGGCAAAATATATATATACGTATATATATATATATATATATATATATATATATATTAGACCATTCATTACCTTGTTTCTAGGTTTAACCTTGTCGTAACTTCGTTCCAAAGTATCGCAGGTTGGTTGGTAGATTTTATGGCATATCAACCCTCTTTGGTAATCTAATGCCATTCCTTTTTACACGTATATAAGTATATACGTATATCATTAAATAAGTTTCCAAACTTTTTTCGTATGGGCACTTTTATTGATAGTACACACATGAAACTCTAGTCCCCTACGAAGTAAGCCTCTCCATATGCAATGCACATGTTCTACCGTTCCAACAACAACCCATGGAAATCCTCTTGTGTGAACGTGTCAATGACCTTCGTCACAGCCTCTTTCATCTCCTCAATTGTCTCATAACGACAGCCTCTGAGCTTAAGGAATAACTAAAATTCACAGGGAGCAAGGTCTGGACTATAGGGAGGGTGAGGAAGTGTCTTGAAGCCCATCTTGGTCAAATAGTCTGTGACAAGGATGGAGTTGTGGACTGGTGTATTGTCCTGGTGGAAATGCCACGATTTGAAAAGTGCTGGCCTCTTCCGACCGAATCTCTTGCTGAACTCCCTTAAAACCTCAACATAGTAACCCTAACCTTAACCCTAACCCTTTGGCCAATCAACTCTGGTGTATTGACTCTTTTCTCCCCCCACATACACTTCTCATCATCCCTCACAGACTCCTTGCCTTCCTTGAATCTCTTATGCCACTCAAAAACTGATGCTCGATTCATGCAAGGTGCTCCAAAAGCAGTCTGAAGTATTCCACACGTTTCTGTAGCATCATTTTTTCCAAGTTTAAAACACAGGTTTATTGCATATCGCTCTTCTAAAGTGTCCTCACGTCCAAATTGTATTTTTGAAATTCACCAGCTATGACAATCAGGCTTTAGTAGGGTGTATTCCAATTGCTGTTGTTGCTGTTGATTTGAAGCTGAAATCATAAAACTTGGTCAGACATCTCATAAGATGTATAGCAATAAAATACTGAATTTTCAAGAGTCTACGACAGTTTTAAATGCCTATACAAAAAAGTCTGGAAACTTATTGAATTCACCACGTTTGATTTGTAAACGAATAGTTTATAAGTTTCATTTTAAACTAGCACACAATTAAATAGTTTTAAGCATTGCTATTTAAAACTAATAATCCTATTCCTATTTACCCAACCCCTCCGCTCGGGCAGGATATGACACAAGGTCAATTTTTAAGCGGAGTTTCACAGGTTTGAATTCAGAGTTTACCTTCTCCTAGACTAGTTGCTTCACCAAGGCTGAAGAACCTAGTCTGTCCTACTATTTACCCATAGCTGGAGGGAGAATTATTGGATTCATACCTTTCCAAGAGTATCTTTGAAACTAATAATTCTATTCAATATTATCCTTTTGTTAGCACGGAGTTAAATATAGATCAGTCGGGTGGAGCTGTAGAATACATCGACTGCATCTCTGCAGAGGGGTATAACCCTACCCTCAACGAGAGTCCTGGATGTGGCACAAAACCATCTTAGCCCAGTCTACAGGGGCTGTAGAATACGCCGAATGCTTCTCTGCAGAGGGGTATAACCCTACCCTCAACGAGAGTCCTGGATGTGGCACAAAACCATCTTAGCCCAGTCTACAGGGGCTGTAGAATACGCCGAATGCTTCTCTGCAGAGGGGTATAACCCTACCCTCAACGAGAGTCCTGGATGTGGCACAAAACCATCTTAGCCCAGTGTACAGGGGCTGTAGAATACATCGACTGCATCTCTGCAGAGGGGTATAACCCTACCCTCAACGAGAGTCCTGGATGTGGCACAAAACCATCTTAGCCCAGTCTACAGGGGCTGTAGAATACGCCGAATGCATCTCTGCACAGGGGTAAGACCCGACCCTTAACAAGAGTCCTGGATATGGCACAAAGCCATCTTAGTCCAGTCGTTTTGGGGCTTTAGAATACACCAAGTGCATCTCTGCGCAGGGGTAAGACCCGACCCCCAACGAATGTCCTGATTTATGACAATAAACAATCTGATGGTGAGGCTATAGCACCTGAGCTCTGAGGAATGTTGAGTTCCTATTCATTGCAATTAATCCTTGGTTCACTTTGGCCTGGAATAGTAACACCTGATAGACTCCTATCAATGGCATAAATAGACTTGTCTGATATTTAAACTTTGTGAAAAAATTACTGATGTTATATTGAATTGTTAGAAATAGAACTGTTTGATCATTAAATTATGTGTAAACAAATAACTGATGTTTAATTGAAATGTTAGTGATACATAGCAATACTTCGAACCATTTATCCGTGTTCACTGGAATGAGTAATGTTGATTAATATTATTAGTGTTGATTAGTTGTACTTGAAAGTCTTTGTGTGTCTAAATTGAGTTGATTGTGTCAGATAACGATGCTAGGAACAATTTATCTGTGTGCTAACAAATGGGTAATGTTGAATAGAATTGTCAGAGTTGATTAGCAATACTTGAAACTTTTTAACTGTGTGCCTAGATGGAATTGTTAGTATGACATATGTAAATAGAATTATTTATGTTAAATGTCTTCAGATATTCCTATGTGTGCGAGTACAAATAAATGAATTATACAACATAGAACTATTCATGTTTTAATATTTAGAACCATTTGACTGTGTGCAAACAATAAAAACAGTTGTGTGCAAACAAATTTCTTCAAACTCTTTTAACAATAAGATTGACTTACAAATCATATATATATATATATATATATAAAGTGAATATGGCATTAAATAACCTACAATGGTTGATATGCCATAAAACCCAACCAAACCAAATCCTATATATTTAATATAAATGTATAAAGAGGATTTGGCATTAAATAACCTACAATAGTTGATATGCCATAAAACCCAACCAAATCAAATCATGTATATTTAATATATATGTATAAAGAGGATTTGGCATTAAATAACCTACAATGGTTGATATGCCACAAAACCCAACCAAACCAAAACCTATATATTTAATATATATGTATAAAGAGGATTTGGCAATAAATAACCTACAATGGTTGATATGCCATAAAACCCAACCAAACCAAATCATATATATTTGATATATATGTATAAAGTTGATTTGGCATTAAATAACCTACAATAGTTTATATGCCATAAAACCCAACCAACAAACTGTATAAAGCTGTGCAAACAAATGAATAATATTAAATAGAATTGTTCGTGTTTGATAGAAAGACTTGAAACCATTTAACTATGTGCAAAAAAATGAGCTCAGGCTAATTTAAAAATGTTATCTGCTAAATCTGTTTACCAATCATATGTATTCAATATATATATATAAAGAGGATTTGGCATTAAATATCCAGCAAAGTTTGATATCCCATAAAACCCAACCAATAAAACCAAATGACTGATGTTATATTGTGACTGTTATGTAGCAATACTCGAAACCAGTCCACTGGTACAAAAAATAGCTCAAGCTCGTTTTAAAATATTGTCAACAAAATCTTTTAACAAATCATATATATATATATATATATATATATATATATATAAAGATGATTTGACATTAAATAACCAACAATGGTTGATATGCCATAAAACCTAGCCAAACCAAATCATATATACGAGGATCATTAAATAAGTTTCCAGACTTTTTTGTAATGGCACTTTTATTCATAGTACACACTTGAAACTCTAGTCCCCTTCGAAGTAATCTCCTCCGGCTGCAAAGCACTTGTTGTATCGTTCCAACAACTTCTGGAAGGTCCCATGGAAGTCCTCTTGTATGAGCGTGTCAATGACCTTCATCACAGCCTCTTTCATCTCCTTAATTGTCTCATAAAGAAGACTCTGAGCTTAGGGAATAAGCAAAAGTCACAGGGAGCAAGGTCTGGACTATAGGGAGGGTGACGAACTGTCTTGATACCCATTTTGCTCAAATAGTCTGTGACAAGGATGGAGTTGTCGACTGGTGCATTATCCTGCGGGAAATGCCACTGAGCCGATTTGAAGAGTGCTAGCCTCTTCCGACGGACTCTCTTCCCGAACTCCCTTAAAACCTCAACATAGTCACCCTAACTCTAACCCTAACCCTTAAGCCAATCATCTCTGGTGTATTGACTTCCTTACTCCCCACACACCTCTCATCATCCCCCACAGACTCCCTGCCTTCCTTGAATCTCTTATGCCTCTCAAATTGATGCTCGATTCATGCAAGATGGTCCAAAAGCAGTCTGAGGCATTCCATACGTTTCTGTGGCATCATTCTTTTCAAGTTTAAAACCCAATGTTATTACATATCGTCATTCTAAACTGTCCTGACGTCCAGATTGCATTTTTGAAATTCACCAGCTGTGACAATCAGGCTTTAGTAGGGTGTATTCCAATTCCTAATGTAGCTATTGATTTGAACCTGAAATCATAAAAATTGGTCCATCATCTGATAAGATGTATAGCAAAGACATCGTGAATTTTCAAGAGTCTACGAGAATTTAAAATGCCTGTACAAAAAAAAGTCTGGAAACTTATTGAAGGCCCCATGTATATTTATAAATACCTCTCTCTCTCTCTCTCTCTCTCTCTCTCTCTCTCTCTCTCTCTCTCTCATTATATATAGTGGGTAGAGTGTTTGTTAATAGGCAGGGAGACCAGGGTTGAATCCCAGGTCGAGTCATACCAAAGACTCAAAAATAGTACTTGATTCTTCATTGCTTAATCCTCAGCATTATAAGGTACATATCAAGGGTAAAGTGGAGCAATCCAGGGAAAAGAGTAGCACCCTCCCCAACACCTCGGTGTAGTAGCTAATGAATACGGAGCCTTCGGGTTGCCCTCAAGTATGGTTGCTAACTTTACTTAGAGAGAGAGAGCGAGAGAGAGAAAGAAAGAGAGAGAGAAAGAGAGAGAGAGAAGGATATATATATATATATATATATATATATATATATATATCATCATGTCGTGCCGCTAGCACGGATATCCCTGGCCCTCTCTCGCCACTTCTCCCTATCGTTCATCGCTCCTGGCAGGTCATCAGGGCTACATTCCGTATCCTCACAGAGCTGCTGTATGTATGTTCGAGCTGGTCGTCTGTTTTTTGCTCGGCCCTATGTGGGGGTCCATAGGAGTACATCACTTATGAGCTCGTCCCTACTTCTCCAGCAGTGTCCTGCATGTCTGGTTCGTCTAGCTTGGATAGTTTTCGTGATGGGAAGCAGGTAGCCGTATAGTTTGTGCCTTGTAGAGTATTGCCGCCAGGACTTGTCGTTTTGAATATAGTAATCTATTCACAAAAATGCACTATAACAATATTTCAACAATAAAATGGAATGATGCGTGACAAATACTCACGACTCCGAGTTTCACTTGACCGATCGTCAGGTGAGCAAGTATTGACATGTTAAATTCAGCCACATAAACTTATAAGTAAGTAAGTAAAGTTAGCGACCATAGTCGAGGGTGACCCGAAGGCTCCCTTTTCGATAGCCACAACACCAAGGTGTAGGGGAGGGCGCTACTCCATTCCCAGGATTGCTCCACTTTACCCTTGAACCGTACCTTATAATGCTGAGTGTTAAGCAAGGTGGTGTCAAGTTCCATTTTTAAAGTCTTTGGTATGACTCAACCTGGGATTGAACCCAGGTCTCCCGGGCCATTGGCGAACACTCTAACCGCTGGGCCAAAACTTATAATTATAAATTATTAGGATTTATTTAGCATAAAGTTATTTTTGATTGAAGTAATTAAGCAAGGAGGAAGTTTTTATTTGAGAGTCACATCTCTAGTGTAACTGCAGAGCGGTTGCATGATTTAGAGTTTAACATTTTCGGATCTCCTTTTTAAGGAATTCGATATTTTCCAAAATGAAGAGACATACCACCTTTTCGTGAAAGATGGTTGTGGTATCAAGTGACAACCTCTTAGACATCTCCTCATCTCTTTCATTTATAAAGACGAATGTTAAATGAGTATTATTATCATTAATGGTTTTCGGACTATTGTCTTCATCTTTATTGTTATTTCCACAACGTTTCGGCCGATATGTCCTCCGGCCTTCTTCGGGTGTTTGTTGTCTAAATTCCTGAGACGAAGCTTGATGATCTTTATCATTTAGGGTTTTCGGACTATTGTCTTCATCTTTATTGTTATTTCCACAACGTTTCGGCCGATATGTCCTCCGGCCTTCTTCCGGTGTTTGTTGTCTAAATTTCTGAGACGAAGCTTGATGATCTTTATCATTTAGGGTTTTCGGACTATTGTCTTCATCTTTAATGTTATTTCCATAACGTTTCGGCCGATATGTCCTCCGGCCTTCTTCGGGTGTTTGTTGTCTAAATTCCTGAGACGAAGCTTGATGATCTTTATCATTTAGGGTTTTCGGACTATTGTCTTCATCTTTATTGTTATTTCCACAACGTTTCGGCCGATATGTCCTCCGGCCTTCTTCGGGTGTTTGTCTAAATTTCTGAGACGAAGCTTGATGATTTTTATCATTTTGGGTTTTCGGACTATTGTCTTCATCTTTATTGTTATTTCCACAACGTTTCGGCCGATATGTCCTCCGGCCTTCTTCGGGTGTTTGTTGTCTAAATTTCTGAGACGAAGCTTGATGATCTTTATCATTTTGGGTTTTCGGACTATTGTCTTCATCTTTATTGTTATTTCCACAACGTTTCGGCCGATATGTCCTCCGGCCTTCTTCGGGTGTTTGTTGTCTAAATTTCTGAGACGAAGATTGATGATCTTTATCATTTAGGGTTTTCGGACTATTGTCTTCATCTTTATTGTTATTTCCACAACGTTTCGGCCGATATGTCCTCCGACCTTCTTCAGGTGTTTGTCGAACTCGAGAACCTTCACGGAACTTCGAACTACGTCCCTTATTGAATTCACAGGGGTTACCAGTTCTGATTCCATTAGCCATAACCGGGTACAAGTGTTAAGTATTCCTGTATTGTTATTCGCCTGTAGTGAGGATTGAACCTGCAAACTCCAGATGATTGTCTCATTAGAAGCTTAGGGAACCAACGCCTATAACCGTTCCGCCATGTGTCTTTCTAAGGAGACAATCATCTGGAGGTTGCTAGTTCAATCCTCAATACAGGCGAGTAACAATACAGGAATACTTAACACTTGTACCCAGTTATGGCTAACAGAATCAGAACAGGCGACCCTCATGGATTCAATAAAGGACGTAATTCGAAGTTCCGTGAAGGTTCCCGAGTTCGACAAACACCTGAAGAAGGCCGGAGGACATATCGTCCGAAACGTTGTGAAAATAACAATAAAGATGCAGACAATAGTCCGAAAACTCTTAATGATAAAAATCAACCAGCTTCGTCTCAGAAATCTAGACAGTTAAATGAGTACTTAGAATAGGCAGGGGATTAAGACACCCCCCCCACAAAAAGAGGCGACCTAGGTTGGGTATTAACGTGGATCAGATGGTAAGACGCTAATTTTGGAATTTTGGGGGGATGCGGAGCACCAGTTCATGGCCATTACTCCCAAACGGAATGGTAGGACCAGTTAGGGTCTCATGCATGGGTCCAATAGATCTGTTTAAAAATTATTTGTATTGATAAGGAATACTTGATACTATATAATTGTCCATTATTAATATTAAGAATAATTACTTGAAGCTAGAATTGTTTACTAAGGATAATTATTATTATTTACTTGAAACCATATAACTGTGTGCAAATTATTTGTATTAAGAATAGTTACTTGAAGTTAGAATTGTTTATTAAGGATTATTATTATTAGTTACTTGAAACAATTTAACTGTGTGCAAATTATTTGTATTAAGAATAGTTACTTGAAGCTAGAATTGTTTATTAAAGATTATTATTATTAGTTACTTGAAACCATATAACTGTGTGCAAATTATTTGTATTAAGAATAGTTACTTGAAGCTAGAATTGTTTACTAAGGATTATTATTACTTATTTGAAATCATATAACTGTAAATTATTTGTATTAAGAATAGTTACTTGAAGCTAGAATTGTTTACTAAGGATTATTATTATTGGTTACTTGAAATCATATAACTGTAAATTATTTGTATTAAGAATAGTTACTTGAAGCTAGAATTGTTTACTAGGGATTATTTTTAGTTACTTGAAATCATATAACTGTAAATTATTTTGTGACTTGAATTACTAATAGAATTCCACTACATAAAAAAGAAAATGTACATCTATACCCTTTCCCTTGAGGTTATAATAATTACGCGGATGCGTATTTCCAATTCTCCTGGAGGTGATCGTGTTTGGATCTGGAGGTGATCGTGTGCTCTGTAAAGAGTACGGATGTATCTTGCCAGACACATTCAGGTTAATTGACCCCGCAATTACCATGACTAGTTGATTTGGTATCACTTGAGTGCAATGTCAACTGTAGGCTCAGTGGTAGCGTGTCGGCTCTAGGGTTGCTGGTTTGATCTCCAGTCGGGAGCTCACGATATACGCTGCTAATGAGACCTCATAAAGTCAAAACAGCAGTCCAGTGTATCCTTATGTCGGGCGTAAGTGTTCGCCGGATTTTCTGGTCTTCGTAATTTAATTCACTGTATTATTCTTCTACTTAAAAAAAAGGAAGTGTACATGTAAATTATTTGTATTACGAATAGTTACTTGGAGCTAGAATTGTTTACCTAAGATTATTATTATTGATTACTTTAAATCATATAAAAACGCAAGCATATGAACTATCATTAGATAGTGTTTATCGTTGGTTCTGTAAAGGTATTCCACAGGTACAAGCCGAAGAGCTGGCAAGTCTATCAGAGAGCGATTAATGCTTTTTTCCCTGAAGTAGTCAGATACCGTCCATTTATATCTTTACCGGTCTCATACTAAAAAGAGTCACTGAGTGTATAGTTCCGGTATAACAGATAGAAATAATGAATTTAAATCATATAATTATTAGTATTAGATAAGAATACTTGATACCATATAACTGTAAATTATTTGTATTCTCAGCTATGGGCTTAGTAGTTATGTAATCTTTCCATAAAAACTAGATTATTTGTATAAAGAATATTTATTCAAAACTATACACGCTTAGTAAGGATTAGCAGGACTAATTCCTTGAAACCATTAAACTGTGTGCAAACAAATGATTATGATCAAACAGAAATGATCACTTGAAACCATATCATAATTAGTTTTTGATATGATTGCGTGGTGCCTTCAATAAGTTTTCAGACTTTTTTTGTACAGGCATTTAAAATTGTCGTAGACTCTTAAAAATTCAGTATGTTATTGCTATACATCTTATGAGATGACAGACCAAATTTTATGATTTCAGCTTCAAATGAACAGCTACAACAGGAATTGGAATACACCCTACTAAAGCCTGATTGTCACAGCTGGTCAATTTCAAAAATGCAATCTGGACGTGAGGAAGAACGATATGCAATAAAATTCTGCTTTAAACTTGGAAAAAATGCCATGCGATAAAAGCTGGATCAACTGCTATGACCCTAAGACCAAGAGACAGAGTTCCCAGTGGAAGAATGCTGGCTCTCCCAGACCCAAGAAGGCCAGAGAGAGCAAATCAACCCACAAACTTTTGATGATCCCTTTTTATTTATTTTTTTTTTTTTGACAGCACTGGTATGATCTACATGTACTGGGTTCCCACTGGACAGACAGTCAACACGGAATACTATGTTGAGGTTTTAAGGGAGTTCAGGAAGAGATTCCGTCAGAAGAGGCCAGCACTCTACCAATCGGCTCAGTGGCATTTCCATCAGGATAATACACCAGTCCACAACTCCATCCTTGTCACAGACTATTTGACCAAGATGGGCTTCAAGACAGTTCCTCAGCGTCCCTATAATCCAGACCTTGCTCCCTGTGACTTTTGGTTATTCCGTAAGTTTAGAGGCTGTCGTTATGAGACAATTGAGGAGATGAAAGAGACTGTGACGAAGGTCATTGACACGCTTTCACAAGAGGACTTCGATGGGGCCTTCCAGAAGTTGTTGGAACGGTACAACAAGTGTATTGCAGCCGGAGGAGATTACTTCGAAGGGGACTAGATTGTCATGTGTGTACTATCAATAAAAGAGCCCATACAAAAAAGTCTGGAAACTTATTGAATGCTCCTCGTATTGACTTTGCGCAAATTATTTGTATCAGAGGGGAGTACATTGGCCCAGTTGGTAGAGGGTTAGCCAATGATCTGGGAGACCTGGGTTCAATCCCAGGTCGCGTCATACTAAAGACTTTTAAAATGGTACTTGATACCCCCTTGCTTAACCCTCAGCAATATAAGGTACGTATCAAGGGTAAAGTAGAGCAATCCAGGGAAAGGAGTAGCGCCCTCCCCAGCACCTTCGTGTAGTAGCTGTTGAAAAGGGAGCCTTCTGGTCGCCCTCAACTACGGTCGCCAATTTATTATTATTATTATTATTGCTAGCTTCTCACATCAGCACAAGCTGATGGTTCTTTTCCTGGAATCTAAATGAGTGTCCTCAGGTCACCAGGACCTTTCTTAGTATTCAAATCGATCTTAGAAATACCGTAATTTGGATTCTATCGGTTCAATCTCCGATTTCCAACTCTTCCATTCCCTTTTTCCGACCCTTTAGAGGCTGTTCCAAGTGCACCAATTATAAATGGTATCACCGTCTCTTTCATATACCATAGTTTTCTTTAGTTCTCCGACAAGGTCAAAGTACTTGTCACCCTTTTCGTTTTCTTTAATTTTCACTGTTTAGTTCGCCCGTCCGGACAAAGTACTCTCTACGGTAGGCTCTCTCGGTCTCTCTTTTTCTTGTTAATTCTCACTAGGTCTGGTCGTCTGGCCGGGATTAGGTGATCTGTTTGTATCTCAAAATCCCAGAGGAGTTTGTGCGTCTCATTCTCAACGAAGGATTCTGATTTATGCATGTACCATTTGGTAGTATGGTCAAATTTGAATTTCTTGCACAATTCCCAGTGGATCACCAAGCCTACCCAGTCGTATCTTGTCTTGTATTCCTTTTGTACTAGTTTGCTGCTTTTGCTTATTATGTGATTCATCGTTTCGTCTCTATCACCATATAACCTACATCTGCTGTTTTGTTGCGTTTTATCAGTTTTCGTTTTAATATAATTGGTACATAGGGTGTAGTTTTCTTCTGCTTTTTGAAGAGACTCAGATTATTGTTATTATTATTATTCACTCATTAGAGCTTTTTATATCATCGTTAGCCGATGGTTTTTCATTGGATTCTTAGTGACAACAAGTCTCCTCAAGTGACCCGGACTTTTCTCAGTATTCTGGCCGTCTTCACTATTGCTGTCGTTTGGATGGTCGCCACTTGTCCGCCAACTTCCAAGTCCTCCAGTCCCTTTAGTTACAGTTCCAAACGCACCAATTACAATTGGTATAATTGTCACTTGCGTGTTCCACAGTTTTTTTCAATTCTCTAGCAAGGTCGGGGTACTTATCCTTCTTTTCACATTCTTTCAGTTTTATTCTATGGTCAGCCAGGACAGCAAAGTCAACAATTTTGCAAGTTCTCTTTTTTTGTTGATTATTATTAGGTCTGGTCTTCTGGCCGAGATTAGGTGATCCGTGTGTATGTCAAAGTCCCATAGGAGTTTATGTGTACCATTCTCTATGACAGGTATTATTATTATTATTATTATTATCCCCCTTGAGAGCTTTTCCCATCAGCGTTAGTTGATGGTATTTCACTGGAGTTTGAGTGACAACAAGTGTCCTGAAGTCACCAGGATTCTTCTCAGTATTCTGGCCGATCTTAACAATGTCGTAGTTTGGATCGTTCCACTCGTCCTCTTATTTCCATGTCCTTTTACCAATCTTTTGGTGACTGTACCAAAAGCACCAATAACAATTGGTATAAACGTCACTTTCATGTTCCACAGTTTGTTTGTTTGTTTTTTTCAGTTTCCAAGCAAGGTCCAGGTACTTATCCTTCTTTTCGCTTTCTTTCAATTTAACTCTGTGGTCAACCGGGGCAGCAAAGTCCACATTTCTGCAAATTTTATTATTACAATTATTATATAAGAATAGTCACTTAAAAACAGATGATTATGTGCAAACATCTTTGTATTTGAAAGGAATTCTTTATACCACACACGGAGTGTAAAAAATGATTATAATTATTAAATGGGAACAGTTACTTGAAACCATATAATTGTGTATAAGTTATTTGATAGGGATATCTAAAATTATGTAGAAATTACTTCCATTAATAACAGTTACTTGAAACCATATAATTGCTTCCACAAAAAAAGAAAATAACGACTTTGGCATTAGATAAACCAATACGGTTTGACATGCCGTAAAAACAATGATACCAAATTGAACAATAAAGCACACATTTTCGAGTCTACGTTTACAGTGGCAAATATTTCTTGAATATTACATAGAATAAATGCGGAAAAAAAACAAACATAAGTTTTTCCTAAGAAAGAAAGAAAGAAAATGGAAAAGAAAGAAAGAAAGACAATGGAAAAGAAAGAAAGAAAGAAAGAAAGACAATGGAAAAGAAAGAAAGAAGGACAATGGAAAAGAAAGAAAGAAAGAAAGAAGGACAATGGAAAAGAAAGAAAGAAAGAAAGAAAGAAAGAAAGAAAGAAAGAAAGAAAGAAAGAAAGAAATGAGTCGGTAGTCGTCAATTTTTCCGTTTAATTTTTCTGGCGTTTTTCTTTTGTTTTGTTTTTTGTTTTTGTTTTTGTTTTTTTGTTTTTGTGGGGGGGGGGTGTTTTGCTTTTGCATATACCATTTAGTAGTCCGGTCAAATTTTAAATATTTGCACAATTCCTTGTGGATCCATTTATCCTAACCAGTCGTCCCTTGGATTGAATTCGTTTTGTGCTACTTGGTTGCATTCGCTTATTATGTGGCTGTCTCATCTCCGTCTCAAAATAACCGACACTTGCTATTCTTTGCGTGTTGTAAATTGTCGCATTGATATACGAGGATCATTAAATAAGTTTCCAGACTTTTTTCGTATGGGCACTTTTATTGATAGTACACACCGAAAACTCTAGTCCCCTTCGAAGTAATTTCCTCCGGCTGCAATGCACTTGTTGTGCCGTTCCAACAACTTCTGGAGGGCCCCATGGAAGTCCTCTCGAGTGAGCGTGTCAATGACCTTCGTCACAGCCTCTTTCATCTCCTCAATTGCCTCATAACGACAGCTTCTGAGCTTGGCGAATAACCAAAAATCACCGGGAGCAGGGTCAGGACTATAAGGACGGTGTGGAACTGTCTTGAAGCCAATCTTGGTCAAATAATCTGAGACAAGGATGGAGTTGTGGACTGGTGCATTTTCCTGGTGGAAATGCCACTGAGCCGATTTCAAGAGTGCTGGCCTCTTCCCTAGGAATCTCTTCCTAAACTCCCTTAAAACCTCGCCATAGTAACCCTAAGCCTAACCCTTTGGCCAATCAACTCTGGTCTATTGACATCATTACTCCTCCCATAACTCTCATCTCCCTCACAGACTCCCTGCTTTCCTAGAATCTCTTATGCCACTCAAAAACTGATACTCGATTCATGCAAGATGGTCGAAAAGCAGTCTGAAGTATTCCATACGTTTCTGTGGCATCATTTTTTTCCAAGTTTAAAACAATTTTATTGCATATCGTTTTTCTAAAGTGTCCTCACGTCCAGATTGTATTTTTGAAATTCACCAGCTGCTGTAGCTGTTGATTTGAACCTGAAATCATAAAAATTGGTCTGTCATCTCATCAGATGTATAGCAATAACATACTAAATTTTCAAGAGTCTACGTCAATTTTAAATGCCTGTACAAAAAAGTATAGAAAATTATAGAAGGCACCATGTAATTGTTCCTTACGCCATTATTATGTGCTGCTATGGAAAGAGATTCAGTTTCTCTCTTGAGGTTCCCCATCTTAACCATAGCCAGGTTTTTCCGCGGGCAACATTGTAATTTGTCGCTTGAATTATCCATACAGTTGTTTTTCCTCCCATCTTTGCTTTCTAGTGTTTATTTGTCTTTAGATTCCTGTCACGAGCTACTGCAATTAGTTTTTCTTTGATTTTTTAGAATATTCCTTGTAAGTTGGCCGACCGTAGTCGAGGACGTCCTAAAAGCTCCCTTTTCAATAGTTACTACATCGATGTGTAGGGGAGGGTGCTACTCCTCTCCCTTGATCCTTACCTTATAATGCTGAATGTTAAGCAAGGAGGCATCAAGCACCATTTTTTGAGTCTTTGGTAAGACTCGACCTGGGATTGAACCCCGGTCTCCAGGGTCATTGGCGAGAACTCTAACCATTGTATTAATGGGCGGGTAGAGATCAAATTGTCGCATCAACACATTCGTTAATGCTGGCGTGTCCTCTTCCTCCTTCTTTTCTTAGCACATATATTCTGTCCCCGTCATATCCACTGTGGATGACATTTTTGATTAATGGGATCCAAACACTGCAACATCGTGGAAAAAAATGCGGGAACTGAAAAGGCTGGTTTCTCCGGTTTAATGACATATCAACCTTTGTGGGTTATTTTATGTAAAAGCCATCCTTGAAAAAGAACAGTAGTGATACTATCAAACTCTAGCTGGCGGGAAGAGAGGGCAGGTTCAACACCTTTTCTAAGGATGTCTTTTCGAAACTGAATTTAATGACACAAGCTGGCTTACAGCATTGTACCTGTCTAGTATGTTAACCACAACACCATAGGAATCTCTTCGTTTAAAAACGAGCCTGATTGGATCACATACTCCAGGTTATTAGTAGTATGTGAAACGCAAACTTCCTCATTTAGGACTTGAACTCGCGTCGCCGTGTGTATTTCATGCAATGATAACCTTTACACCACGAGCCCTCATTCACTTGTAAAATTTTAAAATATATATATGCGAAAAGGTTTTGTTTTGTTTTTTTCTGACGGGACCCACATAGTTGTGATGAACCTGTCAAACTCGATAAAAATGGTAGCAAACCGAATGACATGTTTCTAGTGGCTTGATGTCAAATATATGTACATTGAAAAACGTCGCTTTGTCTTTATATCTACGTAGGATTTTGTCCCAAGAATTCCCGAAACATTTGTATCAACATCATTGGTTGAACAGTAACCATTTAATAAAACAATATCAAGAAACAGAAGAATAATACAAATGTTTTATTCATTTAGGAAGACATTTTTAGGCACCATATTCTAAAATGCCGAGGCACATTGGTTCAAGAACATACACAGTTGATAAAAAGGTTATATATATATATATATATATATATATATATATATATATAAGGTTCTAATTAATTAAATTCTTTGCTATCTTACTTCCATGTGTCAATTAAGGTCTTTCTCGACGGAATGTTGACATAATTATGAAGTAGTCCACGCATATCCACTGCGGTATATATATATATATATATATATATATATATATATATATTCTCTTTAAAAAGAACTGTGGATTTTATTTACATTAAGCTCTTGAACGGGATTAGTCGACCATAGTCGAGAGTAACCCGAAGGCTCCCTTTTCGATAGCTACTACACCAAGGTGTAGGGGAGGGCGCTACTCCTTCCCTGGATTGCTCTACTTTACCCTTGATCCATACCCTACAATGCTGAGTGTTAAGCAAGGAGGCATCAAGTACCATTTTTTGAGTCTTTGGTATGACTCGACCTGGGATTGAACCCAGGTCTCCCAGGCCATTGGCGAACACTCTAACCCCTATGTCCGGTATTGAACGGGATTACTTAAATCTAATATTCTATTATTGAATATTTCGTTGGTCCTGCTGGGAATTGTTCCCAACTCAAGATTTACTGGATTAAATAATATCTTATATATATATATATATATATATATATATATATATATATATATGTGTGTGTGTGTGTGTGTGTGTGTGTTGCATATTTTAGCAGTAAGTCATTGTTCGAACAGGTTTTGTTATAGACTACGGAATATTTTTTCCCTATGATCTTCATGAGTAGTAATTCACTAAGCCTGTTGCTTAGATGTGGCACAAGGCCGTATGAATGGAGCACCCAATGAGAATCGATATCACTCGTGACGGATCTTCATGTGTAGAAGTTCAAGTCATCTAGTTTCTTTTCGTATGTCTGGGGTCCAGATCTATATATTAAAAAAACCCTTCAAAATGAATAAAACTCTCGCCAAACAAAAATCAAAACCAATAGTTCCCCTGAGGACGACCAAAGACATGGTAGGAAACGTGTGGGTAAACAAATGATACTTACTCCACCATATAGATCCCAAAACAAGAAAACTTGGACGTCTACACATGAATATATATATATGTGTGTGTGTGTGTGTGTGTGCGTGTGAAAAATAAGTGGAAAAGTGGATATACCGAAACACAGACAACAGATTCAAAAATGATATTTCGTCTTTATTTCAAAAAGACTTCATCAGAATGACGAGAATTCATAACGTTCAACTTAAGTGTAAATAGATAAATAAAAAAAAATAAAAAAGAGAAGGTTTATAAGAAGGAGAGATAGAACAGAAAGATGGACATACGTGGTGCCTTCAATAAGTTTCCAGACTTTTTTGTACAGGCATTTAAAATTCTCGTAGACTCTTAAAACTTCAGTAGGTTATTGCTATACATCTTTTGAGATGACTGACCAATTTTTATGATTTCAGCTTCAAACCAACAGCTACATTAGGAATTGGAATACACCCTACTAAAGCCTGATTGTCACAGCTGGGGAATTTCAAAAATGCAATCTGGACGTGAGGACACTTTAGAAAAACGATATGCAATAAAATTGTTTTAAACTTGAAAAAAATACCACAGAAACGTATGGAATGCTTCAGTCTGCTTTTCGACCATCTTGCATGAATCGAGCATGAGTTTTTGAGTGGCATAAGAGATTCAAGGAAGGCAGGGAGTCTATGAGTGATGATGAGGGGTGTGGGAGGAGTGAGGAAGTCACTAGACCAGAGTTGATTGGCCAAAGGGTTAGAGTTAAGGTTAGGGTTACTATGTTGAGGTTTTAAGGGAGTTCAGCAAGAGATTCGGTCGGAAGAGGCCAGCACTCTTCAAATCGGGTCAGTGGCATTTCCACTAGGATAATGCACCAGTCTACAACTCTATCCTTGTCACAGACTATTTGACCAAGATGGGCATCAAGACAGTTCCTCATCCTCCCTATTGTCCAGACCTTGCTCCCTGTGACTTTTGGTTATTCCCTAAGCTCACAGGCTGTCATTATGAAACAATTGAGGAGATGAAAGAGGCTGTGACGAAGATCATTGACACGCTCACACAAGAGGACTTCTATGGGGCCTTCCAGAAGTTGTTTGAAGGGTAGAACAAGTGCATTGTAGCCGGAGGATATTCCTTCGAAGGGGACTAGAGTTTCATATGTGTATTATCAATAAATGTCCCATACGAAAAAAGTCTGGAAACTTATTGAAGGCTCCTCGTATATATATATATATATATGTATATATATATATATATATATACGAGGAGCATTCAATAAGTTTCCAGACTTTCCAGAAAAAAGTCTGGAAAATTATTGAATGCTCCTCGTAAGTTTCCAGACTTATTTCGTATGGAATTTTTATTGATATGTGTGTGTGTGTGTGTGTGTGTGTGTGTGGTTCTTGGTTTGGTTTGGTTTGATGGCACATCAACCATTGTTGGTTATTTAATTCCAAATCCGTTTAAGTATATATATATATATGAACAGATCAATTCAGTTTACTATTCGTATTGTTTTTTGTTTACACACAGTTAAATGTCAAAACAGTTCTATTTCAAACAAGTGAGTTTAGCATAAAAAAGCAGTACTCTTTCAAGCAATTCAATTCAACATAATTACATTGTTTAAATGTCAAAACAGTCTCATCTCAAACGATTTAGTTTAGCATAAGTACGTAGTTTAGATGTCCGAAACAGTTCTATTTTAAACAATTCAGTTTAGCATAAGTACAGAGTTTAGTTCTATTTGACCCATAGATAGGACTCTACCAAGTGATACCACTCCAGGCCAGAGTGAACCAGGGAGCGATGGCAGTTAAGTGATACTCCGCATTCCCCAAAGCTCCAGCATTACTGGAACCTCACCATCATATTATTTAGGGTCATATCAGTACACTCATTGGGGGGTCTTACCTCTCTGCAGAGAAGCAGTCGGTGTATTCTATATGGGTCGTTACGTGAACTCAGATATAAGACAGATTCCTTCGACTCTCTCTCTCTCTCTCTCTCTCACACCATTCGTCTGTCGCTCGCCATCGCTCATGGTAAGTCCTCTAGACGGCATACAGTGTCTGCATAGAGCTGATGAATGCAACACCGGTTTGTCAAAGCATAGGAGTCCATAAGAAAATGTCGCTTAAAGGTTCGTCATTACTTTTCAAGCAGACTCCCGAAAAGAGGCGTATATATATATATATATATATATATATATATATATATTGTCATCCGCAGACAGGCTGTTTCAGTGTGGCTAGACACGTGAGATGCTACAAGCTGGGATTGAAACCCGGCTGACTTTTCGTCCACCGGATATCTATCGTTGCTCTCAGCGTAAACAAAGGTACTTTTACGTATATATTTATTTACATATACGCTTATCGGGTACAGGATTGCTCAATTTATGAGAAGAGCTTGGCATTTACGCGTATGTGGCAGGAGGCGATCCCTCGCTCAAGTGCTTAGTCCACCGGTTGACGGAGCAATATATATATATATATATTGTCATCTATAGACGGAATGTTTCATTGTATCACAATGCTTCGGTGTAGCTCTGACACTCGAGATCTAACCAGCTGACATCGAAACCCGACTGACTTTACGTCAATCCGATAGCTTACCACAAAGTTATCATATTTACCCAACCCCTCCGCTCGGGCAGGATGTGACACAAGGTCAATTTTTTAAGCGGAGTTTAACAGGTTTAAATTCAGAGTTTTCCTTCTCCTAGACTAGTTGCCCCAACAAATCTGGAGGGAGAATAATTGGATTCATACCTTTCCCAAGGGTATTAGTGCTATGTGAAATGCAATCAGTCCAGGATTTGAACTCGTGTCGCCGTGTCCAATTCCTGCGACGATAACCATTACACCACGGGCACCTTACCACAAAGTTATTGTGATATATATTTTAGAGCAATTCAATTCTTTAAAGAAGGAAATATTTCGAAACTTGCACGTAAAAATATGCGTAAACCATCATTGCTTGAGGGCTACACGGACTGACACGTCGCAACCGATTTAAAACATAACTTCATATTTCCAACTGAATATATTGGCATTTAGTCCGTTAAAGCAAAAAAAGTTTTCATTATGGAGTTAACGGTCCCTATTGAATAAAATTTCGACTACGCACATCAGCGTAAGTTGGAAAAATATGAAGATCTACGAGAACAATGTGTCAGAAATGGCTGGATAACAGATGTATTTCTGATCAAAGTCGGATGCAGAGGTTTCATTGCCAACTCATCCTCCGTTTTCTTGACTAATCTTGGACTTTCTCCATCAGACAAGAGGAAATACATGGAAAGGATCCAAGATAAGGCTCTATCTGCATCAGCGTGGATCTGGCAATCCCACAGAGCGACAACAATGTGACAAATACAGGTGGTGTCGTGAAATCCTGCTGGAGCACTCTGGGCTAGTGGTAATGATGCTTCGGCCCCGAAACCATGCCTGAACCCTGTGTCATCATCTGATGAAGGCTTTGTTGGAAGCAATACTGTTGTACAAACATCAGTTATTGTATGATACCTACTATGTATGTATATATATATATATATACAAGAGAGAGGGGGGAGGACTAGAATGCCCAAAACACGCGTCGCACAATTATATGGAATAATGAATGAATAAATCTAAATTCCAAGTGTGAAATAGTTTGTGGACCTATTCATTTTCTCTCGATGGACCAGCAACAATCATTATATATATATATATATATATATATATATATCATCCTCTTGTCATGCCATCGGCACGGATATCCCTGACCCTCTTTCGCCACTTCTCCCTATCGTTCATCGCTTCCGGTAGGTCCTCAGGGCTACACCCTGTATCCTTACAGAGCTGCTGTATGTAGGTTCAAGCTGGTCGCCCTGCTTTTTCTCGGCCATGTGAAGGGGTCCATTATAGTACATCACGTATGAGCTCGTCCCCACTTCTCCAGCAGTGTCCTGCATGTCTGGTTTGTCTAATTTGGATAGTTTTGGTAATGGGGGTAGGTGGTTGTACAGGTGCTGCTTTGTGGGGTGTTGCCTGCAGGATCTCTTCAATATTGCTCGCAGCATTCTTGTGTAGTTGCCGTCAAGCTTTTTCTCCGGACGTTTAGTTAGTGTACATGTAGTGCATCCATATAGCAGTATCGACACGATCGCTGCTAGGAAGAAACTGCGTTTCGTTTTATCGGTCAGGTTTGACTTCCATATGACCGATAGTCTATCGATAGCTGTTCATGCCTTTGTTATTCGCGTGTCAATGCCTGTCCCGGTCGATGAGACACTATATATACGAGGATCATTAAATAAGTTTCCAGACTTTTTTCGTATGGGCACTTTTATTGATAGTACACACATGAAACTCAAGTCCCCTTCGAAGTAATCTCCTCCGGATGCAATGCACTTGTTCTATCGTTCCAACAACTTCTGGAAGGCTCCTTGGAAGTCCCCTTGTGTAAGCGTATCAATGACCTTCGTCAAAGCCTCTTTCATCTCCTCAATTGTTTCATAACGACAGCCTCTGAGCTTAGGGAATAAGCAAAAGTCACAGGGAGCAAGGTCTGGACTATAGGGAGGGTGAGGAACTGTCTTGATGCCCATCTCGGTCAAATAGTCTATGACAACGATGGAGTTGTGGACTAGTGCTTTATCCTGGTGGAAATGCCACTGACCCGATTTGAAGAGTGCTAGCCTCTTCCGACCGAATCTCTTGCTGAACTCCCTTAAAACCTCAACATAGTAACCCTAACCCTAACCCTTTGGCTAATCAACTCTGGTGTATTGACTTCCTTACTCCTCCCACACCTCTCATCATCCCTTACAGACTCCATGTCTTCCTTGAATCTCTTATGCCACTCAAAAACTGATGCTCAATTCATACAAGATGCTCTAAAAGCAGGCTGAAGCATTCCATACGTTTCTGTTGCATTTTTTCCAAGTTTAAAACAGAATTTTATTGCTTATCGTTCTTCTAAAGTGTCCTCACGTCCAGATTGTATTTTTGAAAGTCACCAGCTGTGATAATCAGGATTTAGTAGGATGTATTCCAATTGCTGCTGTAGCTGTTCCTTTGAACCTGAAATCATAAAAATTGGTCAGTCATCTCATAAGATGTATAGCAAGAACATAGTGAATTTTCAAGAGTCTTCAACAATTTTAAATGCCTGTACAAAAAAAAAAAATCTGCAAACTTATTGAAGGCACCTCGTATATATATCTGTGTTTGTGGGTTTGCGGTAGACTCTAAAAGTTAATTCCTTTTGGGATTGGATAATTAGGAAGTCCAGGAAGTTGTATAGTGTTAATTGATTCTGTTTCCCATGTAAAGTTGATTGAGGCTTTAACATTGTTTAATTTCTCCCTAATCTCTTCGTTTTTTATATTTTAGTGTAGGAAAATGAATATATTTTCAATATATCTAAAATATGTTGTGTTACTTGGTAGTAAACAGGAATCTGGTCTTCCTATGGGAAACCCACTTAGCGGGGTTCTTGCCTGTCTATTTATAGGCTTTTTAGAATCCTGCCCTTTTCAATTGGGACTACCAATTAACGCAACCTATTTGACATATATTTACTATATACCCATTTTCCTACCCAAAAACAAAAAACTCAAAGAGATTGCAGCGAAATTAAACTATGTTGAACATTCCATCAGTTCTACATATGAAAACGAATGAAATAACACCATCCTAATTATATATATTTAACAATAGAGGTACTCGTGGTGTAATGGTTATCGTCGTAGGAAATGGACACTGCGAAACGGGTTCAAATCCTGGACGATACTGATTGCATTTCACCTAGCACGAATACTCTTGGGAAAGGTATGAATCCAATTATTCTCCCTCCAGCTATGGGTAAATAGTAGGGCAGACTGAGTTCTTCAGCCTTGGTTAAGCAACTAGTCTAGGAGAAGGAAAACTGAATTCAAACCTGTTAAACTCCGCTAAAAAAAATTGACCTTGTGTCATATCCTGTCCGAACGGAGCGGTTGGGTAAATATGGGATATATATATTAAACAGTAGCTTAGTAAATATAAATTACTTTAGATCTTACACGGTGCTCCAAGTATGGATTGCCCAGTCAGCTGGGGCTGCAGAATACACTGACTGCACCTCTGCAGAGGGGTAAGACTCCCCTAACGAGTGTCCTATTAACAATCTAATGGTGAGGTTCCAGCAGTGCTGGAGCTTTGGGGAATGCAGAGTACCCCTTCATTACCATTGCTCCCAGGTCCACTCTGGCCCGGCGTGGTAGCAACTGATAGCGCCCTATCTATGGGTTAAATAGAACTAACAGCATACTTATGCTAAACTGAACTGTTTGAGTAAACCGAGTAGCTTGAAATAGAAATGTTTTTGACGATTAAACCGTACTTACATTTTAACTGCATGCTTATGCTTAACTGAACTATTTGAAATAGAACTGTTTTTCGACATTAAAACTGTATTTACACTTAACTGAATTGTAACATATAACTGCTTGAATAGTTTAAAATGGAAATGTTTTTGACAATTAAACTGTGTACTTATGCTAAACTGAATTGTTTTAAAAAGAACAGATTATTTACATAAAAATGGATTTGGCGTTAAATAACCTACAAAGGTTGATACGCCATAAAACACAACAAACCAACCAACCAACCAAGTATGGAGCTCCGTATGAGAATCGAATTCTCTTTTAATGATCTGTAAGATAATCATAGTTACCATTTTATAACACAAGTTGACCGAAAAAAAGACTAAAAAAAAAACTCGAAAGGCCACAATGGTTTAATTCGTACCGAGGATTGAACTCGCTGCTCAGTAACAACTGAACTGCGAGACTAGCTAATTAAGAATAACATCACGATTGTTTTCAGAGTTACGTAATGGTTAACGGGTTTGTAGGATTAGATATGAATTTCAGTCAAGCGTTTTTTGTTTGTTTGTTGTTTTTTTTTTTGTTTTTTTTTTTTTTTGTTCTTGAAAGATGCAAGAAAAATGCAAAACACGCTAATGAATTAACATAAACTTTGAGATAATTACGACACGTAAATTTCGTCCTAATTAGCAACGTTAAATTTTCGTTTAACTGATTAGATTGTTTTATAGACATCGTCTATTGATTTAACAACTCACTGGTTTCCACACAACAGGACAGAAGGAATGAAAAAATTCTTTTCTTCAACTGTGTGATAATGGAGTCAGTGAAATCGTTCAATAAAACTGACGTCGTCTTTATACAAACATACTTTATATGTTAATTTATTCTTCTCTAAAAGAGTTTTTGCCCCCTCGGCAGCGGGAGTAGAATACACCGACAGCAACTCTACGAAGGGGTTAGACCCCCACCCCGTACAAGTTTCCTAGATATGACCCTTAAAAATCGGATGGTGAGGGTCCATTGATGTTGGAGCTTTAGGGAATGCGGAGCCCTCACTTCATTGCCATCGCTCCCTGGTCCACTCTGGCCCGGAGTGGTAGTACCTGATAGGACTAAACTGCGTGCTGATGCTAAACTGAATTGTTTGAATTAGAAATGTTTGCCTAAACGGAATAGCTTGAAATAGAAATGTTTTTGACAATTAAACTGTGTATTTGCATTTAAACTCCGTACTTATGCTAAACTGAATTGTTTTAAATGGAACTGTTTTTGACATTGAAACTGTACTTACGTTAAACTGAATTGTTTAATATCGAACTGTTTTGACATTTAACTGTGTGTGTGTGAACAATAACTATGCTTATACTAAACTGAATTGGATGAATTTGTACTGTTTGACTAAACTGAATAGCTTGAAATAGAAATGTTTTGACAATCAAACTGTACTCATGCTAAATTGAATTGTTTAAAATAAAACTGATTATTTGTATAAAAATGGATTTGGCATTAAATAACCAACAAAGGTTGATATGCCATAAACCCCAAAAAACAACCAACCAACTAAACTGAATAGCTTGAAATAGAAATGTTTTTGACAATTAAACTGTGTACTTACCTTTACACTGCGTACTTATGCTAAATTGAATTGTTTGAAATGGAACTGTTTTTGACATTGAATCTGCAAGTAAAGTTGGCGACCTTAGTAAAGGGTGACCTGAGGGCTCCCTTTTCAATAGCTACAACACCGCGGTGTAAGAGAGGGCGCTACTCCATTCCCTAGACTGTACTTACGATAGATCGAATTGGTTGAAATAGAACTGATTATATGTGCAAAAATCTATTTGGTATTAAATAACCTACAAAGGTTGATATGCCATAAAAACCAAACAAACAACAACCAATCCATAAGAGTTTATTTTATTCTACCGAGGCCCTAACTGATGGTTTTTCCCAAGAGACTAATTGACAGCAAGTCGCTCTAGGTCTCCAGGACTTTTCAAAGTATCCTGTCTGTGGTCTGGATGGTTTCGATTCGTCTCTAATTTCCAGTTCATCAAATCTCTTTTCCAAGTTCTTGGAGATTGTTCCAAGATCCCCAATTACGATTGCTATTTTAATCCCATTCAGGTACCACAGCTTTTCATATTTATT
>OY757947.1:7836576-8004076 GCA_963585895.1 Sepioteuthis lessoniana | reverse complement strand
TCAATACATAGTTAAATCTATGAAATTGAAAAAATTGCATTATATTCGTATGTATCAAAACTGGGTGGTTTACAACAGAATAAAAAGAAAGCGAAAAATTGATAAACACCCTAACCTTGCCAAAGGGCGGAAAACATTAATGCCAATGATAGTTGGAGCACTTGGAACAACCCCAATGATTCTGAGAAAGTGCCTGATGGTAGAGAAGGTCCGAGGAAGAACTGACAACTACGTTCTATTTCTAATGGGCCATCCATCTAGGTACTGACCAGGCTCATTGTTACTTAACTTTGGTGATCCGATGGGAACCAGTGGTTTCAGCCTGGCTTAACGGTAAGTCTGGAATCAAGACAGTTAGTTGTGGATTTGTAAGAACGACACTGTGTGACAAGAGCATACCAGCGCAACTGCCAAAAAAAAGATCTGAGTTCCTTGCGCATGTACAGGGTACCTCAATATACATGGGACCCATGTGACTGCTAATACCTGTACTAATAGTATTGTTGTGTTTTTTATTTTATTTCAGATTACTGAGACAAGAAATTAAAAAAAAAAAAAGAATACATGTCCTTGAAGTAGATATAGTAACTTTTTAAAAAAACAACCAAACAACATTGATTTGATGTCTCTTGCTCAAAAGATGCATTTTTTGCAGGACATGTTCCAAATGACCGCTATTGCACTTCGCACAGTAATAAATCATTATCATATCAATGGGTTGCATCTATTTTGAGACAGTATATATTAATGGGTTGCATCTATTTTGAGACACCTAGTATATATCATATCAATGGGTTGCATCTATTTTGAGACACCCAGTATATATCATATTAAAGGGTTGTATCTATTTTGAGACACCCTGTATTTGTGGAAGGTCACATCAGGTTTTCTCGTTAGATGTTAAAAAAAATCCTTGCTCTCTCCCAGCAAATCTATTAAATCCTGGTTTTCGGTCACCGTCTCATTCATTTTGGATTAATACCCTTCGGAAAAATGTTGAACCTCCTTATAATTACGTTTTGTTTGCTGCATCCTTCCCGAAGGTGACTTCGGAATCACAAAGAACTACAGTGGCATAACTCAGACTACTATAGTTACTAAAATTTATAATTCCCTGCTTCTCAATCAATCATAACTGACCTGAAGTTGAGAAAGTTCTTAACAAAAATCAGAACGGACTTCGGACAACCAATCAACAATTTCACAAATTCTGACTATGGAATCATGAAAAGAGTTCATGGGAAAAACTCTCATTTGTTGATTTCTCCAAAGACAGGTTCGTTTATTAAAGGTTGACACTAACTTCTTTAATATTGTCGATGAAGTCTTGCAAGGAAATAAATTTACGACATTTCTTTTTATAATCTGTCTAGATTACCTACTACGAACGTCAATAGATCAATTTACACAGACGATCTCCTGCAGAAGCTATCGAGGCAGCAAACTACGTTAATGATCAGGGTGCTTATTAAAAAATCACCTGCTCAATCCTAATCTCCACAACATAGCCTGAAGAAGGCACCAAGAGGCATTAGTCTCTACGTGAGCTCAGATAAAACAGACTTCACATATTTGAATCGAGATGTTTATCATCTCCGCATCAAATGACAAACTTTGATATTATTTTGTTTGTTTATTTGTTTAAGTTTATGGTATATCAACCTTCGTTGGTTATTTAATGCCAAGTCCATTTTTATGTAAATAATCAGTTCAATTTCAAACAATTCCGTTTAGCATGAGCTCACAGTTTAATTGTAAAAAACATTTCTATTTCAAACTATTCAGTTTATTCAATCAGTTCTAATTCAGTTAATTCAGTTTAGTATAAGTACAGATTTTGTTAACACACAGTTACATGTCAAAACAGTTCTATATTAAACAAATCAGTTTAGTGTAAGTACAGTTTCAATGTCAAAAAACAGTTCCATTTCGAATAATTCAATTTAGCATAATCACGCAGTTTAAATGTAAGTACAGTTTAATTGTCAAAAACATTTCTATTTCAAGTTATTCAGTTTAGTCAAGCAATTCAGTTTAGCATAAGAGTGCCGTTAGTTCTATTCAACCCATAGATAGGGCCCTATCTGGTGCAATCATTCCGAGTCTGAGTGGACTTGGGAGTAATGTCAGTGAAGGGGTATTCCGCATTCCCCAAAGACTTAGCATCATTGGAACCTGACCATGAGATTGTTTAGTGTCATATCAGGATACTCATTTGGGGGTCTTACCCCTCTGCAGAGGTGCAGTCAGTGTATTCAACAATCCCAGCCGACTGGGGAAATAGAATTAAACAGTTCTATTTCAAACAATTCAGTTTAGCATAAGTAGACAGTTTAATTGTCAAAAACATTTCTATTTTAAGCTGTTCAGTTTAGTCAAGCAGTTCTAATTCAAACATTTCAGTTTAGTATAAACATATTTTTTGTTTACACAGTTAAATGTCAAAACTGTTCTATTTTGAATAATTCAGTTTAGCGTAGTACAGTTTCAATATCAAAAACATTTTTATTTCAAACAATTCAGTTTAGCATAAGTACGCAGATTACATATCAAAACTGTTCAATTTCAAGCAATTCAGTTTAGCGTAAGTACGCAGTTTAGTTCTACTCGACCCATGAATAGGACCCTTTCAGGTGTTGCCATTTCGGGCAAGAAAGGACCTGCGGGCGATGGCAATGAAGGGGCTCTCAGCATTCCCCAAAGCTCCGGCATCACTGGAACCTTACCATCAGATTGCTGTGTCATATCTAGGACACACGTATGGGGTCGGGGTCTTAAATCCCTGCTGAGATGCAGTCGGTGTATTCTACTGCCCCAACCGAACGAATATAGGTGCTGAGCCGGCTAAACTATTATTTATGCTACTATAGAAATATATCTGTGTGTGTGTCCGTGTGTGAGTGTCCAACGATAAGCAGCCAACCAGAAGTAAAAAAAAAACAACTTATTTTTTCAAAGACATTACGTTGGGTTAAAATATCTCTCTCTCTCTCTCTCTCTCTCTCTCTCTCTCTCTCTCTCTCTCTCTCTCTCTCTTTGCCGGCCAACTAGGGTCGAAATATACGCCGACTATACCTCTGCAGTGGGGTATGGCCACGTCCAACCCATCAAATGAGGCTACGTGTTGGCCATGGGTAGCAAACCATAATCCTTGAGGATGGGATCCTGCGAGGTTAGCTGTCTGTAACCGGGCTTTCGAAGTGGTCACGTGACTTGCAACACTCCAGGCTTGACAGGCAGTCGAAGAAGGTCGATCCGACCTATTGTCTGGTCTCGTCAAGCCCTAGCAACCTAATTGTCTCGACCGTACACTTCAAATTGCTACTGCAGCAAACAAGTGCCTAAGTAAAACTGATCATGTTTGATAGCAACACCAGAAAGCCTTTCACAATGAAACCTTTAGCTGTGTGTAAACAATGAGTTCTAACTCGTTGAAGACTGATGATATCTACTAACTGTTTACTTGCAAATTATATATAGCATGCCTCAATACAAACTACCAAAAAAGAGAGGGCAAACTATGGACATACACGTACGCAAACAATACTAAAGCTCAGATAGACTACGTCCTTATAAACAAGAAATGGAAGAATAGTGCATTGAATTGCGAGGCATACTCCTCTTTTGAGGGTGTGTCCACCGATCACCGAATAGTCACGGCGAAAATACGGTTAAGCCTACGAAAAAACGACAAACGAACAGCGACCACCAAACACTATGACTGGGCCCTATTAAACAACAAAGATGTAAGAGATAAATACGTATTAGAATTAAGAAACAGATTCGAAACACTACAAGAAAAGACGGAAAAAAGTACACCAAACGACGAATACGAAAATTTCGTCAATGCACACCTTGAGGCAGCAGCAAAATACATTCCAACAAAAATTAAAACTAAATATAGAGTCCCATGGGAAACTTTAGCGGTGAGAGAAAAACGTGCACTAGTGAAAACAGCCTCCAAAAACTATCGAAAAAACCCAACAAACACAAATGCCTTAAAACTAAAAACGGCACAATATCAATTAGCAGGCATATATATAAAGGAACAGACAGAATACATTCAAAATCAGATAGATAAGATTAGAGACTCGGTGGAAGATAGACAATCTAGAATTGCCTGGCAAACAATAAACGAAGCGAGCAGAAGAAAGAACACGGCCAAAGCAAAACTTAAAGCAGCAAACCAACAAGAAAGAATAAAACTGTGGAAACAGCACTTCGAAAACTTACTTGGAAACCCACCAAAAATAACGCCTGAACCAATCACCAGAATAATTAGCAAACAATTAGACATTAAACTTGGACCGTTCACACAAGAAGAACTCGACTCGGTTCTCAGAAAAATTAAAAATAGAAAAGCTGCAGTACTGGACGAAATTCCCCCGGAAGTATGGAAGACCAGACAATTCGACGACATACTGCTCCGACACTGCAACGCAGTATACAATCAAAATACGATAGATAGATGGACGAAGGGATGCATACTCCCCTTCCCTAAAAAGGGGGACCTCGGATTAGCCAAAAACTACCGAGGCATAACACTTACATCCATAGCTGCCAAAATCTACAATGCCCTACTACGAAACAGAATAGAACCCAAAATCGACAACATACTTAGAAAAAACCAAAATGGCTTCCGAAGAAATAGATCTACGACCTCACAAATATTAACCATCCGCAGAATCCTTGAAGGTGTACGGGCAAAGAACCTACAAGCGACATTAATATTTGTCGACTTTACCAAGGCTTTCGACTCCATTCACAGAGGAAAGATGGAACAAATCCTACTAGCGTACGGCATACCTAAAGAAACCGTAGCGGCAATAACGATTCTCTATAGAAACACTAAAGTAAAAGTACGATCACCAGATGGAGACACAGAATACTTCGACATAGTAGCAGGAGTACTACAAGGAGACACGCTGGCTCCGTATCTCTTTATCATTTGTCTAGACTACGTACTTAGAATATCGATTGACAAAATCAAAGAGAATGGCTTCGAACTGACGAAGAAAAGAAGCAGAAGATACCCCGCAACAACAATTACCGACGCCGACTACGCCGATGACATAGCGATACTGGCAAATACACCTGACCAAGCCGAAACACTTCTGCATAGTTTGGAACGAGCAGCAGCAAGCATAGGCCTCCATGTTAATGCACATAAAACGGAATATATGTGCTATAGCCAAACGGGGGACATCTCCACTCTAGAAGGAACCCCTCTTAAACTAGTAGACAAATTCACGTACCTAGGAAGCAGCGTCGAATCAACCGAAAAGGACATCGAAACGAGGTTAACGAAAGCATGGACAGCTATCAATAGGCTATCGACTATATGGAAATCAGACCTAACCGATAAAATGAAACGCAGTTTCTTCCAGGCAGCGGTCACATCGATACTGCTATATGGATGCACTACATGGACGCTAACAAAACGGCTGGAGAAGAAACTAGATGGCAATTACACAAGAATGCTGCGTGCAATCCTCAACAAGTCCTGGCGGCAACACCCAACAAGACACCAACTGTACGGCCACCTGCCCCCTATCACGAAAACTATTCAAGTTAGGCGAACCAGACATGCAGGACATTGCTGGAGAAGCAGAGATGAACTCATAAGAGATGTACTCTTATGGATCCCCACACACGGCCGCGCAAAAGCAGGACGACCAGCACGAACGTACATTCAGCAGCTATGTGAGGATACAGGTTGTTGTCCTGAAGACCTACCTAGGGCGATGAACGATAGGGAGGAGTGGCGAAAGAGGGTCAGGGATATCCATGCTGCCAGCACGATATGATGATGATGATGATATAGTGTTCGCCACTGATCCGGGAGATCGGGGTTTAATCCCAGGTTGAGTCATACCAAAGACTCAAAAAATGGTACTTGATGGCCCCTTGCTTAGAACTCAGCAGTATAAGGTGAGGATCAAGAGTAAGTGTAGCAATCCAGGGAATGGAGTTGCGCCCTCCCTAGTAGCTATTGAAAAGGGAGCCTTTGGATCACCCTCTATTTAGGTCACCAACTTTATATATATATATATATATATATATATATCTTTTGCCCTGAAGAATATATATACATACACTACTGAGCAAAAGATTTAGGAAGGTGTACATTTTTAACATTTATAAATAATGAATATTGTTTTTGAGGTTAATTAATCAATATATTGTAATTTATGCATCTAGAAACATTTAGAAAGAGTAATTAATTAATGTATTAATAATAACAATTAAAAAATAAGCTGAATTAAGAATTCTTAATTTCAGTCATATTTTCATTATATGATATAAACATACTCTAAGATGTTTACCTTATGTAAAGGTGTTGATTTTATGCTATATTTCTGTTTGTTTGTTTTTTTTTATTATAAGGTTTTAGAATGTCTGTATTAATCAAACTATAAATATTTATAAAAAAACAAGAACTGTTTTAATTTTTAAATATATTCTCTCAGTTTTTTTTATTTAAGAACCAGAAATTGTATAGACCTACATTTTCTTTTTTAAATAGAGGAATTATATTGTGAATTTGTAACTTGCACATTCAGGTTAATTGGCCGCGCAGTTACCCTTACAAGTTGATACGGACTGTGGGCTCAGCTGTAGAGTTTTGGCTCTGCAGTCTGTGGTCGCTAGTTCGATCTCCAGGGGTGGAGATCACGGTATACACTGCTGATAAGACATAATAAGGTCGAAACAGCTGTCCGGTGTTTCCGTACGTCTTGCGTCAGTATACGCCAGATTTTCAGGTCATGGTAATTCAATTAACAGAGATTGTATATTTCCAAACATAGATCATGGGTATAGTATTTGTCACTGCCTCCCACCAGACAGGACTTCACACAAGATCAAAAGCCCGAAGGCCGATTAAAGTGGGGATAAAGAGGAGAGGAAGGTCGGGAACGAGCCGAGATTCGAACCCTGCTGGTCTATGCTACTCATTGACCCATTATGTGCAATGTGGGTCTAATGAGCCAAGCAGTTTCACGAACCCAAATCTGGTTTGGGCACGGATGCCGGGTTATAGCTTGAACTAGACAGCAAGATCTAGTGCTATACATAGGGGACAAAGGTTGCAGCTCGCCCACCTGAAGGTGGCCCAACCGAATTTGGGAGCCTTACGGCCTCGAATCTGCCATTGATCAACGCCCCATCCGGCACGAATACCAGACGGCTCAGCCAAGGCAGATATCTATATGCCAAGGGTATCTGATGAAAAAAAAAAAACATAAAATTATATTCTCCCTCGAACGAATCACTTCTGAGTCTAAAATATCAAAAATATTGATTACCCACTGAAGCTGTAGAATACAACAATTGCTCCTCTCCAGAGGGATACGATCTCCCCAATCAGTCTCCTAGATATGATACTAAACAATCTGATCGTGAGGTTACCGTGATGGGACTTTAGGGAATGTCGAGCACCCCTTCATCGCCATAGCTCCCAGAGTGGTAGAACCTGATAGGGTCCTATTTATGGGTCAAATAGAACTAAACTGTGTGCTTATACTGAACTGAATTGCTTAAAATAGAACTGTTTTGATATTTAAACTTCTTACTTATGCTAAACTGAATTGTTTGATATAGAACTGTTTTTGACATTGAAACTGTATATTCGCTAAACTGAATTGTTTGAATTAGAACTATTTGACTAAACTGAATATCTTGAAATAGAAAGTATTTTGACAATTTAACTGTGTACTCATCCTAAACTGAATTGTTTGAACTAGAACTATTTATTTCTATAAAAGTGGATTTGGCGTTAAATAACCAACAAAGGTTGATATGTCATAAAACCAAAACAATCAACCAACCCACAAAACAATCAGATGGTGAGGTTCCAGTAATGCTGAATCTTCGGGGAATGCGGAGTACCCCTTCATTGTCATTGTTCCCTGGTCAACTCTGATCCAGATTGGTATCACCTGATAGGGTCCTATCTATGGTTCAAATAGAACTAAACTACCTAGTTATGATAAAGTGAATTACTTGAAATAGAATTGTTTTGACATTTAACTGTGTGAGGACAAAAGTTATACTAAACTGAAGTCTTTGAATTAGAACTATTTGACTAAACTGAATAGCTTGAAAAAGAAATGGTTTTGACGATTAGAGTGTGTACTTATGCTAAACTGAATTGTTTGAACTAGAACTGATTATTTGAATAAAAATGGATTTGGCATTAAATTACCTACAATGGTTGATATGCCATAAAACTCTAAACAACCAACTAACCAAAAATATTGAAAGTGTCTCAGTAAAAGAAGCAATTAAGAAAAAATTGAAACTGGGGATATCAAAGACGGGAAGAAGAATTAAAAGCCAACAAAAATAACTAAAATGATTGTAAATATCCAAAGATAGCATCTTGAAGAAATAGAATTAAATCTAGTCAGGAATTAGATTCAGATCTTGCTCAAACATTTGGCACCAAAGTTCACTCGTTACCATCAGTAGAGCACTCGTTAAAGGGGGCCTTCATGGTACAAGACCACACCCTCTTTGTTAAATGCCAAGAAGGAAACCTTATCTAAGACAAGGAAATTGACAAAAACGACTCGAATTTGCCAAAGAACACAAGAAGTGGACTGTTGAACAATGGAACAATGTATTTTGGAGTGATCGATAAAAATTTGAAGTATTGAGTTCTTACAGAAGGCAGTATGTTAGAAGGGTTGGAGAGCAGATGAAAGATGTGGAGAGCAGATATGAAAGATGTGGAGAGTAGATATGAAAGATGGGGGGAGCAAATGAAACATGTAGAGAGCAGATATAAAAGACGAGGAGAGCAGTTGAAAGATGTGTAGACCAGATGAAAGATGTGGAGAGCAGATGAAAGACGTAGAGAGTAGTTGAAAGATATGGAGAGTAGATATGAAAGATGTGGAGGGAAGATGAAAGATGTGGAGAGCAAATGAAACATATGGAGAGCCGATATGAAAGCTGTGGAGACCATATAAAGGATGAGGAGAGCAGATGAAAAAAGATGTGGAGAGCAGATGAAAGATTTGGAGAGCAGATGAAAGATGTGGAGAGCTGATATAAATGATTTGGAGAGCAGATGTGAACGATGTGGAGAGTAGATATAAAAGATGTGTAGATATGAAAGATGTGGAGAGCAGATGAAAGATGTGGAGAGCAGATATGAAAGATGTGGAGAGCAGATGAAAGTTAGGCTACAGTAAAAGATGGAGGGGGATTCATTATGCTTTGGATGTGTTTAAATGCAAATAGTGTTGATGATTTGGTCAACATTGATGAAATAATGAATGCTGAGAAATATAGACCAATTCTGATCTACCGTGCAATCCCCTCTGGTAAGCGTCTAATTGGTAATGGTCCAATCTTTTTCTTTTTAGCTGGATAACGATCCAAAGCAAACTGCAAACTGCAGTAAACGTAACAGGTTATTTCGAGTGGAAGGATGTTCAAGTCCTGAAATCGCCTCCTCAAAATCCAGATTTTAATTTCATCGTGTCTTTGAGGGATTATTTGGACCAAAAAACCGTTGAGAATCAACCTAAACCAAAAGAACAACTGTGCTTGCTCCTTCAAGATGTCTGGAATAATATACCTCTAAATTATATGAACAAATTACGTGGTGCCTTCAATAAGTTTCCGGACTTTTTTGTATAAGCATTTAAAATTGTCGTAGAGTCTTGAAAATTCAGTATGTTATTGCTATACATCTTATGAGATGACTGACCAATTATTATGATTTCAGATTCAAATCAACAGCTATAGCAGTAATTGAAATACACCTTGATTGTCACAGCTGATGAATTTCAAAAATGCAATATGGACGTGAGGACACTTTAGAAGAACGATATGCGATAAAATTCTGTTTTAAACTTGGAAAAAATTCCACAGAAACGTATGGAATACTTCAGGCTGCTTTTGGAGTATTTTGCTTGAATCGAACATGAGTTTTTGAGTAGCATAAGAGATTCAAGGAGGTGCCCGTGGTGTAATGGTTATCGTCGTAGGAATTGGACACGATGATTCGAGTTCAAATCCTAGATGAGACTAATTGCGTTTCACATAACACTAATATCCTTGGGAAAGGTATGAATATAAGCTATAAGTAAATAGCAGGACAGATTAGGTTCTTCAGCCTTGGTTAGGCAACTAGTCTTGGAGAAGGAAAACTCTGAATTCAAACCTGTTAAACTCCGCTTAAAAAATTGACCTTGTGTCATATCCTGCCCGAGCGGAGGGGTTGGTAAATATGATAAGAGATTCAAGGAAGGAACGGAGTCTGTGAGGGGTGATGAGAGGTGTGAGAGGAGTAAGGAAGTCAATAAACCACAGTTGATTGGCCAAAGGGTTAAAGTTTGGGTTACTATGTTGAGGTTTTAATGGAGTTCAGGATGAGATTCCATCGGAAGAGGCCAGCACTCTTCAAATCGGGTCAGTGGTATTTCCACCGGGACAATGCACCAGTCCACAACTCCATCCTTGTCACAGACTATTTGACCGAGATGGGTATGAAGACACTTTCTCACCCTCCCTACAGTTCAGACCTTGCTCCTGTGACTTTTGGTTATTCCCTAAGCTCAGAGGCTATCGTTATGAGACAATTGAGGAGATGAAAGAGGCTGTGACGAAGGTCATTGACACGCTCACACAAGAGAACTTCCATGGGGCCTTCCACGAATTGTTGGAACGGTACAAGTGCATTGCAGCCGGAGGAGATTACTTCAAAGGGGACTAGAGTTTCATGTGTGTATTATCAATAAAAGTGCCCATACGAAAAAAGTCTTGAAACTTATCGTATGCCCCACGTACAATCACACTTCATTAAGGTAAATGGACTGATTATATATATACGCAGGCGCTTTGCTAATAGGTATTTGGAAAAATGAAACTGGATGTAGCAATTATTCTTTTTTGATTGATTATCTTGTTTAATGGCATATCAAACCTTGCAGGCTATCTAATATCAAATCGGGGGTGTCCTCGTGGTGTAATGGCTAAAGCGTTGGACTGCGGAATCGTAGTACGTGACCAGTCGCGCTATTACGTTCACTTTCGTGCAAATACCCTTGGGAAAGGCATGAACCCCCTTATCCTCCCAACAATGGGTTAAATAGTACCACTACTGTTCTTCTAGGAGAATGGCTTTGGCATTAAATAACCCAAAAAGAGTTGATATGCCATTAAACAAAGAAACCAAACCAAACCTAATATCAAATCTTATTTTTTTCTTGTTGTTGTTGTTTTTATTGTTGTTGTTGTTTTTGCTTTTTGTTTTGTTTTTTTTGTTTTGTTTTTTGTTGGTATTTTTTGTTTATTTGTTGTTTTTTTGTGTGTGTTTTGGGGGTTTTGGACGTATATGATTTCATGTTTATCAATAAATTGGTTGAAATATTTTTTTATTAATTTTACCTCTCGACGCTGTTAACTCTCAACCATCGCCATCTAGCACCTTTACGATAAAAAAGAATTGGGTATTTGGTTGGCCAAAAGAGCAATTTGAAAAATTGTTGTGAGCCCGAAACTTACCTGCATCATGGACTCTTCCAGCACTATAATACTACGTGAGATAACACTCACAGTGCGTGTAGTAGTAGTAGTATCCTAATACCGTGGATTAGCATGAGTACTAGTAGTACGACTATCAATATTGGACACCACCGGATAGTAAGCTCCGCTTACCCTTACGCTATCCTTTCTAACTTTTGTTAATATATCTTTCTTACCTCTAACCAGTGTTCCGTGTTTTACTTCCGTAGCCTCCAACTTTGGGTCTACATCAAAAATACAGTTGAAACTTAATCATATGGTTGCCTAGGATTGATATTACGATCCTAAATAGTCCAAGTAAGGGCCATCAGTAGTGTGTTACAGGTCATGTAACTAGTTAGTACCTAGTACCTTCAATTATGTATAAAATAGAATATGACTCCGAGAAACATTGATGATCTAGAGTCGTCAATATCATATATATATATATATATATATATAACAAATGTATTTCCTATCGAAGTCGGATGCAGAGGTTTTACTGTCAACTCAACCTTCGTTTTCTTGACTAATCTTGGACTTCATTGAAAAGATCAAAGATAAGGCTCTAACTGCATCGCCTTGGATCTGGCGATCCCATAGAGCGACAACAATCTGACAAAGTCTGGTGATGTCATGAGATACAACTGGCAAGTGGTAATGATGCTTCGGCCCCGAAACCATTAGAAGAAATGCTGTTGTATAAACATCAGTTATTGTATGATACCTTCTATATATATATATATATATATATATATATATATGTGTAGTGATTGATTGTATTTTTAAGTATACAAATACAAACAAGGGTGAATAAATTTTAATTTGTTTTTTGTTTTTTATTTTTATTTCTATTTTTTTTTTTTTTTTTTGTTGCAATTATCCTCTTCTACGAGCTGGTATGGAGCATGCTTTTTATTTATGAATCATTTTGTAAACCATTTGTTCATTCAACTATATATATATAGGATGAATTCAATAAGCTTCCAGACTTTTTTTGTACAGGCAGTCAAAATTGTCGCAGACTTTTGAAAACTCAGTATGTTATTGCTACACATCTTATGAGATGACTGACCTATTTTTATGATTTCTGGTTCAAGTGAACAGCTACAGCAGGAATTGGAATATCCTCGTATGTGTGCGTGTGTGTGTGTGTGTGTGTGTGTGAGTGTTTAAAATTGGGTTTGGCATTTATAACATACAAGGAATGGTTGATATCTCATAAAACCAAATCCAACCATATATATATATATATATATATTAATCTTTATATCTAATCTTAAATTCTGTTGGTGTGGAAAAAAAACTATTTGCAAATTCTACAAACTGATATCTGGGGAAAAAAATTCGGTAAAAATATAACGAACTGTTGGCGTAGATTATCCACTGGTCTAATAATGAGAGTTGTGTGATCAAAGCGTTTGTTTAGCCTTTTATACATATATATATATATATAGAGAGAGAGAGAGAGAGAGAAAGATAGAGAGCACCTGCTTTCATGTTTTCAGTAGGTGTTGAAGTATAGAGTATTTTTTTAATGAAAAAGGGTTATTAAACATTTGTTTATTCAACCACAGATATCTATCTATCTATATATATATATATATACGTGGTGCATACGATAAGTTTCAAGACTTTTTTCATGTGGGCACTTTTATTGATAGTACACACATGAAACTCTAGTCCCCTTCGAAGTAATCTCCTCCGGCTGCAATGCACTTCTTGTACTGTTACAACAACTTCTTGAAGTAGTCTATGTGCAACTTATATAACAGAGTTAATTTATATTCCCCTCAAAACAACTCCAAAAATAACCATGAAAGCTAAACCCCTGCCAACAAAAGTGAGTATACCCCTTAGGGAAAGTTGTCAATATTAACATATAACATGTCAACTGTCAATATTTTGTTCGGCCACCATCATTATCCAGAACTGCCTTTACTCTCCTGGACATGGAGTTTACCAGAGCTTCACAGGTAGTCAATGGAATGCTCTTCCACTCCCCCATGACGACGTCGTGGAGCTGGCAGATATTTGAGACTTTGCGCACCTCCACCTTCCACTTGAGGATCCCCCTAAGTTGTTCTATTGGGTTCAAGTCTGGAGACATGCTTGACCAGTCCATCACATTTACTCTCAACCTCTTCAGTAAAGCAGTGGTCGTCTTGGGGGGGTGTTAGGGGTCATTGTCATGCTGGAACACAGCCCCGTGACCCAGTTTCTGGAGGGAGGGGATCATGCTCTGCTGCAGTATTTCACAGTACATGTTGGAGTTCATGTTTCCCTCAATGAAATGTAACTCTCCAACGCCTGCAGCGCTCATGCAGCCCCAGACCATGACATTCCAACCACCATGCTTGACTGTCGGCATGATACACTTATCTTTGTACTCCTCACCTGGTCGCTGCCACACATGCTTGAAACCGTCGGAACCAAACAAACTAATCTTCATCTCATCAGATCATAGGACATAGTTCCAGTAACCCATGTGCTTTGTTGATATGTCTTCGGCAACCTGTTTGTGGGCTTTCTTGTGTATCGTCTTCAGAAGAGTCTTCCTCCTGGGGTAACAGCCATGCACACCAATTCGATGTAGAGTGCGGTGTATGGTCAGGGCACTAACAGACTGACTCCCCACCCCTTCAATCTCTGCAGCAATGCTGACAGCTCTCCTACGCCGATCTTTCAAAGAAAGCATTTAGATGTGACGCTCAGCATGTGCGTTCAGTTTCTTTGGACGACCTACCCGAGGCCTGTTCTGAGTGGACCCCACTCTTTTCAAATGCTGGATGATCTTAGCCACTGTGCTGCAACTCAGTTTTAGAGTGTTGGCAATTTTCTTGTAGCCTTGGCCATCTTCATGTTGTGCAACAATACATCTTTTATGATCCTCAGAGAGTTCTATGCCATGTGGTGCCATGTTGGAATTTTCAGTGACCAGTATGAGAGAGTGTGAGAGCTGCGCAACAAATTTCAACACACCTCCTCCCTATGTACACATGGGCCTCGTAACACTAATGAGTCACATGACATTTTGGAGGGAAAATGACAAACAGTACTCAATTTGGATATTTAGGGGTGTAGTTTCTTAGGGGTGTACTCACTTTTGTTGGCAGGGGTTTAGCTTTTAATGGTTATATTTTGAGTTTATTTTGAGGGGAAAATAAATTAACTCTGTTATATAAGCTGCACACAGACTACTTTTCATTGTGTCAAAGTGTCATTTTGTCAGTGTTGTCCCATGAAGAGATATACTTAAATATCTGCAGAGATGTGAGGGGTGTACTCACTTTTGCGATACACTGTATATATATATATATATATATATATATATGAAGAGCACTCCAAATTAGTCTTGCCTAGTCGGCTGGGACTATAGAATACACCGACTGCTTCTCAGTAGAGGGGTAACCCCCACCCACATGGAGTGTGCTGGATATGATACTAAACAATCTAATGCAGGAGCTTTGGGGAATGCGGAGTACCCCTTCATTGCCATCCCTCTCAGCTCCACTCTGGCCCGGAGTGGTAGCATCTGATAGGGTCCTATCTATGAGTCAAATAATACTAAATTTGAATTTATGTTAAACTGAATTGCTTTTGACATTAAAACTGCATACTTAACCTAAATGTAATTGTTTGAAATGGAACCGTTTTTGTAAGATAAACTGAATTGTTTGAAATAGAACTGTTTTTCACATTTACCCGGTACTTACGTTAAACTGATTTTTTTTTAATAGAAATGTTTTGACATTTTACTATGTGTAAACAAAAAACTAAACTTATAATTGAATTGTGGGAAATAGAACTGCTTATATGTTTAAAAATAGATTTGGCATTAATAATCTACAATGGTTGATATGGCATAAAAACAAACCAAACCAAATATATATATTTTTTTATCTTTATATCTAAACTATAATTCCGTTGGTGTGGGGGAAAAACCCAGATTGTACAATTTTCAAATTCTACAAACTGATATCTGGAAAAAATTCATTGAAAAAAAGAAAAGACGAAAAACACACGTGCTACTTGAAAATAATCAAGGAGCACGTATATTTAGACAAAAGGAAAAAACACCGACCGAATTACTTAAGCTAAAACGTAATAAAGTGCTCAGTGCACGAGATAGAACTAATATCATGAAAATATTACAGATATATATATATATATCATGGCTACATCCTCTATCGAGCTGGTCGTCCTGCCGTGACTCGGCCATGTGAAAGGGTCTATCGGAGTACATCACTTATGAGTTCGTTCCTGCTTCTTCAGCAGTGTCCTGCATGTCTGGTTCGTCTAACTTTGATAGTTTTCGTGATGGGTCGTAGGTGGCCGTACAACTGATGCTTTGTAGGGTGCTGTCTCCAGGACTTGTTCAGTATTGCTCGCAGCATTCTTATGTAGTTGCCGTCAAGCTTTTTCTCCATTCGTTTAGTTAGCGTCCATGTAGTGCATCCATACAACAGTATCGACACAACCGCTGCTTGGAAGAAACTGCGTTTCATTTTATCGGTCAGTTCTGACTGTCATATGACCGATAGTCAACTGATAGCTGTCCATGCCTTTGCTAGTCACGTGTCGATGTCTGTCTCGGTTGATGAGACACTGCTTCCTAGATAGGTGAACTTGTCAACTAGTTTCAGAGAGCTACCATTTAGTTTGGAAATATCACCTGTTTGATTAAAGCACATATATTCCGTTTTGTGTGCATTGACACGGAGGCCAATGCTTGCAGCGGCTCGTTCCAGACTATGCAGTAGAGTTTCGGCTTGGGCAGGTGCATTTGCCCGAAGTGCTATGTCATCGGCGTAGTCGGCGTCGGTAATTGTTTTTGCGGGATACCTTCTGCTTCTTTTCTTTGTCAGCTTGAAACCGTTTTCTTTGATTGTATAAATCGATGTTATAAGCACGTAGTTTAGACTGATGAAAAATAGATATGAGGCTAGTGTGTCTCCTTGCAGTGCTCCTTCTACAATGTCGAAGTAGTCTGTGTCTCCATCAGGAGAACGTACTTTCACTTTCGTGTTTCTATAGAGAATCATTATGGCTGCGATGGTTTCTTTTGGTAGGCCGTATTCGAATAGGATTTGCTCCATCTTCCCTCTGTGAATGGAATCAAAGGCCTTGGTAAAGTCGACAAATAATATTGTCGCCATTAGGTTTTTTGCCCGAACTCCTTCAAGAATTCTACGGATAGTCAATATGTGTGAGGTCGTGGATCTATTTCTCCAGAAGCCATTATGGTTCTTCCTGAGAATTTTATTGATTTTGGGTTCTATACGGTTACGTAGTAGGGCATTGTATATTTTGGCTGCTATGGATGTAATTGTTATACCTCGGTAGTTCTTGGCTAATCCGAGGTCACCCTTTTTAGGTAAAGGGAGGATGCATCCCTTCATCCATCTGTCTATCGGGTTTTGATTATAAACTGCATTACAGTGTCTGAGCTGTATGTCGTCGAATTGTCTGGTCTTCCATACTTCTGGGGGAATTTCATCAAGCCCTGCAACTTTTCTATTTTTAATTTTTCTAAGTATTGAGTCGAGTTCTTCTATAGTAAACGGTCCTAGTTTGATGTCTAATTGCTTACGAATAATTCTCGTGATTGGTTCATGTGTAACTTTCGGTGGGTTCCGAGTAGATTCTCGAAATGATGTTTCCACAGGTGTATTCGTTCTTGTTGGTTGGTAGCTTTCAGTTTAGCTTTGGCAGTGCTCTCCCTTCTGCTCACTTCGTTTATCGTTTCCCATGCTATTCTAGATTGCCTATCTTCCACTGAGTCTCTAATCTTATCTATCTGATTTTGTATGTATTCTGTCTGTTCTTTTAGGTATATGCTTGCTAATTCATTTTGTGCCTTTTTTTAATTTCAGGGCATCTGTGTTTGTTGGGTTCTCCCTATTAGATTTGGAAGCAGTTTTCACATCTGCACTTTTTTCTCTAACCGCTAATGTCTCCCATGTGACTCTAGATTTAGTTCTATATTTTGTTGGTATGTATTTCGCTACCGCTTTTAAGTGGGCGTTGACGAAATTCTTATATTCGTCATTCGGAGTACATGTTTCTGTCTTCTCCTGTTGTGCATCGAATTTGTTTCTTAATGCTATCACATATTTATCTCTAATATCCTTGTTATTAAGAAGGGCCTAGTCATAGTGTATGGTGGTCGTTGTTCGGGTGGCATTCTTTCTAAGGCTTAGTCGTATTTTTGCCGTGAAAATTCAGTGATCGGAGGACACGCCTTCGAATGAGGAGTAAGCCTTGCAATTCACTGCGCTATTTTTCCATTTCTTATTTATAAAGACGTAGTCTATCTGTGCTTTAGTATTATTTGCGTATGTATAGGTCCATAATTTTCCCTCCCTTTTTTGAAAGTTTGTATTGAGGCATGTTAATCTATTTTCTATCGTGAAATCTGTCAGATGTTGTCCATTTTTGTTTGACGAGTTGTGTAAGACTGTATTTGTGGTTTCCATTTTTCCCGATTTGGGCATTCATGTCTCCGCCAATGACAAGAACGTTGTATTTCAGGATGCTACGTACAAGAGAGGATAGCTCATCGTAGAAGGCGATGAGTTCAGTTTCTGCACTAGCATTGGTAGGGCTGTGTCAGGAGATGATTGTTGCACTGGGGTTGCTGTTAAAAGTTGCTACCATCTTACTTGGGTGTATTTTCTCTATACTATTTTGTGTTTTTAGGGCTTGTGGTCCAATAAGCATACCTACTCCTCCAATCGTGGCATTTACAGAGTTTTTCCATGCTGATGCAGTGGCTAGCATCCATCCATTGCCAATATTGTGATATCTAATATCCTTGCTATGTGTGTATCTGTGTTCTTGAATGCATAATATTTCTATGATATGTTCTGCGGCCGATGCAGTCAGTCCTATTCTATTTAAAGTTCTAACTATAAATGTTGCTATTTGTATTGTGTATTTGTATTTTAGTGATTTTTTGTTGTTTGAGCTCTGTCGCTGATTTTTCGAACACTGAGGCCAGGACTCCAACCTCAGCGGGACGTGCCCCTTTTTTACCCGTGCGAAGAACGATGCAGTTTGGACATGTGGTTTGAGTGTGGGTCATGGTTATCTTTCAATGGCTGTTTTTATTCTAATCTACAGAAGCCACCCTTATAGATGAGCAGCAATCGTTCCCTGATCGAACTAATCGATCCTGTCCGATGAAACATAGGGTTCATACGCCCAGGACCATGTTAGGCATTGCGTTGACTCTTCGACGAACATACTTATTAACATTCAAATTATCATATGAACCATATATGCAAATCTTTTACTCATGTAAATTTTTGTACTTGCAAATTCTTTTATATATGCAAATTTTTATACATGCAAATTTTTTATTTATGCAAATTTTTTGACAATTTCTTTTATATATGCAAATTTAATAAATAACGATAAAACACACAGATTGGGAGGCAACAAGAATTTTATATTTCGGTTTTAAACATTTTACATCAGACCTACAAAAATATTTAGAACATTTACTTGAAAAATAAAGACAATTTTCCAGTGAATTTCTGCTTTTAATTTCACCATTATTTCTCCGATTTCAAACATCCTTAACTTTTTTCACAAAATTTTACATATTTTAAAGAAAAAAGCTTTGATAAAAAAGTTTTGACAAATCTATATCAGTCAAATAGTAATAATGTAATATAATCAATTTGTTATCCGTCAGCTCAAAATAAGATACTGACTGATTACAAATTTTGTCTGTCAGTCAGTATCATTCATATATGCCTAAATCCCGGGTCATATCGATTGATGGATAAATAGGAAAAGAAATAGCTTGGTAGATAGATAGATTGATAGATACATACATAGCTAACAAGCTAGCTAGCTATCTAAGATAGACAATGATCCCAAAATAGATAGATAGATAGTTAAATCGATAGATAACTAACTAGCTAGCTAGCTAGCTTGCTATCTAAAATAGATAATGATCCTAAAATAGCATGATCAATTGACGAATACACTCTTTCTCCATAAAGGATTTTAATACAAGCTTAAAAAAAAACATGTGAACCTGAGACAGATTTTGAAAAAACAAAACAAAATAAATAAGTTTATTGAATTAATTTCGCTGGCTCATATTGATATATCGACTGATTTCAAATCCCGTCTGCCAATAACCAATCTCATTTGTCGCCATCTTTGGTCACATATAGGACAAATAAATATGAAAAGAAATCGCTCAATAAATAGCTTACTAGGTATATAGCTAGATAGATAGATAGACAGATAGTTAGATATTCTAAAATAGGTCAAAACTTTCTTTACAATTAAGGAATAAGCAAATATCTTTATTTTTGAACAAAGGACTTTGATACAATTATTATTTTTTTTAAATCACATATGAAACTGAGACAGGAAAAAGAATTGGTTTAAGGTTTAAGTTTAGCTTCTGCAAAACAATGACTTTCTGTAGTTCAGCTGGTAGAACAGCTGGTGCGTTTAACCAGAATTCCCTTTTAGGGAGTATGAGTTTGGACCTCACCGAGTGCTTATTCTTTTTTATTTCCGATTCGCTCGGTTGCCTGCGATCGTAGAATAACGACACAAGGAAATTGCGATCAACAAGCTCATATGAAAGAAAATACTAGTCAGAATTAATAATGACGACTTTTTTAAAATTTTTTCGTGGCATCAATTACTTGATAGAATTCCTCATAGATGGTCTTTTTATTGAATTGATGGCATTAAACTTCTTTATCAAAAATTATTTTGTACTGATTAAAATTTAACGCATAAAGCGTTTATTGCAACGTCCAATGTATGAAAATAGATGAATAAATAAATGACCGAGCAATATCACAATATATTCCTAATATAAAATATGATAATGATAATTATAAAAACAGAATTTAAAAAAAACTATACGACTCATAGTTTCACGTTATCGACCCTCAACAGGGCATTTATTCAACACATCTGATTTTTTGTTTGATTAAACTGAACAAAAAAACTGAACGAATATGTATTTATATTTATATTTTTATGTATTTGTATTTATATTTATATTTTTTTCTTTTAGTTTTTTTTTTTTTCTTTTCTTTTTTTTTTTTTTAGTCATGTTTCTCTCTCTTGCTTGACTCGTCAAATCACGTAGCTCAGTCAAGCGCCAAATTTACTGAATAAATATTTTCTTTCATGGCGGCATTTGGCTCTCGTCTCAGATCTAAAATTTAAAAAAATCATTCAAATCCGTCTCATCCAGGCAAAATTTACAATTTCACGAAAGCTCATTACAAACATAAACTCTTTGTAAGATAGACCACTTAACGTATATATATATATATATATATATGTATATATATATATATATACATTTAAATGAATGTATTCGCAATTGATTACAACTTTACTATTTAGTTTGTTTTTAATCATTTCATATACCTATGGTACTGGTGTTTCGGACGTTTTAGTCCTCGTCAGGCAGTAAGGTTTTGTTTGAATTTTGGCTGATTATAATTCCCGGTTTTGTGTCGCGGTTAATTGTTAGCGAAAATGTAAGACATTAAACAAAAGCAACTACATAATGCCTTATAATTCCCGAGCTGACGTGGTTCGCTTGCTGGCTGATCGGTATGATACTAAGTCTAACGTAAAGTTGGGAGGGTTTCGATCCCAGCTTCAAGAGTCCGATGTGTCTAGCCACACTGAAGAGTTGTAATACAACGCAACAGTCTATCTGTGGATGACAATATATACATATATATATATATATATATATATATATAATTACGGTATTTAAAAGTTGCTGTATCGAGAGAGTTTTTGTATTAAACAGAAATTCTTAAAAAGTAAAATAAGTTCTTTATTTACTCCCGGGCATTGACTTTAATGAACCTTGACTAGTTGGAAAAATTTATGAGTGTTCATATATAATATTTATTGTATATTTCTCTAGTTCTGAAGAATTGAGGGTTCTTTAGCTTTTTCTTATTATTCTATTATGATTATCTTAAAACTCACACGCGAGCATATATATATATATATATAAATTTATAATGTTATTTGCTATAATTATAAATAGTGTTAAATATCGGTGATAGAACATATACAGACAGAAGAATAGAGTAGATACCGAGTCAACGGCATTTTGGTGACTGCCAGTTTCTTGCTTATATAATCATCAGACTAACAAATATATATATATATATATATATAAAACATTCGCCGGGAAGAATTTTATTTGTCATCGATGATTTGGAAGCTGTTAATCAATGTTCAAAATTTTTGTCAGAAGGTCTGTGTCAGATTTGATGATTTGCAATAAGAAGCCATGAAGGGGAAACCCTTAGAATATTTGCCTGTTTTGGGGGGATTTTAAAATTTTTTTTTGTTTTTTTGTTTTTGCTTTTAATTGTAAACCCAGAATATATATATATATATATATATATATATATATATATATATATATATATATATATATATATATTCTAAAGTACATAAACATAAATCACTGACCCATAGACGAAAATTTAAGACCTTCAAAATGTCCAAATTCATTCATAATTGTCCATATTTCTACCCCTGGTTTCCATATTCCCCTCCATGGGTTCCCCCATACGGCTCTGGTCCATCATTCTCCCATATAAGTGACGGTTGTGCATCATGTGCATGAGCCGATCTTGGCTGCTCATGTAGCGACCATGGGGCATATCCATGTATCGTCCATAAGGCATTTCCATCGAACGGTCATGTCGGTCCATGTAACGCCTCGGCATATCCGGTGGATATTGCATCATGTGGGGTACGCCGAACCCAGGCATACCACCATACATGCCTGGGTACATTCCAGCAGGCATACCAGCCGGCATACCACCATACATGCCTGGATTCATACCACCAAGCATGCCATGGCGTGAGCTGTCCATATCACCACGATCAGTACTTCGATCCCGGCCTTTGCTGTACATACTTCGGCTCTCGTGATCCATACCTCGGTGTAGACCTCGGGCGCCGGTCCTGGAATAACCGTCTCCGTGCATACCATGCGATGATGAGTGTTTGTTCATTGTGTAGTTTTGTCTTTATGGGAAGCTGAAACAAGAAAGTAGGATTAAGATTAATACAAATATAGAATTAGATTAAGAAGTGTACAAGAAACTGGATGTAATAACAATTTTTCTGTCCTGATTGATTTTATTTGCATTTCAACCTGATTAAGGTTACTGTATAATTAATGATTTTCATTATAAAAATACATTGGAAATTATTTTACTCTCGAAATACAGAGGAAATTATCCTTACTATCAAGATACATTAGTTGCTGATCTTTACAATAAAAAAGCATTGGAAATGATTTTTACTATAAAAATGCATTAGAAATGATTTTTACTATAAAAATGAATTGGAAATGATTTTCATTATAAAAATGCATTGGAAATGATTTTTACTATAAAAATGCATTTGAAATGATTTTTATTATAAAAATGCATTGGAAATGATTTTTACTATAAAAATGCATTTGAAATGATTTTTATTATAAAAATGCATTGGAAATGATTTTTACTATAAAAATGAATTGGAAATGATTTTCATTATAAAAATGCATTGGAAATGATTTTTACTATAAAAATGCATTTGAAATGATTTTTATTATAAAAATGCATTGGAAATGATTTTTACTATAAAAATGCATTGGAAATGATTTTTATTATAAAAATGCATTAGAAATGATTTTTACTGTAAAAATGCATTGGAAATGATTTTTACTATAAAAATGCATTGGAAATGATTTTTATTATAAAAATGCATTGGAAATGATTTTTACTATAAAAATGCATTAGAAATGATTTTTACTATAAAAATGCATTGGCAATGATTTTTACTATAAAAATGCATTTGAAATGATTTTTACTATAAAAATGCATTTGAAATGATTTTTATTATAAAAATGCATTTGAAATGATTTTTATTATAAAAATGCATTGGAAATGATTTTTACTATAAAAATGCATTAGAAATGATTTTTACTATAAAAATGCATTGTAAATGATTTTTATTATAAAAATGCATTGGAAATGATTTTTACTATAAAAATGCATTGGAAATGATTTTTACTATAAAAATGCATTAGAAATGATTTTTACTATAAAAATGCATTGAAAATGATTTTTATTATAAAAATGAATCGGAAATGATTTTTACTATAAAAATGAATTAGAAATGATTTTTACCATAAAAATGCATTAGAAATAATTTTTACTATAAAAATGCATTGGAAATGATTTTTATTATAAAAATGCATTGAAAATGATTTTTATTATAAAAATGCATTGGAAATGATTTTTACTATAAAAATGAATTAGAAATGATTTTTACCATAAAAATGCATTAGAAATAATTTTTACTATAAAAATGCATTGGAAATGATTTTTATTATAAAAATGCATTGGAAATAATTTTTATTATAAAAATGAATTGGAAATGATTTTTACTATAAAATGCATTGGCCAATGACTTTGTTTTTTTTTTTTGTAGTCGTTTTTTGTTGTCGTTTTTTGTCGCCGCTTTTGGGAGGTTTGGGTGTGCATTGATTTTAATTGTACCGCAGTAGTTTTCATAGAAATTCTTTAGCTAAGATTATGGCTTGTCCATTACACTGACCTGTTCACTACTCTCGAGTATATATAACATAGTATGTCTTGAGCTTATTTGTTGTTTATTGTACGTTTATATCTACGCTTTTTGTGTAACCATTTCTTAAGACTGTTTTTTTTCTTTGTGTGATATCAAGTATTCCAGTTTAATACAAATAATTTGCACAAATTTGTGTGGTTTCAAGTATTCCTATCTAATACAAATAATTTGCACACAGATGTATGGTTTCAAGTATTCCTATCTAATACAAAGAATTTCCACACAGTTGTATGGTTTCAAGTATTCCTATCTAATACAAATAATTTACACACACTTGTATGGTTTCAAGTATTCCTATCTAATACAAATAATTTCCAAACAGTTGTATGGTTTCAAGTATTCCTATCAAATACAAATAATTTGCACACACTTGTATGGTTTTAAGTATTCCTATCTAATACAAATAATTTGCACACAGTTATATGGTTTCAAGTATTCCTATTTAATACAAATAATTTGCACACACTTGTATGGTTTCAAGTATTCCTATTTAATACAAATAATTTGCTCACACTTGTATGGTTTCAAGTATTCCTATCTAATACAAATAATTTGCACACAGTTATATGGTTTCAAGTATTCCTATCTAATACAAATAATTTGCACTCACTTGTATGGTTTCAAGTATTCCTATCTAATACAAATAATCTACACACACTTGTATGGTTTCAAGTATTCCTATCTAATACAAATAATTTGCACACATTTGTATGGTTTCAAGTATTCCTATTTAATACAAATAATTTACACACACTTGTATGGTTTCAAGTATTCCTATTTAATACAAATAATCTACACACACTTGTATGGTTTCAAGTATTCCTATCTAATACAAATAATTTACACACACTTGTATGGTTTCAAGTATTCCTATCTAATACAAATAATTTGCACACATTTGTATGGTTTCAAGTATTCCTATCTAATACAAATAATTTACACACACTTGTATGGTTTCAAGTATTCCTATCTAATACAAATAATTTCCACACAGTTATATGGTTTCAAGTATTCCTATCTAATACAAATAATTTACACACACTTGTATGGTTTCAAGTATTCCTATCTAATACAAATAATTTGCACACAGTTGTATTGTTTCAAGTATTCCTATCTAATACAAATAATTTGCACACAGTTGTATGGTTTCAAGTATTCCTATCTAATACAAATAATTTGCACACAGTTGTATGGTTTCAAGTATTCCTATCTAATACAAATAATTTGCACACAGTTGTATGGTTTCAAGTATTCCTATCTAATACAAATAATTTGCACACAGTCGTATTGTTTCAAGTATTCCTATCTAATGCTAATAATTACACGGTTTCAAATAAATATTGCTATTTGATAATGTTCATTTGTTTGCACACAGTTGTATGGTTTCAAGTATTCCTATCTAATACAAATAATCATATACTCATTTGTTGGCACACAGTTATATAGTGTCAAGTAATTATTTCTATTTTATATCATTCTTTTGTTTGTACTAAATTATATGGTTTTAAGTATTCCAATCAAATACTAATAATTATATGGTTTCAAGAAATTATTTTTATTTAATGATAGTGATCTGTTTGCACGCAATTATATGTAATATTTCCATTTCTATGAAAGTCATTTATTTGCACACAGTTATATGGTTTAAAGTAATTAATAATAATAAAAATCCTTAGTAAACAATTCTACCTTCAAGTAACAATTCTTAATATAAATAATTTACAGTTATATGATTTTAAGTAACTAATGATAATAATAATCCTTAGTAAACAATTCTAGCTTCAAGTAACTATTCTTAATACAAATAATTTACAGTTCTATGATTTCAAGTAACTAATAATAATAATAATCCTTAGTAAACAATTAGAGCTGCAAGTAACTATTCTTAATAGAAATAATTTGCGCAGTTGTATGGTTTCAAGTATTCCTATCAAATACAAATAATTTGCGACCAGTTATATGGTATCAAGTATCCTTAATACTTCTCATTTCGAAATCTTTATTAGTCAAATTATATCAACTATTGTATGAGCTGGCGTTAGAACAATAAAAATATTTTTGATAGTTGGACAGACTGGTCTCTTTGGCCTTGGCAGGGCTTACTGTCTCGGAGATGGAAATCTAATTAAAACCAGCTGTACTCTGCTCGAGATGTAGGGGGGGAGTGCACACAAACAGTTGATTTGAATTCAGAGTTTTCGTTCTCTTAGACGTGTTGCTCAACCCCACCCCGCCCCATCCCTTGCTGAGAAGCAGTGGTGGATTCATGCCTTTCCTAAGGGCATTCATCACGATGGGAATTACGAACAGCCTCGTTCAGAATTTGAACACGGTACCTCGTATCCATTTTCTACGACAATAAGTTTCACTTAGTTTGACACAAGGCTAGATTTATGGGGCACCCAGTGAGAATCAAAATCACTAACAATGGCCTGCTGGTCTAGTTTGCTAATTATTTGTACCGAGTGAAAATGTATCTCACTAGACTACTTGCCGAGTTTAAAATGTAACAGTCAAAATAAATATGCATTGGTAACTAAAATAAAATTTCATATATATATATATATATATATATATACGTGTGTGTGTGTGTGTGTGTGCTTTCCATTTCAAACTAGACTAACGTCTCTTTTACGTGTTTGAAATTGTTGTTTTTTTTAATGCCGTCTTTGTTTGTCGCTTATGAGTCATAAAAATATTGAATGTATGTTGTGACTGATAAAAACTAATTCCAATAATGGATATTGTAATTGTTTAGAACTAATTTGACAAAAGAAATCCAGGAAATTTCACTTAAGTAAATCCAATCATAAACGCAGCTGTTTTCCCATTCTTCTTATTATTATTGTGTTTCGAAATATTTTCGACGAGTTTGAAACACTTCGGATACTGATGTTGTTTAAAATATTTTCGATTATGTTTGGTTTGCTGGGTTTTATGGCATATCAACCATTTTAGGTTATTTAAAGCCAAATCCTCTTTATACATATATATTAAATATATATGATTTGATTGGGTTGGGTTTTATGGCATATCAACCCTTGTAGGTTATTTAATGCCAAATCCTCTTTATACATATATATTAAATATATATGATTTGGTTTGGTTTTATGGCATATCAACCATTGTAGGTTATTTAAAGCCAAATCCTCTTTATACATATATATTAAATATATATTATTTGGTTTGGTTTGGTTTTATGGCATATCAACCATTGTAGGGTATTTAAAGCCAAATCCTCTTTATACATATATATTAAATATATATGATTTGGTTGGGTTAGGTTTTATGGCATATCAACCATTGTAGGTTATTTAATGCCAAATCCTCTTTATACATATATATTAAATATATATGATTTGGTTGGGTTAGGTTTTATGGCATATCAACCATTGTAGGTTATTTAATGCCAAATCCTCTTTATACATATATATTAATTATATTGGATTTATAAACACATTTTGTTGATAACATTATTAAACGAACCTAAGCTCATTCTTTTGAACATGGTTAAATGATTCCAAGTAATACTTTTTACTACTAACAATTCAATTAAACATTTGTCATTTCTTTACACACATTCAAAAAATAAAATATATTTAGCATAAGTCATTTCTTTTCACTGAGTTTAAATGTCAAACAGTTCTATTAAACCCATAAATATGACCCTTTCAGACGCTACCACTCCAGGCTTGAGTGGTCCTGGAAACGATTGCAATTAAGGGGTACTCCACATTCCCCAAAGCTCCAGCATTACTGGAGCCTCAGTATTAGATTGTTTAATGTATATTTGGGACACTCGTTGGGGGTGGTTATTACCTCTCTGCAGAGATATAGTCGGTGTATTCTATAGCCCCAGCCGACTGGTCTATTTCGATAATGTGAGTAGTTGAATTAATTGGTCAAAATATTATATCTATGTTATAGACTTTTATTCAAAATTTAGGTTTTGTGGTTGATTGTGTTTTTATACTGAATTTTAAAGCTTCAATTTTAGCACATTTTATAAAAAAATGGAATATTTTAATGACGCAAAGGAATTGTCTAAATTATCGAGTTTTTCATTTCAAAATTTGGGGTTTAAAAAGTTCTTAGGGCTCTAAAGTAATATATATAAATACATATATATATATATATATATATATATATATATATATATAAATGATCCATTTTTAATTTGTGTTAATGTTTGATTGGTTGTATCGGTTTTATGACATATCAAACCTGGTAGCTTATTGAATGTTAAATCCTATATATATATATATATATATATATATATATATATATATATATATAAAATAGAGACTACTTAGTCCAGTTAAACCGGAGTTAGGAGTAATTCCATCAGGACAAGAAATTATTCATGAATGAATATTTAAATCTTCCTGGTAAAGAGCTCAATGTACCAATTATACAGAGCAATAATTTCATTAAGAAAAAACAACGAAACCAATCACAAAGGATTATAAATTTATTTCCATCCTGTTACGCATTTTTGAAATTTTCAAAAACACGAAAAAAAATTATGTTTTTGAAAATTTCAAAAATGCGTAACAGGATGGAAATAAATTTATAATCCTTTGTGATTGGTTTCGTTGTTTTTTCTTAATGAAATATATATATATATATATATATATATATATATATATATATACATATTTACTAATCTAATATCTACCAGCATTCACGGGACCAGAAAAAAAGAAAAAAACCCGCCGGGAACAAGAGATAAAAAGTTGGAGTTAGACTTCCTGATGATCCGTTAAGGTGAAACTTTAGTAGGAGATTTCCGACTCGCGATTTAAGTTAATCTTATATATATATATATATATATATATATATATATATATATATATATATATATATATAGTATACTTAGTCCAGTTAAACCGGAGTTAGGAGTAATTCCATCAGGACAAGAAATTATTCATGAATGAATATTTAAATTTTCCTGGTAAAGAGCTCAATGTACCAATTATACAGAGCAATAATTTCTTTAAGAAAAAACAACGCAACCAATCACAAAGGATTATAAATTTATTTCCATCCTGTTACGCATTTTTGAAATTTCCAAAAACACGAAAAAAAATTATGTTTTTGAAAATTTCAAAAATGCGTAACAGGATGGAAATAAATTTATAATCCTTTGTGATTGGTTTCGTTGTTTTTTCTTAAAGAAAATATATATATATATATATATATATATTATTTTATAGTGCTGAATTAATTTAGAGGGCTATTGCAATGCGAAGTAATAATTATTTGAGTCTGATTAATTTCAAAGTAAAACTTTTACGTCAAAGACTATTTTTTAAAAAAGCGATGTTGGAGGTTCAATTTTTTGGGGGGGACGTTGTAAATATGGTGTCACGTGAGGTGTTGGAACGCCATGTATGGTGTTGTGACAATGTTACAAAATACTTATATATATATATATATATATACTGTCATCCACAGACAGAGATCTTTCGTTCTATCAGAACTCTTCAGTGTGGCCAGACAGGCTTGATTCCCGAAGCTGGGATCGAAATTTAAACGCTTATGTCTCACATTTGTTTTTGTTTTCCTATATCCACTTAACGGCTACCGAGAGCTCGATTCATATGAAGAGCCTTGCTAGTGGCAACCATTTACTTCCCTCGCCAAAGAGCTCAATCCTATATATATATATATATATATATATAGGATTTGTAAACGCATAGTTTGTAGATAACATGTCAAAACGAGCCATAGATCATTTGTTTGTACTCAGTTAAAATGGTTTCTAGTATTTCTTTCAAACGCTAACAATTTAATTTAACAAGAATTATTTGTTTTCTAACAGCAGAATGTTTACATGGTTTGAAAGAGAATAGCATGAAGGTAATTATATTTTCAAAAAGACCAAATTTGTTGGCACACAATAAATTGGTTTCAACACAGGATGGAGACACAGAATACTTCGACATTGTAGCAGGAGTACAACAAGGGGACACACTAACCCCATACCTCTTTATCATCTATCTACACTACATGCTTAGAACATCGATTGACAAAATCAAAGAAAACGGCTTCGGGCTGACAAAGAAAAGAAGCAAAAGGTACCCCGCAAAAACAATTACCGACGCCGACTACGCCGATGACATACCGATTCTGGCAAATACACCCGAAACACTACTGCATAGTTTGGAACAAGCCGCCGCAGGCATTGGCATCCATGTCAATGCACATAAAACTGAATATATGTGCTTTAATCAAACAGGCGACATTTCCACACTAGACGGAACCTCTCTAAAACTGGTAGACAAATTCACCTACCAAGGAAGCAGTGTCTCATCAACCGAAAAATACATCAACACGCGGCTAACGAAGGCATGGACAGCTATCGATAAGATATCGATCATATGGAAGTCAGACCTGACCGATAAAATGAAACGCAGTTTCTTCCAAGTAGCGGTCGTATCGATACTGCTATATGGACGCACTACTTAGACGCTAACAAAACGGCTGGAGAAGAAGCTAGACGGCAATTACACAAGAATGTTGCGAGCGATACTGAACAAGTCCTGGCGGGAACACCCCACAAGCCACCAACTATACGGCCATCTACCTCCCATCCGATAACATTCTTAAACGAACCTGGACTCTTTTGGGTATTGCTTTGTGGATAACATTCTTAAACAAGCCTACTCTATTGAATCTATTGATATAAGGTAATATATATATATATATATATATATATATAAGAAAAATTTTCTCATACCAATGAATATGAAACCTACTATTGAATCACTTATAAACAGTTGTAATTCATTCAACATAGATGAATTAAGAGACGTACCCAGCGAAATGTTTATCGTTGCAAGAAAGAGAATCAGGGACCCTAATTAAAATTTTAAATAAAGTTGTGTTTCACAAAGCGTTAATACCCTTTGGTATGGATACAACAATTCTCTCCCCTGTTATAGCAAATACTCGGACAGACTGGAGTTTTTAGCCTTGATTGGGCAGCCAGTCCAGGAGAAGGAAAATTCCAAATTCAAATCAGCGTTATTCAACTTAAAAAAATTTATATATTAAAAAGGAATATTCGAAATCATATAACTGTAAATTATTTGTATTAAGAATAGTTACTTAAAGCTAGAATTGTTTACTAAGGATTATTATTATTAGTTATTTGAAATCATAGAACTGTAAATTATTTGTATTAAGAATTGTTACTTGAAGCTAGAATTGTTTACTAAGGATTATTATTATTATTAGTTACTTGAAATCGTATAACTGTAAATTAATTCTATTAAGAATAGTTACTTGAAGCTAGAATTGTTTACAAAGGATTATTATCATTATTAGTTACTTGAAATCGTATAACTGTAAATTAATTCTATTAAGAATAGTTACTTGAAGCTAGAATTGTTTACTAAGGATTATTATTATTAGTTACTTGAAATCATAGAACTATAAATTATTTGTATTAAGAATTGTTACTTGAAGCTAGAATTGTTTACTAAGGATTATTATTATTATTATTATTAATTACTTGAAACCATATAACTGTGAATTATTTGTATTAAGAATAGTTACTTGAAGCTAGAATTGTTTACTAAGGATTACTATTAGTTACTTGAAATCGTGAAAAGTATTGATTGTTATTCAATAGAAATATTTACTTGAAACCAAATAATTTTTAGTATTAGATAGGAATACTTGAAACCATACAACTATGTTTTAAGTCATTTGAATTAAGATTAGTTACTTGAGGGAATAATTGTTTACTCCCAATTATTTTTATTAGTAACTGGAAACCACATAACTGCAAATAAATGATTATTATTTAAGAGAAATAATCAACTGAAACCATTTAATTATGTCTGAAATATTAGTATTCGTCGGAAGTACTTGAGGCCGTAACTGTGTGCAAATTATTTGTATGGAATAGAAATACTTGATACTACATGGCCTCGTGTAAAAGAAGACTTTTAAAAACAACATAAAAATATACTTACAAACGTACAATGGGCGCAATTCCCTAACCTCTAGGCATAAAATAACCTTTGATATGACATTAAAATCAATTCAACAATCAAGCGAAATATCCACGAAACTGCCAATTTCGTGTTATCAGCAGTCGTGGTGTAACGGTTATAGTTGTGGGAAGTGAACACGGTTCAAATCCAAAATGAGGCTGTTAACATTTCTCATAACGCTAATATCCCTGGGAAAGATATGAATGCAACAATTCTTTCCCTAGTTATAGGTAAACAGTAGGACAGGCTATGCTCTTCAACCTTGGTATGACAACCGGTCTAGGAGAAAGAAAACTCTGAATTCAAACCAGACCTGAAGAGGATAAATCTGATGTTTAAGTAACAGGTTCGTAAAATTTAGTGTAGAAAAACGTTTTTTTTTTTTGGTTAGTGGAACCATATCTCTTAAAAAGGTGTAAGACTCTACCAAAAAAAGTGTACCTGGGTGGGGTATTAAGCAGCGTCTGGTGGTGAGGCTCCAGTTCAGGAGATCTGGGAAGTGTGGAGTACCTCATCATTGCCATTACTCCCAGGTCTATTCTGACCCGGAGTGGTTATACTTGTTAGAGTCTCCTCAAATAGATATGTTTGTAAATTATTCGTATTAGATAGGGATACTAGATCTCATATAACTGTGCAAAAAATTCTTAGATACACAAAAATGTAAATAAAAAAAGTGCAATGCACGTAATTCCCTAACCTCTCGGCATAAAATAACCCTAAAATGTTGTGGAAATAACAATGAAGATGATGACGATAGTCCGAAAACGCTTATAGATAAAATTGCCCAGTCGGCTGGGGCTGTAGAATAAGACCCCACCCCCAAACGAGTGCCCTGGATATGACACTAAACAATCTAATGGTGAGGCTTCAGTAATACTCGATTCCAGTAATGCTGGAGCTTTGGGGAATGCGGAGTACCCCTTCATTGCCATCGCTCCCATGTCCACTCTGACCCGGAGTGGTAGCACCTGATAGGGCCCTATCTATGGATTAAATAGAACTAACAGCATACTTATGCTAAACTGAATTGTTTGAGTAAACTGAATAGCTTGAAATAGAAATGTTTTTGGCAATTTAACCGTACTTACATTTAAACTGCATGCTTATGCTTAACTGAATTATTTCAAAGAGAACTGTTTTTCAGCATTAAAACTGTATTTACACTTAACTGAATTGTTACATATAACTGCTTGAATTGTTTGAAATAGAAATGTTTTTGACAATTAGACTGGGTACTTATGCTAAACTGAATTGTTTTAAATAGAACAGATTATTTACATAAAAATGGATTTGGCGTTAAATAACCTACAAAGGTTGATATGCCGTAAAACCAACCAAACCAAACCAAACTTAATGATAAAAATCAACAAGCTACGTCTCAAAAATTTAGACAACTAACCCTAAAAGGGTTGACATGCCGTTAAAATCAATCGCTCAATCAAACCAAATGTCGAAAAACGACCAATTTTGACCACAGTAAATTTATAGAGGTGCTAGTAGGGTAACGGTTATCGTCGTACGAAATGGTTAAGGCAGACAGAGTTCGAATCCTGAACGAAGCTGTTTGCATTTCACATAGAGCTAATAATTTGAAGAAAGGCATGAATCCAACTATTTTTTTTCAAACTATGAGTCCATAGTAGAGCAGACTGAGTTCTTTGGCAATCAGTCTAGAAGGGGGGAATAAGAATTCAAACTAGTTAAATTCTGTTTAAAAGCTGACCTTGTGTCACATTCTGCACTTGGTTATGTACATATAAATCAGTAAATTTTGGCCGCCTGGTTGGTTGTTTTATGGCATATCAAACACTTGTAGGTTATTTAATGCCAATGCACTACATGGACGCTAACAAAACGGCTGGAGAAGAAGCTAGACGGCAATTACACAAGAATGTTGCGACCTATTGAACAAGTCCTGGCGGCAACATCCCAGAAGACACCAACTATACGGTCACCTACCTCCCATCGCAAAAACTATCCAAGTTAGAAGAACCAGACATGCAGGAAACTGCTGGAGAAGCAGGGATGAGCTCATAAGTTATGTACTCCTATGGACCCCCGTATATGGCCGGGCAAAAGCAGGACGACCAGCACGAACATACATTCAGCAGCTATGTGAGGATACGGGATGTAGCCCTGAAGACCTGCTAGAGGCGATGAACGATAGGGAAAAGTGGCGAGAGAGGGTCAGGGATATCCGTGCTAGTGGCACGACATGATGATAATGATGATATATATATATATATGTGTGTGTGTGTGTGTGCGTGTGCGTGTGTGTGTGTGTGTGTGTGTGTGTGTATGAAGAAAAATTGCTAACAATGTAATCCAAGTAGAAGGAGAGAATTATTGAGGAACAAAGTCGACACTATTGCGTTTCGGTTCTGCTGAACCATCATCAGGGCTATGAGGGGTTATATTAGTATTGTAAAGATAACAATGGGTGTATAAAAAGTGTAAAAATATTTAAGAACTTTGGAAAAGTTGTATGACATGAAAAAGTTGGTTGTTTATGATAGGAAAAAATTGAACATTTTTTTCCTGTCATAAACAGTCAATGTACTTAAATGTCTTTAGCTACTGACACTATTTATAGAAACACATTTAAAAGTAAACGCTACACACTCCAACGGTGCAGACACTCTTCTTCTTACATAGTAGTAATGTTTATACAAAAGTTACATCACTTTTGTAATAGATCCTCCCCTGAAGATGGCCCAAAGTCGGGTAGAAAGTACTTGTGAAATAAATAATTATGGAAGATATATCGACCAATTCCCGCCGAATATTATAAAACCAATACGGCATATGAAAGGATCAACAAAAAATATGTTGACAGAAAATGTCTATTATATTAAACGAAACATGTATATATATATATATATATATATGGGGGGAGTGATTTGTAAGCCGAGAGTTCATAGGTAACAATTCTTAAACAAGTTCGAGCCTATTTGACTGCACTCAGTAAACTAATTCCAGTTATTTCTACCAAACACACATAATTCTGTTTAATATCAATTATTTGTTTTCACACAGTTAAATGGTTTCAATATTCCTATCTCACACTAATAATTCAATTTAATATTAATCATTTGTTTGCACGTCGTTGAATGATTTCAAGTAATGCTATCGAGCGCTGATAGTTTTATTCATCAAATAAGTAAAGTTGGCGACCTTAGTCAAGGGGGACCCGAAGGCTCCCTTTTCAATAGCTACTACACACAGGTTTAGGAGAGAGCGCTATTTCATTTCCTGGATTGCTCCACTTTACCCTTGATCCTTACCTTATAATGCTGAGTGTTAAACAAGGCGGTATCAAGTACCATTTTTTGAGTCTTTGGTATGACTCGACCTGGGATTGAACCTTGGTCTCCCAGACCATTGGCGAACACTCTACTCATTAGGCCAATGGCCAGGTTATTCTTATCTAATACAGGTATTTTACTCACAGCGGTATCGTTTCAAATAAATAATAATAATAATCCTTATTCAATGATTGAGTCGTTCTATTTGGGACCTTAAAGATACTATCACTCCGGGTCAAAGAGGGGCAGTCCACGTGTCCTTATGGCTAACGTGCTGAGAAGCAACCTCAAAGTAAACGAATTCGGAATCCAATCAAACTAATATCCTTGGGAAAGGCATGAACCTCCTTATCCCCCAAGTTATGGGTTTAATAGTATTACTGCTGTTGTTTTACAAGGATGGTTCTGACATTAAATAACCCAAGAATGTTGATATGCCATTAAACAAAGAAACCAAACCATTCTGGTCATAGTGGACCTGGGAGTAATTCTTCAAAACTCCAATACTGGATTGTCCTCTGCAGATGCAGTTCCGTGTCATACCAAGGAAAATCTTTGGATAGAGACTAAATATCTCTACGAAAGTGCAATCAGCGAATTGTACTTTCTCAGTCGAAATAGCAGCTTTCATTTGAATATTTGAAAGAGTGCGAAAAAAGAAAAAAAAATTGTATGTTTTTCATCAGCGTAATTGTATTGGTACGATGTAAATTGTAAGAGAATGGCTTACCTTAGAGACGGAGGACTTTGAACTCACTGACGTTGTTACAGGCGAGAGACGACTAAAGACGAAGACTGTTGGAAGAGCCCTTACATTTATAGTAATAGTCTGTGATTCGCATCAGCTTTGAATGGATGATCAGGCTGAAAATGTTAATGGTTTTTTCACGTTTTTCTTGTGCGAAACCGAATCCTTTGTGCTTAGGCGACAGACTCTCCTTTTTTTTTTTTTTCTTCTTCCTTTTTTTTTTAATTAATTTTTTTTTTCATTTCCTAATCTTTTTTTCAGTTCTCTTAGATAAAAACAAACACCTTATTATTATTATTATTATTATTATTATTATTATTATTATTATTATTATTTTCTTTTAGATAAGTTCCTGATTGGATGTCTATGGTCGGTGGGGTTGGTTGAAAACAATTGAAGTACGAAAAAGCCTGTGGGTTAGTAACGAAATAATGATGACATCAGGGTAAGTAGACTGACGTGGGTGAAAGTAATTGTGGCCATTTACCTTTTTTTTTTCTTATTGTGGTAGTTATAATTACTTAAACGTGATTGGTTTTGTATTTTTTTAATTCGTCTAATTTTTCTAACAGACGTAAAATTCTCTAATAATTATGACTTATAGGTAAGTACACAACACAATCTAAAATCTTTACGTATCACTTTTTTATATGAGTGAATATTTGTATAGTTTTCGCCAGTTGCACAAGCAGTGCGCTTTTAAATAGGGTCTCCGTATCAGCGGAATTGTCAGTTGTTTCACTGACCCGCGGTTGGCTTCATCAACAAAACATTTGGTTTTTAATTTAAAACTTTTATGATACTGGAATTACTTAGCAAAATGTATTTTAAATGATAATTAAAAAAAAGTAAAGTTGGCGACCGTAGTCGAGGGCGACCAGAAGGCTCCTTTTTCAATCGCTACTACACCGAGGTGTAAGGGACGGTGCTATTCTTTTCCCTGGATTGCTCCACTTTACCCTTGAGGCGGACCTTATATTGCTGAGTGTTAAGCAAGGAAGCATCCAGTACCATTTTTAAAGTCTTGGTATGACGCGACCTGGAATTGAACCCATGTCTCCCAGACCGTTTGCGAACACTATACCCACCCATTGGCATAATGGTTAGAGTGTACGCCAATGACCAGTGAGACCGGAGTCCAATCCCAGGTCAAGTCACACCAAAGACTAAAAAAATGGTACTTCTTACCTCTGCTTAAAACTCAGTATTTTAAGGTACGATCAAGGGTAAGTGGAGCAAACCAGGGAAAGGAGTAGATTCTTGCTCTACACCTTGTTGTAGTAGCTAAAGAAAAGGGAGCCTTCCAGTCGCCCTCGACTACGGTCAGCCAACTTACTATATATATATATATATGTATATATATATATAGCTCATTCAATAAAAAACGTTGTTTTTTTTTTCAGAATTTGTTTCCATAGATGTAAACGCTGTATTGATTGGAATTGGTTTATTGCAAAAAATATTCTAAGCTCGCAAAAATATTTGTTTTAAAGCCATTCAAAATGGTGGTAAATCAAACAGAATGCAACAGGCTTGAACAGAGGTCTGTCATGAAATTTTTGGAGGCTGAAAAGTGCAGACCATGTGAAATTTACTAAAGAATATATGATGCGTACGGGAAAGCATGTTTTATTCAATAAATGCTTGCAAATCGGCTAAACATGTGCTTGTCATGACGAGCCTTAGTCGAAAAGACAGTCAATGGAGTGAAAATACGTTGACTCTCCGGTAAAGAAAAAAGGTTCGGGCAGTAGAGGCAGTAAAGAATATCACGCTGATAGTCTTTCGGAACATAAAAGGACCAATCACTATTGGTTTCCGTTAAAAAAAAAGGTGTAACTGTAACGAATCTTTCAAAATTATGGCGAATATACAATTCATTGAAATGATATAATTCATGAATGAATTGTATTTTATCAAAAAAAGAAATTATTTTCTGAATCATTCCAATATACGCAGTGAATTCAACAAGTTTCCAAACTTTTTTGTACAGGCATTTAAAATTGTCGTAGAATCTTGAAAATTCAGTATGTTATTGCTATACATCTTATGAGATGACTGACTAATTTTTATGATTTCAGGTTCAAATAAACAGCTACAGCAGCAATTGGAATAAACCCTACTAAAGCCTGATTGTCACAGCTGGTGAATTTCAAAAATGCAATCTGGACGTGAAGACACTTTAGAAGAACAATATGCAATAAGATTCTGGTTTAAACTTGGAAAAAATGCCACAGAAACGTATGGAATATTTGAGCCTGCTTTTAGAGCATCTTGCATGAATCGAGCATGAGTTTTTGAGTGGCATAAGAGATTCAAGGAAGGCACGGAGTCTGTGAAGGATGATGAGAGGTGTGGGAGGAGTAAGGAACTCAATACACCAGAGTTGATTGGCCAAAGCGTTAGGGTTAGGGTTACTATGTTGAGGTTTTAAGGGAGTTCAGGAAGAGATTCGGTCGGAAGAGGCCAGCACTCTTTAAATCGACTGTAGTCGAGAGCAACCAGAAGGCTCCCTTTTCAATAACTACTACACCAAGGTGTAGAGGAGGGCACGGCTCCTTTCCTTGGATTGCTCTACTTTACCCTTGATACGTACCTTATAATGCTGAGTGTTAAGCAAGAAGATATCAAGTACCACTTTTAAAGTCTTTGTTATGTCGCAACCTGGGATTGAACCCGGGTCTCCTGGACTATTGGCGAACACTCTACTCACTAAACCAATGAGACGAATCGGTTGACTTTACTTCAACAAAATTTGGCAAAAATAAAAATAACAAAATAAAAAAAAATTCAAGGTAATTGTTTATTTGTTTTTTCTTATTTCCTCTTTGTAGATTTTTTTTGTTTACTGATCAGCTGTCCACAAAACTCAATTTCTTCCAAGCAGCGGTTGTGTCAGTACTACTGTACGTATGCACCCCAGGGACGATGACAAAACGTACAGGGAAAAAGCTAGACGGGAACTACACAAGAATACTACGAGCTATATTGAAGAAATCCTGAAAGCAACATCCCACGAAACAGCAGCTGTATAACCACCTACCTCCTATCTCTAAAATAATCCAAATACGACGAGCGAGGTATGCGGGATTCTGCTAGAAAAGCTAGGACGAACTCATAAGTGACGTTCTCCTTTGGACCCCTACATGGCCACTTACCTCCCATCTCACAAACCATCCAAGTAAGACGATCAAGGTATGCGGGATTCTGCTGGAGAAGCAACGATGAACTCATAAGTGACGTTCTCCTTTGGACCCCTTCACATGGACGTTCAAGTGATGGACGACCAACTAACACTTGTATATTTTTAAATGATATTTTTTGCCGTAAAAGTTTGGTTGGGTTTTATGGTATATCAACCATTGTAGGTTATTTAATGCCAAATTCTCTTTATACATATATATTAAATATATATGATTTGGTTTGGTTGGGTTTTATGGCATATCAACCATTGTAGGTTATTTAATGCCAAATTCTCTTTATACATATATATTAAATATATATGATTTGGTTTGGTTGAGTTTTATGGCATATCAACCATTGTAGGTTATTTAATGCCAAATTCTCTTTATACATATATATAAAATATATATGATTTGGTTTGGTTGAGTTTTATGGCATATCAACCATTGTAGGTTATTTAATGCCAAATCCATTTTATACAAATAAACAGTTCTATTTCAAACAATTCATTTTAGCATGAGTACAAAGTTTAATTGTAAAAAACATTTCTATATCAAGCTATTCAGTTTAGACAAACAGTTCTAATTCAAACAATTCAGTTTAGTATAAGTATAGTTTTTGTTTACACACAGTTAAATGTCAAAACGGTTCTATTTCAAACAATTCAGGATGGTTGGTTGGTTGGTTGGTTGATTTTGATGGCATATCAATCTTTGTCAGTTATTTAATACCAAATCCATTTTTATACAAATAAACAATTCTATTTCAAACAATTCAGTTTAGCACGAGTAGAGTTTCAATGTAAAAAAATAGTCCTATTTCAAGCTATTCAGTTTAGTCAAGCAATCCTAATTCAAACAATTCAGTTTAGTATAAGTATAGTTTTTGGTTTACGCACAGCTAAATGTCAAAACAGTTCTATTTCAAACAATTCAGTTTAGCATACAAAATAGCCCCAGTTGCAACAATTCAGTTGAGCATAAGTACACAGTTTAAATATGAAAACAGTTCTATTTCAAACAATTCAGTTTAACATAAGTAGCAGTTTAAATGCCAAAACATTTCTGTTTCAAGCAAATCAGTTTAGCTTTAGTACACAGTTTAGTTCTATTTGAGCCAGAGATCGGACCCTATCAAGTGCTACCACTTCGGGCCAGACTGGAGCAGGCTACGATGGCAAAGAAGGAGTGCTCTGCATTCCCCAAAGCTCCAGCATTCCTGGAACCTCACCATCAGATTGTTTAGCATCATTATCAGGACACTCTCTACAGGAAAGCAATTGACTGCGCTCCAGCATACCTGGAACCTCAACATCAGATTGTTTAGCATCATATGCAGGACACTCTCTACAGGAAAGCAATTGACTGCGCTCCAGCATAACTGGAACCTCATCATCAGATTGTTTAGCATCATATGCAGGACACTCTCTACAGGAAAGCAATTGACTGGGCTCCAGCATACCTGGAACCTCACCATCAGATTGTTTAGCATCATATGCAGGACACTCTCTACAGGAAAGCAATTGACTGGGCTCCAGCATACCTGGAACCTCACCATCAGATTGTTTAGCATCATATGCAGGACACACTCTACAGGAAAGCAATTGACTGGGCTCCAGCATACCTGGAACCTCACCATCAGATTGTTTAGCATCATATGCAGGACACACTCTACAGGAAAGCAATTGACTGGGCTCCAGCATACCTGGAACCTCACCATCAGATTGTTTAGCATCATATGCAGGACACACTCTACAGGAAAGCAATTGACTGCGCTCCAGCATACCTGGAACCTCAACATCAGATTGTTTAGCATCATATGCAGGACACTCTCTACAGGAAAGCAATTGACTGGGCTCCAGCATACCTGGAACCTCACCATCAGATTGTTTAGCATCATATGCAGGACACTTTCTACAGGAAAGCAATTGACTGGGCTCCAGCATACCTGGAACATCGCCATCAGATTGTTTAGCATCATATGCAGGACACTCTCTACAGGAAAGCAATTGACTGGGCTCCAGCATACTTGGAACCTCATCATCAGATTGTTTAGCATCATATGCAGGACACTCTCTACAGGAAAGCAATTGACTGGGCAATAATTTTTAGTTTCATCAGAGTCCCAAGAATAGAGGGACTACAAGGGCCCTCTTGTCCATTGACTGTAGACCATAAAAGCTTATATGTAAATCTTGCACTGCCTCTATCCCATTATGAATGTTACATTTAGTATAATGAATGTACATATAAATGTAGCGACTATTATGGGACAAAAATAGTTTCATTGTTCATTGCTGCTTTCGTAGATTCTTCAGTCTCAATACTTTTTGAAATCCCCCCAGCTATAGCTTAAATGTTACCACTGCTACTCTTTTACGAGGATGGCTTTGGTATTGAATAACCCACAAAGGTTGATATGCCATTAAACAAAATATTGGTATAATGGTAAAGTTAGACTAGCAAACCTACACAAGTGGGTTCAAATCTCATTGGATGTCCAATTCATTGGCCTTATGCCACACCGAAGCAATGAATTCCGTACATTACTAATTGTAAGAGTATTTGCCAAGGGTCAAGGAGAGCGAGGTTCAATCCCGAGTCGAGTCATACAAAAGACTCAAACAATTGGTACTTGATGCCTCTTTGCTTAACACTCAGCAATATAAGGTACGCATCGAGGGTAAAGTGTGACAATCCAGGGGAAGGAGTAGCGACCTCCTCAATACCTCGGTATAGTAGCTATCGAAAAGGGAGCACACGAGTCACCCTCGACAACGGTCGACCAACTTGCTTGCAACTAAGTCTAAACAAGAAAAAAAAAGAGAAACGTCGAATCACTTTTAATACTAAGGGAAGCAACTTTAACTTTTAGCTTTCAATTATCTCCCTTGAAAAATGTAGGTTGATGATATCTTATATTTTGAGTTCCTGTTCATCCATTTAAATTACGGCGAATGTTTTAAGGTAATAAATATATCGTGGTGTGAAGTGGATTTCATGGCTAACTAAGCAAAAAATTAAATCGACTAACCGCCTAAAAATAACAACTAAATTATTTTAAGTTCAATTGGCGCTAATCTCATTAAGAAAAGCGATAATCCACTTCTTTCTCTACGTCAGGTCAAGGATGGGTACTTAATGTGGTAAAAAAAATATGGTTGACAGAAAAAAAAAAAAAAAAAAAAAAAGGAAAGAAAAGTCCCACCTGATAAGAAATTTTAATTTTTCTATAACAATTTCGCTGAATAGATTTTAAAAAAATAAAAAACAAACAAAATTCATTTTTGTCCAGTACATGTAGATGTTTTGCTGCGGAAAGCAATAATATCTTGATTACCAATTCGGTTAGGGGGGTTAAAATACACCGATTGTATCTCTGCAGAGGGGTAAGACTCCTTCAATGAGTGTCGTGTAGCCCAGTCGGCTGGAGCTGTAGAATACACCGACTGCAACTCTGCAGAGAGGTAACACTCCTTCCACGAGTGTCCTGTAGCCTAGTCGGGCGGGGGTTATAAAATACACCGACTGCATCTCTGCAGAGAGGTAAGACTCTTACAATGAGTGTCCAGTAGCCAAGTCGGCTGGGGCTGTAGAATACACTGCCTATGTCTCTGCAGAGGGGTAAGACTCCCTCCCCCAACGAATGTCCTGTTCATGACACTAAACAATCTGATGGTGAGGCTTCAGTAATGCTCGAGATTTGGGGAATGCAGAGTACCCCTTCATTGCAATCGCTCCCAGATCCACTCTGGCCGGGAGTGGTAGCACATGATTGGGTCCTATCTATGGGTCAAATAGAACAAAACTGTTTACTTATACTAAACTGAATTGTTACTGGCCCATGGGTCTATTTTATAGTGTTCGCCAATGGCCCAGGCGGTCAGGTTTCAATAAGAGGTCGAGTCATACCAAAGACTGGAAAGATGGGACTTGATACTTCCTTTCTTAACACTCAACATTAAAAGATACATATCAAGGGTAAAGTGACGCAATCAATAGAAATGATTAGCGTCCTCCTCTAAACCTCGGTGTAGTAGCAATTGAAAAGGGAGCCTTTTGATCGCCCTTGACTATGATCACCAACCTTACATTTTACAGTGAGTAAACAAAAAATAACTGAGTACTTATGCTAAACTGAATTGTTTGTGATGCATAGCAATACTTGTAACCAATTAACTTTGTTGACATGCTAAACTGAATTGATTGAAATAGAACAGTTTGGTTGTTTAACTGTGTTTAAACAAAAAACTGTATTTAAACCAATGACAAAGTGACTGTAAACAAAAGACTGTACTGATGCTAAACTGAATTGTTTTAAAATAAGCGAAACTATTTAACTGTATGCGTAAAAATGGTTTCAGGCTTGTTTAAAAATTTTATCGTCAAAATATGTTGGGCAATCATATATTTGATATATCTATGAAAAAAAGATTTGTCATTTAATGACAAACAATGGTTGATAAGCCATAAAACCCTAACCAAACCAATATCCTATATATTTAATATATATGTATAAAGAGGATTTGGCATTAAATAACCTACAATGGTTGATATGCCATAAAACCAAACCAAACCAAATCATATATATTCAATATATATGTATAAAGAGGATTTGGCATTAAATAACCAACAATGGTTGATATGCCATAAAAACCAACCCAACCAAATCATATATATTTAATATATATGTATAAAGAGGATTTGGCATTAAATAACCTACAATGGTTAATATGCCATTAAAGCCAACCCTCCCATGGTTAATATATATATGTTATCATCCACAAAGAGTTTTGTCGTATCACGCCTTTCATTGTGGCGAGACACGCGAGATAATTTGAGCTAAACAAAGAAACCAAAACATATATATATATATATATATATACTCCCCTACCCCCGTACGGTTGAGTTCTCTGGCGAAGAAGTAATCGTGTTGCCATTAGCATAAATTGCAAGCCTCTTCAAATATGAATTGAGATCTTGGTAGCTGTTGAACGGATGTATGTAAACAATAGTAATTGTGATTCATAACCGTTTAAAATTTACTTCGCAGCTAATATCTCCTCGTGGCTGAAGGGTTAGAAGCTTGGAGCGTTTGAGTCAATCGGGTTTCGATCCCAGCTACGGGAAGATACTGTCTAGCTACACTGATGAGTTCTGAGAGAACGAAACAGATCTGTCTGTGGATGACTATATATATATATGGGGTATAGGTTTCTATGTTTAATGGTATATCAACCTTTAGGGGTAATACAATGCCAAAGCCACTTTTGTGGAACAGTAATGGTACTATAATGCTCATTCAAAATGTTTTAAGCCTCGAACTACACTGGACTTGACGCAATGTCAATGACACGAAGGCCGGGTTAAAGTGAAGGGTTTGGGAGGGGAAGATCGGACACGAGCTGAGGCTCGAACCCTGCTGGATTTTGCTGGTCATCAGTTCACTCAGTGCAATGTGAACCCAGTAGCCCTAACTGGACATAGACTCAAATATGAGTCCAGGCACGAATTCCTGATTATCGCTTAAACTGGACCTCTCGCTCCAGTGCTATACTTGCCGGTCAATGACCATCCACACGCTCGAAGGTGGCCTGGCCAAAATCCCAAGAAGCCTCACCCAGAAAGAAGAGATAGGAGCAATGATTGATAAATACGAATATTTTGGTTTTCATCTCTTCGTTTAATGGCATATATATATATATATATATATATATCTTTTCTTTAAGAAAAAAAAAACAAAGACCGGTTAATTCATGATTATAAATTTATTTCGGTCCTGTATTTTCTGTTTCTGGTGTGAACCAAAAACATGAAGAAAAAAATTAATACAGGACTTCTTCAGACCACATGGAGAATTAATTAAATTCAAATTTAAATTTAAATTTATATTTAAATCTAAAAACCAGAATAAACACGTGGGGTGTAAGGGGGACGAGATTAAGGATATATATATATATATATATATATATATATATATATATATATATTTAATTTTTCTTCATTTTTCTTCGTGTTTTTGGTTTACAACAGAAACTGAAAAACAGGATGGAAATAAATTTATAATCCTAAATTAACCAGTCTTTGGTTTTTTCTTTAAAGAAAGATATATATATAAGAAAAAATGCCACAACAATACACCCGTGTGAACAATAAACGCTAGATTCTTACAAAGCTGTAATGTACACGTCATGGTTATATCACTTTTGCAATATATACAACCCCTGATGATAGCCCAAGATTGGGCAGAAAGTACCCAGGAAAAGGGTTTCAAGTATTGCTATCTAACACTAATAATTCTGCTTAATATTAATCATTTGTTTGCACACAGTTAAATGGTTTCAAGTATTGCTATTCAACACTAATAATTCATTTTTCTATTATTTATTTGTTCGTGCACAGTTTATTTAATTTCAAGAATTGCTTTTTCAACGAAATTGACCCTCAATCACCACCTTTTAGCACCTTTAAAATAACATTGGGTTTGGGTACTTGTTCTAACCGGGCCCATGGGTTCTTGTGGGTAGAGTGTTCGCCAATGGCCTAGGAGACGGGGTTCAATCCCTGGTAGAGTCATACCAAAGACCAAAAAAAAAATGATATTTGATGCCTTTTAGCTTAAAACTCTGCATTATAAGGTACGGATCAAGGGTAAGTGGAGCATTCCAAGGAAAGAAGTTGTATCCTCCCCAACACCTTCGGGTAGTAGCTATTGAAGAGGAGCGGTCGAATCACCCTCGACTATGGTCGACCAAGTTTTTACTAATTCTGAACAAGAAAAAAATAGAGAAACGTCGAATCACTTGTAAGTGATGATGCTCATATATCTATTTGTAGTGATGACTGCCGTAATCTCCTGTTGTTGAGACTTAGAATATATATCAATAGCATTCACTGCAAAGAAGTACGACCTTCCATCCAAAAAGGGGGTGTTGCACATGACGCTACACTGAAACCAGCAGTTAAGCTTAATTTCTAAATTTTTAGGGAATGTGGAGTTCCCCTCCACTGCTATTACTCCCAGATCCACTCTGACCCGGAGAGGTAGTACTTGTTATTGTCCCTACCGTAGGCAAATTATTCTGTTTAAAAATTATTAAATATTACTGATTGCACACACACTTAGATAAGAATATTTGCTTAAACCATGTCATTCTTTGTATTAGATAAGAATACTTGAAACCATACAACTGTGTGCAAATTATTTGTATTTGATAGGAATACTTAAAACCGTACGATGGTACACAACTTATTTGTATTGTTATATACTCACATATGCAGATTCACATCTACATATACATGCAGCATCATAACGACACAATAATTAAACAGACGCAGGAAGACTTCTTTAACAAAATATTTACCTCTCACTTTATTGCAAGGGTTCGAAAAGGGTTACCCAAGGTTTGCGTGTGAGAGGGAGCTGGAGACCGAACAGAACAGAAATATTTTGACCCCCACTCTTATGGCCGTCAACGTTGTGTCTTTCTCGTTCTCCTGATGCTCAACCGGAAGCCCTGGGTTCCACTCTGCTGGGTGCTGGCTTTCTTTACTGCATCTTATCAGCAACTTATCTGGTCCCCAAACTCCATCGGGGTTCCCGGGGCTCCCTCGGCCTGGTGTGGCTTTCCCTACCACATCTCGTCTATAACTCCGTCTCCAACTGTAACTGCAACTGTCACTTGACTTCTGTCTTGACTGAGTTATATAATAGTTCAACGTCCACTCGATCGCCCACTCGATCTTTGGAATGGCATGATTGATCGTCATCCAGCGGAAATAACAGTCATGCAGTTCACAGGTCACTCTCTTCCGGTGCATCAGTCTATGAGTGTATCATGGGCTTTACCTTGTCCCATTTCATCAGCCAAATCCATCCACGCAATCTCTTTCGATTACTGGCCATTGGAATGTGTCACTTCCTTCCGGTGCATCACTTTGTAATGGCATGTTTGCTCGGGCCGAAGGTCAAAATACAACAGTATTAGATGGAATACTTTAAGCCATACAACTATATCAAAATTATTTGTATTAAATAGGAATACTTGAAACCATACAACCCTAGAGATGGGTTAAATATTACCACTAGTGTTATTCTACAATGATGGCTTTGGCATTAAATAACCCATGTACGTTGATATGCCATTAAAAAAGAAAGCAAACACCATTAACTTGTAGAGACTGTTGAGATTCCAGAAGTCCTAACAACCGTCAGATTGAGATATGTACTATAATCTTATTAAAATTGTTCATTGAGGAATGTGTAATGCCTTTACGGGCTCATTGTAATTAAACACTTTTGACCCTACGATTGCTTTTAATTAGCCAAAAGATCCGCTTTCGAAGGGGCAAATAATGACCGATTATTGGGAGAAAAGTTCTTTATTCTAACAGTGACATCATTTGAGAATTTGTGCTAATTTGTCCCCACGGGATGTAATGATATTTAGCGGGGTGGGGTTGCACCCATTGGTAATTTCAATCAATCTCTCAATTAATTCATTTCTCATTAACGATGTAGATCCCTTCATTTTTAATTGACCCAGTAAACAATTTCTTACAAAGGTGCGATCACAAAAATCTCTGCTTTTTATACCCTTTATATATATATATAAAGAACCAAACATCTAAGACGGAATCTACCTAGATTTCACCTTTCCGGTTGGTTGGTTGGTTGGTTGGGTTTTATGGCATATCAACCTTTGTAGGTTATTTAACACCAAAACTATTATTATGTAAATAATCTGTTCTATTTCAAACAATTCAGTTTAGCATAAGTACACAGTTTAACTGTTAAAACATTTCTATTTCAAACTATTCAGTTTATTCAAACAGTTATATATAACACTTCAGTTTCGTGTAAGTACACTTTCAATGTCAAAAACAGTTCAATTTCAAACAACTCAGTTTAGCATAAGCATTCAGTTTAAATTTAAGTAGAGTTTAATTGTGAAAAACATTTCTATTTCTAGCTATTCAGTTTTGTCAAGCAATCCTAATTTAGCTAATTCAGTTTAGTATAAGTACAGATTTTGTTTACACACAGTTAAATGTCAAAACGGTTCTATGTTAAATAAATCAGTTTAGTGTAAATACAGTTTCAATGTCAAAAAACAGTTCTATTTCAAATAATTCAGTTTAACATAACCACGCACTTCAAATGTAAGTACGGTTTAATTGTCAAAAACATTTCTATTTCAAGCAATTCAGTTTAATCAAACAATTCAGTTTAGCATAAGTATGCCGTTAGTTCTATTCAACCCATAGATAGGGCCGTATCTGGTGCTACCACGCCGGGCCTGAGTGGACCTGGGAGTAATGGCAATAAAGGGGTACTCCGCATTTCCCCAAAGCTTCAGCATTGCTGGAATCACCTTTCCGGATCATTAGGGTAAAGCTGACCAGAGTTAAAGTCAAGGATTAATTTAGAATAGAAATAAATTATATATATATATATATATATATATATATAATTATTTTTCATTGAACTTAATTCACGAAGGGCCATCGACTCATTTGTGAGAAGTTGATAAAAATGACCATGTTTATTTCAAATATCACGACGATATCCCATGAATAGGGGAAATCTTTTATCTATTTAGGAAGTCTTGCCTAGATGTGATTGAAGGCCGAGAGCCTGGGACACCCAGTGAGACTTAAACTCGCTAACAATTGTTTGCCTGCCAAATTCGCAAACCATTACATCACGCAAGGCGTCCAGTTATTTAGGGAAGTTAACCATAATTGTGACATATGGCCGAAGCTTTGGAGCTCTCAGGTCTCTCCCTCTTTCTCTCTCTCTCTCTCTCACACACACACACACACACAAACACTATCTCTCTCTCTCTCTCTCACTCAAATACACACCCACGCTCTCTCTCTCCCTCTCTCTCTCTCTTTCTCTCTCATACACACACACACACACACTATCTCTCTCTCTCACTCAAATACACACTCACGCTCTCTCTCTCTCTCTCTCTCTCTCATACACACACAAACACTATCTCTTTCTCTCTCTCTCTCTCTCTCAAATACACACTCACGGTCTCTCTCTCTCTCGCTTTCACTCTCTCTCTCTCACTCTCTCTCTCTCTCTCTCTCTCTCTCTCTCTCTCTCTCTCTCTGATACGACATAAAATAACGCCAGAATCTGTCTTTCTCTTTTTTTTCTCGTTTAATACCCTTTCTTTCTTTCTTTCTTTCTTTCTTTCTTTCTTTCTTTCTTTCTCTCACACACATAAACACTATCTCTCTCTCTCTCTCTCACTCAAATACACACTCACTGTCTCTCTCTCTCTCTCTCGCTTTCACTCTCTCTCTCTCCCTCTCTCCTCTCTCTCTCTCTCGTTTTTTTTTCTTTCGTTCATTATTTCTTTCATTTGAATTTTCCTTTCTTTCTTTTTTTCTTTTCTATTTCCTATTTCTATCTTTTTCCATCTCACTTTCCCCTTTTTCTTCATTCCTTCTTTTCTTTCTTCATCTCATATTTCATTTTTTCTTTCTTTCTTTCTTTCTTTCTTTCTCGTTTAATATCTTTTGACGATTTTCTTTCCTAACACTTGCTTCTTTTCTTTTCTTTCTTACTTTCCTTCCTTGCTTTCTATTTTCTTTTTTTTCCCCTTTCCTTCTCTCTCCTTTTTTGTTTTATTTTCTTTCATTTACATTTAGTTCCCTTTCTTTCTTTTTTCTTTCTTTTTTCATTCTTTTTTCTTTTTACGTTTATTAACTTTTTTTTCTTTCTTTTCTAATTCCTTTTTCGTACTTTTCTTTCTTTTTCGTTCATTCTGTTCTTTTTCTTTTATTTATATTCCTTTCTTTCTTTCTTTCTTTCTTTCTAAATTCATTTTTCGTTCCTTTTCTTTCATATTTCATTTTTATATTCTGCCGTGTTTCCTTTTATTTTTCGTTCTTTCTTGTTTAATAGATTTTTCTTTCTTTTTCTTTTGAATTTTTTCTTTCTTTCTTTCTTTCTTCCTTTTATTTTCCTTTCTTTTTTTTATCTAATGCCTTCTTCTTCTTTTTTTCCTTCTTTATTATTTTTGCTACTTTCTTTTAGTATTTTCTTTTTTTTTTCCTTTTTTTGTTAATACAATTTAGTTTCCTTTTCTTTCAAAATTTTATTATTTCTTTCTTTCTTTCTTTTACATTTTACATTTTTCTTCTTTTGTCTAACGCCTTTTTCTTTTTTCCTTCTTACATTCATTTTTCTTTCTTTTTTTACTGATTCCATTTTTTTCCTTATTTTTCTGAATTTCTTTCTTTCTCTCTTTTATTTTTCCTTCTTTATCGATTTATGTCTTTCTTTCTTTTTTTCCTAATCTCTTATTCGTTCCTTTTCTTTCCTATTTGCATTCTTTTCTCTTTCTTTCTTTTTTTCTTTCTTTCTTTTTCTTTTTTCTCTCTTTCTTTTTTTCTCTCATTTTCGGCTGTCTTATTCTTTTCCGTCCTAATTCCTTATTCGTTATTCTCTTTCAATCTTTCTTTCTTTCTTTTTCGTCAAATTCCTTTTCTTTTTTTTCTCTCCTAATTCTTTTTTCTTTATTTTCTTTCGTATTTTCATTCATTCATTCTTTCTTTCTTATTCTTTCTTTCTATCTTTTATTTTTCTAGTTTTTCGTCTAATGTATTTTTCTTTCTTTCTTTCATTCATTCTTTCTTTCTTTCTTTTATTTTTATATCCTTTTTGTCAAATACTTTTTCTTTCTTTTTTCTTTCCTTATTTCTTTCCGTCTTTTTTCTTTCCTGTTTTAAGTATTTTTATTTATTCTTTTTCTTTTTCTTTTTTTTCTTTCTTTCTTTTATTTTTCTATCTCTTTCGTCCAATACCTTTTTTCTTCCCCTCCTATCTCCTTTTTTGTTCTTTTTCTTTTATATTTTCATTCATTCATTTATTCATTCATTCTTTCTTTCTTTTTCTTTCTTTCTTCCTTTTTTTTTCTCGATTTTCATCTAACATATTTTTCTTTCTTTCCCTCCGATTTCCTTTTTCGTTCTTTTTCTTTTGTATTTTCTTTCTTTCTTTCTTTCTTTCTTTATTTATTTTTATTTTTATATCCTTTTTGTCAAATACTTTTTCTTTCTTTCTTTTTTCTTTCTTTTTTCTTTTCTTTCCTTTTCTTTAGTATTTTCATTCATTGTTTTTCTTTTTTCTTTCTATCTTTTTATCTTTCTTTCTTTCTTTCTTTCTTTTATTTTTCTATCTCTTTTGTCCAATACCTTTTTCTTTCTTTCCCTCCTATCTCCTTTTTCGTTCTTTTTCTTTCATATTTTCATTTATTTATTCATTCATTCTTTCTTTCTTTTTCTTTCTTTCTATCTTTTATTTTTCTAGGTTTTCGTCTAATATATTTTTCTTTATTTCCCTCCTATTTCCTTTTTCGTTCTTTTTCTTTTGTACTTTCTTTCTTTCTTTCTTTCTTTCTCTCTTTTATTTTTATATCCTTTTTGTCAAATACTTTTTCTTTCTTTCTTTCCCAATTCTTTTTTCGTTCCTTTTTTTTTGTATTTTCATTCATTCTTTTTTTCCTTTCTTTCTTTCTTTCTTTCTTTCTTTCTTTCTTTCCTAATTCTTTTTTTCGTTCCGTTTCTTTCATATTTTCATTCAATTTTCTTTTTTTCTTTTTCATTCTTTCTTTAGTTCATTTTTTATTTTATTTTTCTATCTCTTTCGTCCTATACCTTTTTCTTTCTTTCCCTCTTAATTCCTTTTTCGTTGCTTTTCTTTTATAATCTGTTTCTTTCTTTCTTTCTTTCTTTCTTTCTTTCTTTCTAATTTTTCTTTTTCGCTTGACACTTTTTTAAAATCTTTTTTTTTTTTTGTTCCTTTTAATGCAATTAATTTTCATTTTTTCATTTCTTTCTTTTCTTTCTTTCGTTTTCACTTCTTTTTTTATTTAATACTTTTTTCTTTCTTTCTTTGCTTTGAAAATTTTTTTTCTTCTTATTTTTCTTATTTTTCTTATTTCTATTTTTTCTTTCTTTTATTCCTTTTTCTTTTTCCCTTACGTGTCATCACAGCACCGAATAGATGGTTGTGACTTAGCGGTACTAAATAGACATGTTTACCACCAGGTGCACGATCAAGTTAATGGTCGTATTTTTACGTCTATAGTAGTAGTTGAATCCTGTTTTGAACCTGCCGTGGGAAAAGTTAACGAACACAGGAAACTCTATCTTAGTTTACTATACAAAGATTTATTCACCATTACAATTTGTAAGTGGTCGTCGGGAGAAAGAAAGAGAGTATGAAAGTTGAGTCGACTGCGTTAGCTAAAGAAAAGCAGTTAGTAAAGTTAGTAAACCTTAGTTGAGGGTGACCCGAAGGCTCCCTTTTCGATAGCTACTACACCAAGGTGTAGGGGAAGGCGGTACTCCTTTCCTTGAATTGGTTCACTTTACCCTTGATCCGTACCTTATAATTCTGAGTGTTAATCAAGGAGGCATCAAGTACCATTTTTGAGTTTTTGGTATGACTCGACCTGAGATTGAACCCAGGTCTCCCGGGCCAAAAGAAACAATATATCATGAGGAGAAAGAGAGAACAGACCTTGAATTTTTTCTGTATTTTCTTGTTGAAGTTCTAACATGCTTGTCTGTTGGTTTTATCTTCATGTGTTTGCATCTGGTATGTGAGGCTCCTTTTCACCCCCGAAAATGGGGTTCGTAAATTTTCGTCTCCTTACATCTTTGTGGCTAGTGTTCAACTACTTGTCTTTACCTCCTAACATCTTCTAGCCAACTCCCTAAAACCGAGTCGTCCCCTTCCTTCTGCCTGGTGTCGGGAGCAGGAATATCCGTTTCCGCTGGTTCTACGCCTGCGCAGAAAATTTGGAACTTTCGATTTTTTTCTAGTCATCCTTAATTAACGTAATCATTCGTCCGTGACAGGCTGTTCTACAACCATCGTTTAAGTCTGGGTCACTAAGAGGTCAGCTACCAACTCTTGTAGACTCCCTTTTTTCTTGTTTTTTTTTCTCTCTTTCCTTCTCCAAAAACCAGCCTCCCGCTCTCCCTACAATTTGGACCTGCCATATCACGTTACATTTATACCCTCCCTTTCTTTCATTCCTAATTTCTTCTTCGTTCCTTTTCTTTTCTATTTTAATTCTTTCTTTATTATTGTCTTTCTTTTTCATTCCCTTTTTTCTTTATCTTCTTTCTTTTCTGTCTTTTCTTCTTTCTTTCCAATATTCTATTGTTTCTTGTTACTTTTTAATTTTTTTTTTCATTCATTTTTTTAATTTTTATCTAATATTTTTCTTCTTTTTTTCTCTCTATTTCTTGTTTCTTTCATTTTCTTTCATATTTTTCTTCTTTGCTCTCGTTCTCTCTTTTATATTTTTCTTTTAAGTTTAAAACTTTTTCTTTCTTTTCTAATTATTTTTTAGTTCTTTTTCTTTCACACGTTATATTCCTTTTTTCTTTCTTTTTTCGTTTCTTTCCTTATTAATACCTTTTCTTTCTTTCGGTTTCTTTTAATATCTTTTTCTTTCTTTCTGTCGCTTCTAATTCTTTTTCTTTCCTTTTCTTCCATATTTTTCTTTCTTTTTTCTTTCTTTCATTCTTTTTTCTTCCTTTTCATTTGATACATTTTTCCTTTCTTCACTATCTTTTATCTTTCATACTTCCTTTACTTGGTTTCTCTTTTCCTTTCTTTCTTTCTTTCTTTCTTCATTTTCCTTTCAGTTTTCTTTTATACCTTTTTCCTTCTTTCTTTCTGTCGCTTCTAAATCTCTTTCTTTCCTTTTCTTTCGTATTTTTCTTTCTTTCTATCTTTCTTTCTTCCTTTCTTTCTTTCTTATTCATTTCATTCATTTTTCCTTCCTTTTTATTTAATATCTTTTTCTTTTTTCTCTAATTCTTGCTTCTTCAATACTTTCCTTATTTTCTTTCTCTTTTCGTTTCTTTCTTTCATTCTTTCTTTCTTCATTTTTCTTTCGGTTTCCCTTATAGCTTTTTCTTTCTTTCTGTCGTTTCTAATTCTCTTTTCTTTCCTTTTCTTTCGTATTTTTCTTTCTTTCGTATTTTTCTTTCTTTCTTTCAGTTTCTTTTTATACCTTTTTCGTTCTTTCTGTCTCTTGTAATTCTCTTTCTTTCCTTTCCTTTCGTATTTTTCCTTCTTTCGTATTTTCCTTTCTTTCTTTCTGTTTCTTTTTCTTTATTCATTTATTTATTTATTTATTTTTCTTTTGGTTTCCCTTAATACCTTTTTCTTTCTTTCTAAGTCTCTTTTTTTCCTTTTCTTTCGTATTTTCTTTCTTTCTTTCTTTCTTTCTTTCTTTCTGTTTCCTTTTATACCTTTTATACCTTTTTTTTCTTTCTGTTGCTTGTAATTCTCTTTCTTTCCTTTTCTTTCGAATTTTTCTTTTCGTTTAAAACATTTTCTCATCTTCCCTAATTCATAGTTTAATGGTTAAAGTGTTGGACTGCAGCCTCGAAGTAAGCGAGTTCGAACCCCAGCCGCGCTATTACATTCACTTTCAGACTGATATCCTCCGTCAAAGGCATAAACCCCTTCATTCCCTAGATCTGGGTAGTATTACCGCTGTTCTTCTGCAATGATGATTTTGGTATTAAATAACCCAAAAAGGTTGATATACCGTAAAACTCCTTTTTCTTCAATATTTTCCTCCCTTTCTTACTTCCTTATTTTCTTTTTCTTTATTTTTTTCCTTCTGAATTCTCTTCTTTTTTTTTCTAATTTGTTTTTACTTACTTTCTTTACTTTTCTGTTTTACAATTTCGTTAATTTCCCATACTTTTTCTTTCTTCCCTCTTTTCTTTCATGTTTCTTTCATTTTTGTTTAACGGTCCTCTTTTCTTCCCTAACTCTTTCTTTTTCTTTCATACAATCCTTTTTTATCTTTATTCTTTTTTCTCTTTCTTTTTTTCCTTAGTCTCATTCGTTTTATATTTTCTTTAGTACGTTGTCTTTTTTCCTTTTTCTTTCTTTTCGATTTTTTACCTTCTCTTTCTTTCCTAATTCTTTTTTTTTTATTCTTTCTCTCCCAACTTTCTTTCTTTCTTTCTTTCTTTCACATTTTTCTTTCCTTCTTTCTTTCTTTCTTTGATCACTTTACAGTTTTTACTTTCTTTTTGACTCTACCATTTACCCATCACTCCTCCTCCTCCTCCTTCTCCTCCTTCTTCTTCTTCATTATCTATCACCTTAACCATATTCAATTCTTTCTTTCTTTCCTTCTTTCTTCGTACTACATTTTTGTTTCTTTTTCTACCAAATTTTCATTCCTTTCAACCTTCTTGAATTACTTTCTTTATTAATACCTTTTTCTTTTCTTCCTTTTTCCTTTCTTCCTTTTTTGTGCTTTTCATTTGACGCTTTTTTCTTTCTTTCTTTCTTTCTCGATTTTCTTTCTTTCTATCTCATTTTTCTTTCTTTCTTTCTCATTTTTCTTTCTTTCTTTCTTTCTCACCTTTCTTTCTTTCTTTCTTTCTTTCTCATTTTTCTTTCTTCTTTCTTTCTTTCTTTCTCATTTTTCTTTCTTTCTTTCTCAAATTTTCTTTCTTTTTTCTTTCTTTCTTTTATTCTTTCTTTCTTTCTCATTTTTCTTTCTCTCTCATTTTTCTTTCTTTCTTTCTCATCTTTCTTTCTTTCTTTCCTTTTTTCTTTCTTTCTTTCCTTCTTTTTTTCTTTCTTTCTCATTTTTCTTTCTTTCTTTCTTTCTTTCTCATTTTTCTTTCTTTCTCTCTCATTTTTCGTTCTTTCTTTCTTTCTTTCTTTCTCATTTTTCTTTCTTTCTTTCTCATTTTCCTTTCGTTCGTTCGTTCGTTCGTTCCTTCTTTCTTTCTTTCTTTCTTTCTCATTTTTCTTTCTTTCTTCACAAATTCCATTTCCCTCTTACTTTTTTTGCGGGTTTCCTTTCATATTTCCCTTCTTTTCTTCTTTCCTTTCATTTTCATTTTTATTCTTCCTTCCTTTTTTTATTTAAACCTTTCTTTTTTTCTTCTCTAATTCGTGTTACTTCCATTTTCTTTCCTGCTTTCATTTATCTCTTTTTACTTTCTTTCTTTTTTTTCCTAATTCCTTTTTTTTCATTTTCTATCATTTTTTTTTTTTGTTTAACGAATGCATTTTTTCCTTCCTAATTCTTGTTCCTTTTTTTCAATATATTTTCCTTCCTTCTTTCATTCATCCATTCATTCCTATCTATTCTTTTCTTTTAGTTTAAAAAGATTTCTTTTATATCTTTCCTAATTCCTTTTTCCTTCCTTTGTTTCTCTCTTCACAAATTTTCTTTTAATACTTTTTCTTTCTTTCTTTCTTTCTTTCTTTTCATATATTTTGTACCTCTCTCTTTCTCTCTCTCTCATTCTTTTAATTCCCTACTTTATTTCTTGTATCATACTTTCTTTCTTTCTTCTTTTCTTCGTTCGTTCGTTTCTTTTTCTTTTTTTTTTTTTCTTCCTTTTATATTTAATTCATTTTCTTTCTTTCGTCGGTAATTTCATTTATTTTCTTTCATGCCTTCCTTCCCTTGATTTCTTTCTTTTCCTTCTTAATTTCTATTTTTATTTATTTCTTTCATTTCTCTCTCTCTCTCTCTCTCTCTCTCTCTCTCTCTCTCTCTTCCTTTCTCTCTCGCTCTCTCTCTCTCTCTCTCTCTCTCTCTTTCTTTCTCTCTTTCTTTCTTTTTCCTAATTTGTTTTCGGTTTTTCTTTCGTACTTTTTGTGACTTTCTTTCTTTCAATCTTTCTTTCTTTTTCTTGGTGGGTTGCTTTCCTTATTATTTCATAATTTTTCTTTATTCTCTAATTTCTTTTTCTTTCTTTCTTTCTTTCTTTTTTTTTTCTTTTCTTTTCTTTTCATGCAATACTTTTTCTCTATTCCCTAATTTTTTTATCTTTCTTTTCTTTTTGTTTTTCATTTTTTCTTACTTTTTTCTCTCCGATCTTTTTCGTTCTTAATTTCTTTCTTTCTCTCTTTCTCTCTTTCTTTCTTTTCTTTTCTTTTCATGCAATACTTTTTCTCTATTCCCTAATTTCTTTTTCTTTTTCATTTTTTTTCTTACTTTTTTCTATCCTATCTTTTTCTTTCTTTCTTTCTTTTTTTCTTTCTTTCTTTCTTTTTTTCTTTCTTTCTTTCTTTTCTTTTCTTTTCATGCAATACTTTTTCTCTATTCCCTAATTTCTTCTTTTTTTCTTTTTCTTTTTCACTTTTTCTTACTTTTTTTTCCTCCTATCTTTTCTTTCTTTCTTATTCTTTTTCTTCTTTTCTTCATTACTTTTTTTTTGTTTCTTTCATAATTCCTTTCTTTTCTTTTACTTTATCACTTTGTGTGTTTTTCTTTTCTTTTCTTTTTTTTTTTTTTTCTTTTTTGAAATTTTTCTTTCTTTTTATTTATTTTTTCAATGGACACCATTTCCTAAACGGGTTGAGATGCCGTTAAAAAGCAATCAATCATTCAATCTAGCGTTATATTGCAGAGTGCAAAAACCTCTTATCATCATCATCATTATCATGTCATGCAGCCAGAACGGATTTCCCTGACCCTCTCTCGCCACTCCTTCCTATCATTCATCGCTTCTGGCAGGTCCTCAGGGCTACATCCCGTATCCTCACAGAGCTGCTGTATGTATGTTCGAGCTGGCCGACCTGCTTTTGCTCGGCCATATGTGAGGTTCCATAGGAATACATCACTTATGAGCTCGTCCCAGCTTCTCCAGCAGTGTCCTGCATGTCAGGTTCGCCTAACTTGGATAGTTTTCGTGATGGAAGGTAGGTGGCCGTATAGTTGGTGCTTTGTGGGGTGTTGCCTCCAGGACTTGTTCAATATTGCTCGCAGCATTCTTGTGTAGTTGCTGTCTAGCTTCTTCTCCAGCCGTTTTGTTAGCGTCCAAGTAGTGCATCCATATAGCAGTATCGATACGACCGCTGCCTGGAAGAAACTGCGTTTCATTTTATCGGTCAGGTCTGACTTCCATATAATCGATAGCTTATCGATAGTAGTCCATGCCTTCGTTAGCCGCGTGTCGATGTCTTTTTCGATTGATGAGACACTGCTTCCTTGGTAGGTGAACTTGTCTACCAGTTTCAGAGAGCTTCCGTCTAGTGTGGAAATGTCGCCTGTTTGATTAAAGAACATGTATTCAGTTTTGTGTGCATTGACATGGAGGCGAATGCCTGCAGCGATACGTTCCAGACTATGCAGTAGGGTTTCGGCTTGGGCGGGTGCATTTGCCAGAATCGCTATGTTATCGACGTAGTCGGCGTCGGTAATTGTTTTTCTTTCTGCTTCTTTTCTTTGTCAGCTCGAAGCCGTTTTCTCTGATTTTATCAATCGATGTTCTAAGCATGTAGTCTAGACAGATGATAAAGAGGTATGGGGCTAGCGTGTCCTCTTGCAGTACTCCTGCTACAATGTCGAAGTATTCTGTGTCTCCATCCGGTGAACGTACTTTCACTTTGATGTTTCTATGTGGTCTCAAAGTAAGTGAGTTCGAACTCCAGTTGCTCTATTGCCTTCATTTTCGAATTACTACCCTTGGAAAAGGTATGAAACACCCTTATCCCACCCTTATGATAAGCCAATAAACAAAGAAACCGAAAGTGGAAAAATATCGAAAGTTTTGCAATATTTTAGTTACTAGGGGCACAAATCGGCATTTCCAGATTCTTTGGCCGAGACAATGAAGGTGATTAATCATAATGGATTGTGAAATGCCAAGTTCGCCTGATACTCCTCAAGTGCTACTTGCCAGATTTGCCTATTGTCAAATAATCAGAGACACCCGGGTTACAAATAGAAACCTATCCGCAGCGAATCGGCAGCGAGTTCAGATTGGCTGAAGGGAAGTCAAATGGAACACCATAAGGCACTGGATGCGGGATCGGAGTCAGGAAAGAGTTAGCTGGTGGCCGGACGCGACGAGGTAAAGACAGTCAGTTGAACTCCAGACAACGACGTGAAGCCTGCTGAAAGTTGCAGCCTCCATTTCGGAGTTCATGGGGTCTCACATCAAGATGCGAACCTGTGAGGACAGAATCCGTAAGGAAGCACATGTTAGAACTACAATAGAAAACGTGAAAGAAAATTCAAGGTTGCTCTCTCTCCATATGACAAGTTGTTTCTCTTTGTCGAGCTAACGCGGTCGACTCAATTTTCGCTCTTTTTGAAGACTACTTAAATAGTGTAGTAGCAAATAAACTTTGGTATTAACAAACCAAGACGTGTGTGTTCGTCACTGTTTTTTTACATCAAGGTTATCATGAGCTCCGACAGACACTTGAGACGTAGAAGTAGTTTAAACGTCTATTGAGGCCGTATCAACACAAACTTCCATTTAAACACCGTAGCGTTGTAAACTTCTATTTGTGCCGGGTAATGTTACAACCATTTATTTGGTGTGTAACTCTACACATATGGCTTGGAGAACGACCCTGGAATCAATGCTTAAAGGCCTATCTGACCTTGCCTGGCCGTCGAAGGGTCTTGCAACCCGAGTAAGGTTTCTTAAACCATTTTGTTTATAGTGCTCTTCACCTTTCCACAGCAAAATGTTGTTGGTCGCTTACATGGTGTTATGGTTCACTTCAACCGCATAAAGCATAATTTCCCGTAACAGGAATAAAGCTATGTAAAACGTGTCAGCACACCACCTATTATGATACTACTAAACCGCAGCGAGTACTGTTACTCGATTTGAACTGCTTGTGTCAGGTGATATACGCGTTGCAAACTTACGCGTGCAATCAAAATAAAGCGAAACTTTTGACTCAAACAGGCCATTGGCCTAATGAGTAGAGTGTTCGCCAATGGTCCTGGAGATCGTGGTCCAATCTCAGTTCAAGTCATACCAAAGTCTCAAAAATCTTACTTGATGCTGCCTTGCTTAACACTAGGCATTATAAGGTAATGATCAAGGGTGAAGTGGAGCAACCAAAGGAATGTATTGGCGCCTTCCCCTACACCACAGTGTAGTAGCTATTGAAAAGGGTGACCCGAAGGCTAAGGTCGCCATCTTTACTAACTTACTATAAATGTATTATGAGCACAGGGCCTCAGAATTAACCCTATTGTCGGCTAGGAGGTGTAGAATTCGATGACACCCCCGCCAATAAGTGTTCCGGATATGACACAAAACTATCAGATGGTAAGGCTTCTGTTTGAGAGCTTTGAGAAAGGTGGAGTACCGCTTCATTGCCATTATGGCACTAAACGGCATCTGATGGCGAGACACCAGTCCTGGAGCACAAGGGATTGTGTAGCACCATTTCATTGCCATTACTCCCAGGTTCACTCTGACTCGAAGTGGTAGTACCTGTTACGGTCCTATCTATAGGTCAAATAGAACTAGTATCCAGGGTATGACATTAAACTGAATCTGAAAGTAAGACTTAAATAATGGGGTTTAGGGAATGAGAAGTATCCACCGATTGCCATTACTCTCAGGTCCACCAACTCGAACTGATAGTACTTGTTAGGATCCAATATATGGATTGCCCAGTCTGTTGAAGTTGTAGAATGCACCGACTGCATCTCTGAAGAGGAGTCTGACCCCTTCCAACGAGTGTCCGGGATATGACACTAAATAATCTGATGGTGAGGTTCCAGTAATGCTGGAGCTTTGGAGAATGCGGAGCACTCCTTCACTGTCATCGCTCCTACGTCCACTCTGTCCCGGAGTGGTAACACCTGATAGGGTACTATCAATAGGTCAAATAGAACTAAACTGTGTACTTATGCTAAGCTGAATTGCTTGAAATAGAACTGTTTAGATATTTTACTTTTTGTAAACAAGAACTATACTTATACTAATCTGAAATGTTCGAAATTTAGTTTGGCGTTAAAGTTTGATACAACATAAAACAAAACAAACAACCAACCAACCCATCTATGAGTCAAATAGAACAGTTTAATCTTTTTCTTGGGATTATTTTTGGTTTTAAATACTATCATTAGTGTTATATATTGACCCTTGACCGAGCCGTCAATCAGATACACCTGTGTAAATAAGCGGAAGAAGCGGAAGAAAGTGGACGTTATGAAATAATATAGGCAGATGTCCACGGCAGTTGAGTCAGTTGGGGACAGGAAGGCCAGAGTGAGATCAACTTGCAGACTGAGAACGCCCCGCTGAGGGCTTTTATCCTCAGCAACCCCCGGTTGAGCAACTACAGTCAAGATGTGGAAGAAATGTTGAGTGATTCTAGAAGATAACACAGCGTGCTATGATCAGGAGAAGAAGTTGGGTCAATATAGTAGTCTGTCCCTGTCTCCAATCCTCTCTCACACGCTACAGAAACACCAACCCCTTCGAGAATAAAGCCTGAGATAAATATATTTTTATAAAGTGTGTTTCGTTCATTCATTGAAGTTCGTAAATAATGTTTGATTATGTTTCCGCTTCTATTTGTATTACGGCTGTACAACATTTGTGTTTAAAGCCAATACTTAAAACCATTTAACCGTATGCAAACAAATGACTAATTCTAAATAGAATTAGTAATATTAGATATCAATACTTGAAACCATTTAACTGTGTGCAAACAAATGATTACTTTAAAATTAGATAGGAATACTTGATTGAGCTAGTTGTCTAAATTTCTGAGACGAAGCTAGTTAATTTTTATCATTAAGGTTTTTCGGACTATTGTCTTCATCTTTATTGTTACCTCCACAACGTTTCGGCCGATATGTCCTACGGCCTCTGTTTGTCGAACTCGGGAACCTTCACGGAACTTCGAACTACGTCCTTTATTGAATCCACGGGGTCACCTGTTCTGATTCCGTTTGCCATAACCGGATACAAGTGTTAAATATTCCTGTATTGGTCTTCGCCTGTAGTGAAGATTGAACCTGCAACCTCCAGATGATTGTCTCTTTAGAAGCTTTGGAAAATAAAGAGCTAATAGTCCGAAGTAACAATATTTGAAACCATTTAACTGCATACAAAATAAATGACTACAATTAAATTAGAGAGAAATACTTGATGAATAGAATTATTTGTATTGAATAGGAATACTTGAAACCATTTGACTGTGTGCCAATAAATGATTAATATTGAATTGAATTATTTGTATTGGATGGCAATATTTGAAACCTTAAAACTTTTTGCCAACAAATTATTAATATGAAATATTAGAATTAGACAACAACACTTGTAACATATTGACCTCCGACCCGGCCGATGAGAAATGCACCTGTGTAAATAACAGGTGCATACAGTCGAAGATATCGGGGGAATACCTTGACTGTCGACGGGTTGAATTGAGTGCGAATTATGACGCCACAGGAAGCAGGTGGATATCAAACAATTACATAACCCGGGTGCGACAGGAAGTCAGTCAGTTGGAGATCAGAGTTTGAAGTCAGTGTTCCAGTTCAAGGAGTAAGAACCTGACCCAGCAGAGGCTGGGCCCTTAGGCCCCCGGTTGAGCAGCCCAGGAGAACGGGAAAGAAATGCTGCTGTAGCCAGAAGAGTGGGGATCAATATGTTGCAGTCTTTGTTCAGTCTCCAACTCACCTCTCGCACATTACCTTTCATAACCCTTTCGTAACCATTTTCGAATAAAGTGTGAGAGGTATAATTTTTCTAAAGAACTGTGTCCGTTCGTCTTTATTGTGTCGTCGTTATGTTTCTGCATGTATATGTGTATAGTTGGTCATGGCTATGCAACACACTTGTTACCATTTAAGTGTACGTGTTGTATAGTGGCTCGTACCACGTGACTTCCGGTATCGCGGAAGTATAAAAGACCGCCGTGTCTCAGAGAGAAGCAAAAGAGGAAGCAGAAAGATAGCTCTGAAGGACGTTGGTCTGTAGTAAGACCAACTTTGGGCGTAACACCAACAGCGCGAGACTTTCATACTAGTCGGGCTGTAAGACTTTATAAAGAATTAACTTTATTTCACTGTGTATCTTTTCCTTAACACCATACAACAATACGTAAGTAAATGAGGATAGGCTCGTTTAAAAATAAAGTTAGTTAGCGACCATAGTCGAGGGTGACCCGAAGGCTCCCTTTTCGATAGCTACTACACCAAGGTGTAGGGGAGGGCGCTACTCCATTCCCAGGATTGCTCCACTTTACCCTAGAACCGTACCTTATAATGCTGAGTGTTAAGCAAGGTGGTATCAAGTTCCATTTTTAAAGTCTTTGGTATGACTCGACCTGGGATTGAACCCAGGTCTCCCGGGCCATTGGCGAACACTCTAACCGCTGGGCCAATAATAAAAATAATGTTTCTAAAAAACGACTCACAATTCCCTTTTTATTGCAAACATTATATATATATATATATATATATATCTGTGTGTGTGTGAAGAGAATTTGGTATAATATAACCTGCAAGAGATGATATGTCATTAAACGCAACCAAGCCAAGGCAGAATTGACGGGAATTACTTATAGGTTGTTGAGGAAGGCCCTGTGTAAAATCAACCAAAAAATGAAATAAAATAGATTTAAAAAAATAAGAAATACAATTTTGGCATATCTTGATATTTTTATTTAATAAAAAGATAATTGTTTTCCGTTTGTTTTGTTTTTTTGTTTTTTCTTTGTGTATTTTTGTTGGGGTTTTTTAAAATATTTTTTAAGTCCTATAGCAAATGAAGATCAGAATACATCACTTCATATCCGTTATTCAATTTGCAGCAAGCTACATTTAACTATATATGCATTTATTAATTCCTTTGGTAATTATTTCTTTTGAATGTGCCTTTTACAGAAGCCTTGTTTGTTTTCTATATGTTTTTGATTTAACTTTATTTTCTATTTCATTAGGCTGAATCCGTGTTTTTATCATCTGGGAACAGCTTTGCACGGGAGGTCTTCCTGCTGCTGCCACCCTCAGGACGTACTTGAATAATGTGACTCTCCGAAGGACGTCTCTGCGGGCTATGGGTATCCGAAACACGACGCGGCATACTATGGGCATCCCCGTGACGCCCATGAGAACCGTAGCTCTCCGATGGGCGGCCGTACATTCCATGACGACCCTCGTGGTCATTGTAGTGGCTGTGCATAATCACAGGAGGATCACTCATACTAGGATGGTAATTCATGAAATAGGAATCATCAGGGTAACGACCCTGCATATACATCATCGGACGGTTCTGCATCGACCCGCCATGCATGTAACCACTAGGATGCATACCACTGTGGTGCATATCTCTGTACATACCATCGGCGAACATTCCTCTGTGCATATTATTTCCATAGACGTTATCGCCTTGCATGAACCCATACATGCCATGTCGGTTGCGAATCATGTCGTGTGGGTAGAGGAACCTTTCGTTTTCCATATAGTGATCATCCATGGCGAAGTAATGGCCGGGGTCGACGATTCTTCCCTGAGAGTCAATTAGTCTGCCATGAAAATCCATAGTCATTCTCGACATTGGTTCCATCAAGTTACCAAATCTACGATTTTTGTTTGATTTGCCCATGATGTCACGGCGCATTACGTCTCTCTGTGATTTGTGGAAACTACGCATGCAGTTATGGCTGAAGTCACCAGATTTCGAATGAGACATACCCATTCCATCGTAATGCATTGGATCCATAAAAGAAGACATCTTCGAAAATGGCACGGCACAGCACGGCAACAGCAGATCTGCAAAGATAAACAAAAGAAACAGTTTTGAAATAGATAGATAGATAGATAGATAGATTTGAATGAGATAGAGAGAGAGAGAAAGAGAGATGGAGAGAGAGAGAAAGAGAGAAAGAGAGAGAGATAAAGAGAGGAGTAAACAATCTTAGATAGATTATTAGAAAAAGAATAAAACAATCTGAGAAAGAAAGAAAGAAAGAATCTTAGATAGAGAAAGACAAAGAAGAGAAAACGAAACAATCTGAGATAGATAGATAGATAGATAGATAGATAGATAGATAGATAGATAGATAGATAGAAAAAGAAAGAATGAAATAGTCTAAGATAGAGAGAGAGAGATAGAGAGAGATAAAAAGAAACAAACATTCTGAGAAAGAAAAAAAGAAAGAAAGAAAGAAAGTAGTAAGCGCCAGTACTCCATGCCGAACTAAAGTAAATCAAGGTTACATCGCTTGAGCGCCCAGTGAGAATCACAGTCACTAACAATGGTCTGCTTGCCCGATTTTCTCACCATAACACCGCATAGAATTTGGTAAACGTCACATATCTTCAGAACCTATCAACAAAGTTAAGCAAGTTATGAACCTATTCAAGACTTGGATGGGTGACTATTTTTTCACCCAGATTACTATACGCAACCTGAATTCCGTGCGCCAAAATAAGAAAAACGAGGTTAACCATTAATATCTCCCAGAATTAATCACAGAAGTTAAGCAACGATGCAGTTGTTCACTAATTAGATTGGTGACTGATTATGTCCGGAAAAGAAGTATGAATATAATGCACACGGTGAGGATCGATATCACTATTACTGAAATGGCCTGTGAGAGAAAATTACTAATAAATGCAACGTGGTGTAATGGTTATCGTCGTAGGAAATGGACACGGCGACACGAGTTCAAATCCTGGCCGAGACTGATCGCATTTTCACATAGCACTTTCACATAGCATTTTCACATACCTTTGGGAAAGGTATGAATCCAATTATTCTCCCTCCAGCTATGGGTAAATAGTAGGACAGACTAGGTTCTTCAGCCTTGGTTAGGCAACTAATTTAGGAGAAGGAAAACTCTGAATTCAAACCTGTTAAACTCCGCTTAAAAATTGACCTTGTGTCATATCCTGCTCGAGCGGAGGGGTTGGGTAAATATGAATAAATGCAACGAATAAGATTGTGCTTGGCGTAACGGTTAGCGTCTAAGTAAATGTTATCGACAATCCCGGTTCAAATCCTGTATGAGGCTGTTTGCATTTCATTTCCCACTCTTACTCTTGAGAAAGGCATCAACCATTCCGTTTCCCACTACCACCACCACCTCAGCTATGAAAAAATAGTAGGGCAGACTGTGTACTTTTGCCTAGGTTCAGCAACCAGTCTTGAAGAAGGAAAACCCGGAATTTAAATCAGCTGTACTCTGGTTAAGATAGACCTTATATCATATCCTGCCCGGAGGACTGAATTAACTTGCGACTAAATCCACTTACGACTGGATTAATTCGCGACTAAATCCACTTACAAATGAATCGACTCGCGACTGATTCGACTTACAACTGAATTGACTTGCGACTGAATCGATTTATGACCGATTGATCTTAGTTCGATAATGACATAAGCTGTGTTCTTTAGTCTTGGTTCAGCAACCAATCGCGAAGAAAGGAGACTCTAAAATCAAACTAACAGAACTCCGCTTAAAAACTCACCTTGTGTTACAACTTGCTCGAGGTGGAGGGGTTGGGTAAACACATATTTCCCTAGCTTGTCTTTGTTTGACATAAGGTCATAAATATAGAGCCCTGGGAAGCTATCAAATACATTCCAACTGTAATGACCTGCTTGGCGTGTCCGATTAGCATTTCTTCAGGGTGAACGGTTTTATTATATATGCTGATATTCAATTATAAATCTTTACTGATGATATTGTGTAATTGTTAAGACCCTTTATTAAAAATCCCCACCCACAAACTCAATTGCAAATGTAACCGTCGGCAATAAATATCTATCCTAACCCCCGTGCAATCAACCATCAATCATGTTAGGTCCCAAAAAATATTTAATTAATTACTTGTTTCAAAAATTGATTAACTTGTCTTGTAATTTGCAAACATCCGGCAAAAAAAAGATTGCTCATATATATATATATATATATATATATATATATATATATATATATATATATATATATATATATATATATATATATATATATATATATATATATATATATATATATATATATATATATATAAAGTTCATTGGATTACTAAGATATTTTCATGGAAGGTGAGGGCAGGTGTCCTCGTGGCGTAATAATAATAACGCTGGACTGCAGATTAGTGGGTAATAAGTTCGAATTCCAGTTACCCTATTACGTTCAGTTTCAAACAAATACCTTGTAAAAAAATATGACCCCCCCTTATCCTCCCAGCTGGAGGTTAAATAGTACTGCTACTATTCTTCTAAGATGGATTTGGTATTAAACAACCCAAGAAAGTTGATATGCCATTAAACGAATGAATGTTGACAATTTCATTTTTCAACGCAGTCCCCATCCGGTCAACGAACCTCTTCCATCAGTGTAGCAGTTCTTGTATCCCTTTGTTCAAAAAGGTCAACAACGGTACATATAAACTTTTCCACAAATTAACTTTTCAGCTCACCCTTATATATATATATATATATATATATATATATATATATATATATATATATATATTAGGGACGCTAATTTTGAAACTGCAATATATTCAGATATAGGAAGCGCACTTAGTGTAACGACACTGTTTACATTCCCAACGAATTGCTGCCCTTTCAGCAAATCAGACTGTGTTCGTTAAGATTTTGTTTGGCAACCAATCTCTTTGGGTTTTTTTTGCTTTTGTCTTTTTGTTTAATGGCATATCAACCTTCATGCGTTATTTAATGTCAAAGCCCTACTTATAGAAAAACAGATTGTTGGATATATATATATATATATATATATATATATATATATATATATATATCCATCCAACAATCTGTTTGGTCACCTGACCCTTGGGTTCAATTTTTCCGATCAAGGGCTATGCACTTCTTTTTATTTTTGCTTAGTATTGTTTTTTGTTTTGGTTTTTTTTTTGTTTTGTCATGTTTTTTTTTTTGGGGGGGGGGTTCTTTTTATTATTCTCTTCATTTTACTGCCAGCTTCACTCGAGGCGGGGACATTTTTCTCAATGACTTGGAGAACTCCGCACACAAGACTCACAAGCAATTTTCTTTTTTTTCTTTATATATACATATATATATATATATATACCCTTTCAATACCACCCCAAAAATTTACCATATTAATCAGTCTTTTTTGAAAACCTTTTACTCTGACGAATGCATAAAGCATAAAACCCAGGGTCGCAGACATTACCATGTAATATATATATATATATATATATATATATATATATTGGTTTCTTGATATATATATATATATTTATATAATGGTTTCTTGATGTATATATATATATATATATATATATATATATATATATATATATATATATATATATATATTGGTTTCTTGATATATATATATAAATATATATATATATATATATATATATATACATTGGTTTCTTGATATATATATATATATATATATATATATATATATATATATATATCAAGAAACCAATATATATATATATATATATATATATATATATATATATATATATATATATATATATATATTGGTTTCTTGATGTATAACCTTGGGATTGAATGTGATCGGTCTCTAACCATCTGCTCATCACTCCCATTTCCCCACTCTTGATTTTTTTCTTTCCTCTCCTCTGCTTTTTTCTCCATTACATTCCCCCTTTTAAATTTTTCTGGCGTTAACAGCTTGAAAAGAGCCTGTCGAAACCGGTCGTTTTTTAATAATAAACGTGCCCACAGTTTCCCGAAACCTTTATGTCTTCCCGGCTATTAATAAGTTTTTAACCATCAATAATTTATTTAAATATATATGTATATTACATGCTAATATATATATATATATATATATATATATATATATATATATATATATATATATGGGGGGGGTTCTTGATGTGTATATATATAAATATAACACAAAATAAACTAAACTGTCATAGCCAAATACCCATGTCATTTCTTGTGTTTGTACATGACTAGTCTAAGTAGACATTTACTACGTTTTTATTATTTAGGTATAAGGCCAGCAGGAATGGGGCACACAGTGAGAATCAAACTCAATTATGATAGTTTGTTAACCAACTATCATAAACCCTTATACTTTATAACCGAGATCAATTGAGTAAGGAGGGACAACGAATAGTGAGGAGTTTCTGTGGCGTAGAGGTTAACATTCTAGCCAGCGAAATCGTAGTGAGTGAGTTCGAATTCCCGTCCGGCTATAACGTTCACTTTTGGTATAATGCCCTTGGGAAATATATGAAACCTTGTATCCTCTCAGTTGTGCGTTAAATTGAACTACTTTTATTTTTCTATAAGGATTGCTTTTGGCATTAAATAACCCAAGAAGGTTTATATGTCATAAAGCAGAGAAAACAAAACCGAAGATTTCTTTTGGTACTATATTTGACTATAATATGTATTATTTACAAAGGTATTAGAGATAGGGGATATTGTTTCACTGGAAACCAAACCCCAAAATCTCTAATTTTGGTCGAGAATGCTCTTGTTATAATACCAGCAGATAGAATATCATGAGACATATATAGAATTTTAGAATTGATTATTATATGCGGTCAAATATGGTAATTATCAACCACATGAGCAAAATGTGACACAAGGTCATTTTTTGGGCTGAGTTTAAAACGTTTGAATTTGAAATTTTCCATTTTCTAGACCAGTTGCTATATCAATGTTGAAGAGCACAGTCTGCCCTACTATTTACCCATAACTGGAAGGAGAATAGTGCACTGTGAAATGCAAAATTGCTCATATATATATAAATAATATATATATTTATATATATATATATATGATATTGCTCAAATATATATATATATATATATATATATATATATATATATATATATATATATATATATGAGCAATCTTTTTTTGCCGGATGTTTGCAAAATACCAGGTTTCATATATTTCCCAAGGGCAAATTGTATATAAGCTGACCGACTGAACATAGCCTGACGGGAATTTGAACTCAGATCGTGTCCATTTCCAATGACTGTAACCGTAACACTACGAACGCCTCCATAAAAATGGTGTATATCAGGGGTAACCGGGACATTGGCCCAGCGGTTAGAGTGTTCGCCAATGGCCCGGGAGACCTGGGTTCAATCCCAGGTCGAGTCATACCAAAGACTTTAAAAATGGAACTTGATATCACCTTGCTTAACACTCAGTATTATAAGGTACGGTTCAAGGGTAAAGTGGAGCAATCCAGGGAATGGAGTAGCGCCCTCCCCTACACCTTGGTGTAGTAGCTATCGAAAAGGGAGCCTTCGGGTCACCCTCGACTATGGTCGCTAACTTTACTTACTTATATCAGGGGTAGTCAGAGTTGGTAAATGTAAGCAAGTAAAGTTTGCAACCATAATCGAGGGCGACCCGAAGGCTCCGTTTTCAATTGCTACAACACTTTTCCCTGGATTGCTCAACATTTGATCTGTACCTTTTAATGCTGAGTGTTAGGCAAGGTGACGTCAAGTACCGTTTTTCAGTCTTTGGTAAGACCCGACCTGGGATTGAACCCTGATCTTCGGGGCCATTGTGAACAAATCTTTGAGCGTCACATTAATACGGATTATAAAGACAAAAGGGTTTCATGAATTCGTACGTTTGAGACGAACTTTTAACAATTGTCACATTTCAAGATTTCCATGTGCTGTATATGGTTTTGCAAGATGTAGTTTTGTCAGAACTAAAACGGCTGGAGAAAAAGCTGGACAACAATTACACAAGAATGCTGCGAGCAATATTGAACAAGTCCTGGCGGCAACACCCCACAAAGCACCAACTATACGGCAACCTACCTCCCATCACGAAAACTATCCAAGCTAAACGAACCAGACATGCAGGACACTGCTGGAGAAGCAAGGACGAGCTCATAAGTGATGTACTCCTATGGACCCCCACATATGGCCGAGCAAAAGCAGGACAACCAGCTCGAACGAACATACATACAGCAGCTAAGTGAAGATACGGGATATAGCCCTGAAGACCTACCAGAAGCGATGAACGATCGGGAGGAGTGGCGAGAGAGGGTCAGGGATATCCGTGCTGGCGACACGATGTGATGATCATCATCATATTATAATACTTTCTTTTATTATACTATATTATTATTAAAATTATATATAAGCTGACCGACTGAACATAGAATAGACTGACTGACAGGCTGCAAAGACGAAAAGTTAATTACAGACTCGGTTTTGAGTTCTCATTTCAATAACTTGTACGTTTCTAGCATGGGATTTGGGTCGAGCTTTCTAGAATATTCGAATTCTCTAGAAACGTCAAATAGCCGCATATGGAGGTACCCGTGGTGTAATTGTTATCGTCGTAGGAAATGGACACGGCTACACGAGTTCAAATCCTGGATGAGAATGATTTAATTTCACATTGCACTAATACCCTTGGGAAAGGTATGAATCCAATTATTCTCCCTCCAGCTATGGGTAAATAGTAGGACAGACTGAGTTCTTCAGCCTTGGTGAGGCAACTAGTCTAGGAGAAGAAAAACTCTGAATTCAAACCTGTTAAACTCCGCTTAAAAATTGACCTTGTGTCATATCCTGCCCGAGCGGAGGGGGTTGGGTAAATAGGATTAAAGTTTAGATGGGGACATGTAGTTTGCGAGTATAATTGCATCCTTCCTCGGTATATATATATATATAATATATATATATATATATATATATATAGGTATTATTCGGTCCAGTTGAACCAGAGTTGGGAGTAATTCCTTAAGGACAAGAAAATCATTCAAAAGCTGAACATTCAAATTTTCTTGATAGAGAGCTCAATGTAATTAATATTACAGAGCAATACTTTCTTTTTGAAAAAAAAAACGGTCTTTGGTTTTTTCTTAAAAAAAAGTATTTATATATACAATCATAAATGAAGGAATTGATATATTAAGTTAGAAATTACCATTACAAGAACATCCGGCACACACCTACACGTGACATTGTTCTGACATTATGAGGTCTCATCAGCAGTGCACACCGTAATCTCCACCACTGGAGATCGAACCAACAACCACAGTATGCAGAAGCCGAAACTCTATCACTGGGACACTGGTTCATGCCACGTATAAGCGCTACCGAATTAACAAGTCAGGGTAAATTGCACGACCACTTGACCTAATGTGTCTTTTTTATATTATCGATGGAAAATAGACTGCGACACTGGGTTTCATGAAGTTTTTTGGAAAACAACAATCATCATATATATATATATACATATGCCAAGTGTACCTCGGCAAAGAGGTAAAAATCTCCCATACCCCAACGAGTATCCTACTCTGACCCGGATTGGTAGTACCTGTTAGAGTCCTATCTAGGGGTCAAATAGAACTGTTCAATCATTTACTAAAGATTATCATCATTAGTTATTTGAAAGTATATAGCTGTGTGTAAATTATTTGCATTTGATAGGAATACTTCATAAATAGAATTATTAGTATTAGATAGGAATACTTGAAATTATTTAACGGTGCGCAACAAATAAGTTCTAACAATTCGTTTAAAATAACGTTACCAACGAACTAATCATATATCATTATATATATATATATATAGAGAGAGAGAATATGATTATCCTAAAATATATATAGATATGATAATATATATGTATACATATGTATACGAATATATAATAATGCTAAAGAATATATATATATATATATATATATACGGTTATCGTTGTAGGAAATGAACCCGAGTTCAAATCTTGGACCAGTCTGTTGGCATTTTACATAATAAAGGCATGAATCCATCTATTTATCCATCAAACTATGATTAAATAGTAGGGTAGACTGGTTCTTTAACCTTGGTTTGGCAACCAGTCTAGGAGAAGGAAAACTCTGAATTCCAGCCTATCAAACTCCGCTTAAAAATTGACCTTCTGTCATATTCTGCTCGTACGGATCTGTTGGGTAAATATATATATATGTGTGTGTGTGTGTGTGTGTGTGTGTGTGTGTGTGTGTGACTAGGAGTGAGATACCATGAAAAAAGTGTAACTGTGAGTGAGTGTAGGGAGGAGTTGTGTTAATCATGTGGGACAAAAAAATGAGACTTACCTTACGCAAAAATGTGGACGGTGTTCTTCACAAAGACCGTTCTCCTTTGGCAGACTCGACCGAGACAATGACATCGGCTTCCTAGCGCTTTATATCTAGGTGGTATCTACTTCAACAACGGGGAAAAGTGAAAGCTGAATAAAGTCGATGGTGGGAGGTTACGCTTGACTTAGATCGACCCTAATGTCAAATTAAAAAAACATTCAAAGTAGAGTGTAGAAGAAGAAGAAGAAGAAGAAGAAGAAGAAGAAGAAGAAGAAGAAGAAGAAGAAGAAGGAAAAAAACGTTAAAAAGACAAAGGGAAAAAAGCTAGAAGAAGAAGAAGAAGTAACTAAAAAAGATAAAGAAAAAAAGGGAGCTTGAAGAAGTTTAAACAAAGAAAGAAAGAAAGAAAGAAAGAAAGAAAGAAAGAAAGAAAGCGGGGCTCAAAGAAGAAGAAGAGAGTAAGAATAAGAAACAGGTGAAGAAAAAAAAAAGAAAAAAATTTACAGTCACGGTCTACAGACAATGCGAGTGATAATCGTAATATTGTCCACAGATGGAAATATAATATACATATATATACAGATATGTAGATATATTTCCATATAAATATACAAATGCCCCACTCGACGATTAAAACCACTAAGCGAATTCGCACGACAAAAATGCTGGTGACGCCATGTTTGATAGACTTAGCAGAATTTTTTTTATTATTCTGAACATAAAGACTTCGGGGATTTTTGCGTTGATTAACATCTCACACTTTTCAATTAGATTCTTATTATTTCAACAAGTCGGTTTTTTAGGGTGAGCAAAATTGACGAAAGAGGAAGAAGAAAAAAAAGGAATGCTGCGTTTAAGAAAAACAAACAAACAAACGAAAAAAACTAACGAATTAAAAAGAATACAATCAATCTTTGAACTTATAAATTGAAGTACTTTCATTATTTCACACATATTTGCTTTCAAATGTATTCTTCAACCTTTTTCTATTGTCCAGATTTCTGAGAAGTTTCTTCATTAATCCATGTCGTTTCAGACTATTGATATTCGTTGTTTTAAAGTCGTCGCAATGTATTCTTCAACCTTCTTCCATAGTCCAGATTTCTAAGAAGAAGGTTTTCCTTGAATTCATATAGTTTTCATACTATTAACTTCATCTTCCTCGTTTCTAATCTAACGTTCAGCTGATGCATTCTTCAGCCTTTTTCAACTGTTCGGATTTCTGAGCCTGAATTTTCCAAACTATTGACTACATTTTCGTTGTTTAACAATTCGCCATAATGCATTCTCGTCTTTTTCTGATGTTCAAATTTCCGAGAAGAAAGCTGTTCATGAATTCGTGTACTTTCCAGACAACTGATTTAATCTATCTAGCTTTTTAATTTAAAGTTAAGTTTGCGTATTCTTCAGCCGTCTTAAGCTGTCCGGTCGCCCAGTCGACTGGGGCTGTAGAATACACCGACTACATCTCTGCATAAGAGTAAGACTTCCTCTACGAGTGTCCTACATATGACATTAAAAAATCTGAGGGTGTGGCTCCAGTAATGCTAGAGCTTTGGGAAATGCAGAGTACCCTTTCATTGCCATTACTCCAAGGTCCACTCTGGTCTGGAGTAGTAGCACTTGATAGGTTCTTTTCTATAGGTCAAAGAGAAACTGTTACACAATTAAAATCTGTGCAAGATCGAATTGATAGAAATAGAAGTGTTTGACCCTTTAACAGAATGTGAACCAAAGACTGATGTTTAATTGAATTGTTGGTATTACATAGCAATACTTAGAATATTTTAACTGTGTGCAAATAAAAGAGTAACGTTGAATAGAAATATTAGTATTGATTAGCAATAATTGAAATTCTTTAACTGTGCCTAAATTGAATTGTCACAATTACATAGTGCGGCTTAAAATCATTTAACTGTGTGCAAATAAAACAATTTATGCTTGGCAGCTATATTTGTAACCGTTTTAGTGAGTGCAAACAAATGTGTAATACAAAATAGAATTATTCGTGTCATAATATTTGGAACCATTTAACTGTGTGCAAACAAAATTATAATACTTGTGTGCAAACATTTTATCTCTGACTCATTTTAAAATAAGATTGCCGATACATTATCGACTTACAAATTATATGCATAACCATTTAACTGTGTTTAAAAATTGTTTTCGACAAACTATACGTTTTTAAATCATATGTAATATGTTTAAAGAGGGTTTGGCATTGAATAACCTAAAATGGTTGATAAGCCATAAAACCCAACCAAACCAAATCGTATATATTTAATATATATGTATAAAGAGGATTTGGCATTAAATAACCTACAATGGTTGATATGCCATAAAACCCAACCAAACCAAATCATATATATTTAATATATATGTATAAAGAGGATTTGGCATTAAATAACCTACAATGGTTGATATGCCATAAAACCCAACCAAACCAAATCATATATATTTAATATATATGTATAAAGAGGATTTGGCATTAAATAACCTACAATAGTTGATATGCCATAAAACCCAACCAAACCAAATCATATATATTTAATATATATGTATAAAGAGGATTTGACATTAAATAACCCACAATGGTTGATATGCCATAAAACACAACCCAACCCAACTAAATCTATTATTCGGATTTCTGAACAGAAAGCGTTCCATGAATCCGTATAGTTTCCAAACTACTGACTTCATAATAATTGTTTTTATTCAAGATAAGGCATTCACCTATTATCCGGATTTTCGAGAAGGTTTCTTTCCAAAATGACAACGACAACTTTGTTGTTTTCATTGGAGTTTTCAACCTTATTCTGCTGTCCAAATTTCTGAGATAAAGTGCTTTCATTAATTCATATATATTACTTATACCTAGATAACTTATAATACCGCGATTCGGCTATTATATTCTCAAGTCTTTCTGTAGTGTCCGGAATTCTGAAATAAAGTGTTTCCAATATTCTTGGTATCTTCCGGACTATTGGCATTATTTTGTTGATGTATTCTCCCGATATGTTCCAAATTTCTGAAATGAGTTGAACATATCATATATCATATACGATTTAATCAAAAAGTATCAACTCTAAAGTTTCAACTTCTTTGAATTTCATAAGTAAAATCTTAAAATGAACACGTGTACAACATATATGATAAAGGGATGATGACTAGACGTCTAGATTATTGTCTAGAGTTTCGCACAAATGACCAACTTACGCTGTATTTTCTTATCGCGAAACTTCAAACTTAAATGAATATGTATGCACGATTGAGCATCTTAGGCAATAAGCTGATGACGTCTAGATGCCTAGATTATTGTCAAGGCCTCGGCACAATTGAGCATCTTAGGCAATACAATAATGATGTCTAGATTTCTAGATTATTGTCTAGACGTATGTACAGTTGAGGATGTTAGGCAATAAACTTATGATGTGTAGACGACAAGACAAAGTCTAATAGACTCAGGGGTTATTTTTAGTGTTTTTTAAAATTAGGCTCAATACAGTTTGAACAGCAGTTTTTGGTGAAACACAACTTTGTGCAAGTGCAGCACTTTCATACTATCCAGACCAAGCTATCTGGAACCTTTTTTTTATTTTCTTCGTTTGTTGTTTCAATGATGAAACATTTCCCTTTTTTGTTTTAAACATACATTTTTCATTTTCAATTTAGGACTTGGTTGCCGTATTCTTCGGTCTTCATGTATTGCCCAGAGTTCTAAAAAGAAAATTATTCTTTTTCCTTATTTTTTCCCAGACTGTTTTAATCTTCGGCCGAGTTTTCACATTCTTCGATCTTCTAGAACTGTCTGAAATTATGGATATAAATTTTTCCCAAATATTTATCTTTCTTTCATTTTGTTTATTTTTTTCAAGCTGTTGACATCATCTTTATTAGTTTATAACAGGAATCTCAAACATGTGGCCCACAAACCATTTTTCTTAAGGCAACCGGTGGAACAATTTTCGAGACAAATACTTTCCTAAAGTTTGGTAATTTCTACCTCGGCTCGAACCATGTTTCTCTCCTGGAAAAAGTAAAATATACTTTAATATTTCTGTCACTTCCACTTCAAGATCAAAAGTTGAAAAGGAGAAATAGACACAATTTTATATACATAAAAAATATTATAAATTGAATTGACCAAAATATATGGCAAGAACTGCGTGTGACATACGGAAACACTGGACAGCTGTTTCGATCTTATTAGGTTTCATCAGTAGTGTTTACTGTGATCTCCTTTATTGGAGATCGAACCAGCGTCCACAGTATGCAGAGCCGACGCTCTACAACTGAGTGACTGGTTTACATAGCATACAAGCGATGCCAAATTAACTTATCATGGAAAAAAATCATTTTTAAACATTATTATTTATAAGAACGTTTGGGAAATTTCATCGTTGTGTTTCAAAGACCTGTTACGATTGAGGTGACAGAGAAATTTAATCACACAAGAGAATATGAGGAAATTTGATTTGTTTCATAATATAAGAAGAAATAGATTTCACAATTGATATTGGCATGGGAAAGGTATACCTAAGATGACAGACATTACAGAGATATAGAAAATGAAAGAAAGGGTCTGAGAGGGGATCCTTGAATAAACAGAAATTATATTTTCTATTTCACTGTGATGAATCTTTGAAATTTACTTTTGTTTTTTACCGCTTGAATAATATTTATTATGAAATTTATTGAATTGGTCTGATTTGGTTTTATGGCAAATCAACCATTGTAGGTCATTTAATGCCTAATTCGGTTTATATATATATATATATATATATATATATATATATATATATATGATTTGTAGACGTACGAGGATCATTAAATAAGTTTCCAGACTTTTTTCGTATGGGTACTTTTATTGATAGTACACACATGAAACACCAGTCCCCTTTGAAGTAATCTCCTCCGGCTGCAATGCACTTGTTGTACCGTTCAAACAACTTCTGGAAGGCCCCATCGAAGTCCTCTTGTGTGAGCGTGTCAATGACCTTCGTCACAGCCTCTTTCATCTCCTCAATTGTCTCATAACGACAGCCTCTGAGCTTAGGGAATAACCAAAAGTCACCGGGAGCAACGTTTGGACTATAGGGACTCTGAGGAACTATCTTGATGCCCATCTTAGTCAAATAGTCTGTGACAAGGATGGAGTTGTGGACTGGTGCATTGTCCTAGTGGAAGTGACACTGACCCGATTTGAAGAGTTCTGGCCTCTTCCGACGGAATCTCTTCCTGAACTCCCTTAAAACCTCAACATAGTAACCCTAACCGTAACCCTTCGGCCAGTCAACTGTGGTGTATTGACTTCCCTACTCCTCCCACACCTCTCGTCATTCCCCACAGACTCCCTGCCTACCCTGAATCTCTTATAGCACTGGACCTTGCTGTCCAGTTTAAGCTATAATCAGGCATACGTGCCTGAACCCAGATTTGGGTCCAAGACCAGCTAGGCTCATCAGGCCCACATTGCAGTAAGTGGGCCGATGACCAGCATAGACCAGCAGAGCTAGAACCTTCCCTTCTCCAAAATCCCACCTATAATCGATCTTCGGCTCATTGACCTTGTGTCGCGTCCTGTCTGGTAGGAGGCAACGACAAATAACTTATCATGTGCATATCAAGAGATACATCAAGTGGTAACCCCAGTGCTGTGGTGGTTAACGTGCTTGACTGTGACATCGTTTTAAGTGAGTTCGAACTCCAGTCGTTTTACTACATTCACTTTTGGACTAATACCCTTGGGGAAAGGTATGATCACACTCTTATCTCTACAGCTATGAGATAAATAGTATCACTGCTGTTCTTCTACAAGAATTCCTTCGGCACTAAATAACCCACAAAGGTTGATAGGCCATTAAATATAGAATCTGAAAACAAAACCAATCTATCTCAGTCATCGTAGTAAGCGAGTTCTGACTCAAATTGTACAAATACATTCACTTCCAGGTTACTACCCTAGTGAAAGGCATGAACCCCTTATCCCTCGGCTATGGGATAATAGTATCACTACTGGTATTAAATAACCCAGGAAGGTTGATATGCTATTAAACAAAGAAACCCAACTAAATCAAATAACTTTTTGACTTTGGAAAGACATGAACCCCTTTATCCCTCAGCTATGGGTTGAATAGTATCACTACTGTTCTCCAAGGATGGTTTTGGCATTAAATAACCCACGAAGATTGATAGGCCATTAAATAAAAAAGTGAAATCACTTTTCGACTAATCCACTTGGGAAAGGCATGAAACTCCTTATTCCTCAGCTATACGCTAAATAGTATCAATACTCTTCTTCTACAAGAATGGCTTTGGCGTTAAATAACCCAGGAAGGTTGAAAGGTCATTAAACAAAGAATCCGAAACAAAAACCAATCTGTCTATCTCAGTCATCATAGTAAATGAATTCTAACTGAAATTGTACTATTACGTTCACTTTCGGACTAATACTCTTTAGAAAAGGCATGAAACTCCTTATCCCTTTGCTGTATATTTAATAGCATCACGGCTGTATTTCTACAAGGATGACTTTAGCATTAAATAACCCATGAAGGTTGATATGCCCTTAAACAACGAAACTTTCGCAAACAAAACCAGGTGTAGTGAAACGCTTGGGAAAGGCATGAACTCCTTCATCCCCTCCTCCAGCTATGGGTCAAATAGTATTACTGCTGTTCTTCTTCAAGAATGGCTTTGGAATTAGATAACCCACGAAGGTTGACAGACCATTAAATAAAGAACGCAAAGCAAAATATGATACATCTGAAGGATGTATCGTCTGGTATATGGTCCAATTATCCTTAAGAATTTCGGCTCTTTCTTCCCCCAAGTCCTTCACTCACGTGACCCAGCTTGCATTGATCAAACATCAACTTATGGCCAGGTAATGAGATCTCCAATAGCAATAAACTTTTATGGCCGATTTTGAGGCTTTTAGAATGTGTTCAGCCAGTGAATCCTCCAATCGTCATGCCCACTCATATTCTTTGTTTGACTGTACCTCTCCCCCATGACGTAATGATCTTTTTGATTCTTTGAATTTGACACTGCTGGTTTATATATCCTTCTTGTATCATTCAAATATCTTTCTAATGTTGAATATATTTCATTTTTTTTTTCATATATTTCATTTTTTTAATATATTTCATACATTTTTTCGAATATTTTATTCTTATATATATTTCACGTATTTTGCCATATATTTTCTAATATTTCATATATTTCATATACTTTTCTAATATCACACATATTCTATTTTTTAAATGTCTCACATATTTTTTCTAATATTTCATATATTTTTCTTATATTTCGAATATTTTATGCATTTTTCCTTATAGTTCATATATTTCATACATTTTTCAATATTTCATATATTTCATGCACTTTTTGATATTTCATATATTTCATACTTTTTCTAATATTTCCGATATTTCATTTTTTATATATTTAATGTTTTTTTCTAATATTCCATATATTCAATACTTTTTCAAATATTTCATATATTTCCTACATTTTCTTAACATTTCATATATTTCATACATTTTTCTAATATTTCATATATTTCATTTTTTATATATTTCATGTATTTTTCTAATATTTCATACATTTCATGTATTTCGCATATTTTTTTCTAATTTTTCTTGTCGTTTTCAATTATTTCGTACATTTCATATATTTTTCTTTTTCATATATTTCCTTCTTTTTTTGTAATATTTTCTATATTTCATTTTTCTATATTTCATATATTTTTCTAATGTTTCATATCTTTGGCATATTTTGTACATTTTTTCCAATTTTACATGTATTTCATATTGTTTGTTATAATGCATACATTTCATATATTTTTTATATATTTCATTTTTTTTTCTACTATTGTCGGGGAGATGCACTGGGATTTAATATTCCCTCGTGTTAAACAATATAAAAGAAATCTCAACGAAGACATGAAATACAAAAGGAAAACATAATAGAGAAAAGTTTTATAATTCAGTCGAAGAGTCTTTTCGTTTAAGTAAAGAGTCCTAAACAGAATGGAAGTTGTTGTGTGAAGATGTACGTCAAAGCATGTCACTCTGCTTTAAACGACACGAGGTTTGTTGGGGCGAGAACAATTCAGCTGAAGAACTCACGTACTCACACGTGCTTCTCGTTTTTGAGGCAGGACATTGAATATACCCGCTTAAATCGGCGCCAGCAGGTGTCGTTAGTGATGTTTAATCTTCTGGGTCATTGAGGAGTTTCGGGTCTAGCAACATCATACTCCTCCTCACCAGAACGACACCCTCAGAGATGATCAAACTCTGAGTCACCTACTCTATAGAACGCACTAACAAGCATATGGCTTTGGACGGCTCGAAATAAATACTAGAGTGTGTGTGTGTGTGTGTGTGAGAGAGAGAGAGGGAGAGGGAGAGAGAGAGTTTGATTTTGCCGCTCTGTTTCATTTGCCATTTTGGCCACGCCACCAAACGGTCATTAGTTGTAATATTTGAAAGGTAAGGGAGGAAATAAAAAAAAGTTACAATGACTCGTTTAATAATCAATGGTTAATATTATTACTAATACTTCAGGTATAAATAAACCAATTGAATTCAAGATAGTGAATTCAATAGATAGTGAACAGGATCAGATAGATAGATAGATAGAAACAAACATACACAGATAGATATGAAAATTCAGGATCATATTACTGCTGTTGTTGTTGTTGTTTGGGTTTTATGGCATATCAACCTTTGTAGGTTATTTAACGCCAAATCAATTTTTATGTAAATAATCAGTTCTATTTAAAACAATTTAGTTTAGCATTAGTACACAGTTTCGATGTCAAACAGTTCTATTTCGAGCAATTCAGTTTAGAATAAGTACGCAGTTTTAATGTCAAAACAGTCCTATTTTAAACAATTTAAATGTATAAAAACAGTAAACTCCAACCACCGTTTAGTTCTCTTTAAGCCATAGATAAGACCCTTATCAGGTGCTACAACTCTGGACCAAAGTGGATCTGGGAGTGATGGCAATGAAGGGGTACTCTGCATTCTCCAAAGCATCAGCATTGCTGGAACCTCACCATCAGATTGTTTAGTGTCATATCTAGGACACTCGTTGGGGGGGGGTCTTACTCCTCTGCAGAGAAGCAGTCGGTGTATTCTACCGCCCGAAATGATATTACTACTTTTTTTACTAATGGCTTTCGAGTAATGGTCTCAGTAGGTGCGATGAAAACCAACTAAGTATAACATTTAAAAATACAATAATTAGAATATGTGCATGAAATGAAAGGCACATTGACTGAAAATTAAGACATTTTTGACCAAATGGATCCAAGCACTGCAACACCGATAAAATAAGTGCGTGGATCGAAAAGAGGACTATGTTGAAAAATAAATCCAATTTAGTCACATTTCATGAGAGTATCTTAATCTGCCTAAGAACTATTTCACGAATTGGTTGGTGGTTTATCAAAATACTATTCCATGACAACTAATGGCCGAGGGATTTCGTTTTATATATCTTGCCTTTGGGTTTAGTTAGGCTCAGAACCTTTCGGCTCAGCACATGGGTTAGTTAGGTACAAACTTGAGCACAGGTGTTGACGCGCCCGGGGAGGAGGATGTGTCGTTCACAGATGTCAAAATAAAAATCCCAGATAGAAAGTTTGACCAGTGGATGTGAATAGACGTCATGCACCGGAAGCGCGCGCGGAAGATTTTGGGGATTTTGAAAAAGTCAGTTAGTTGGGTTCCTGGCTCGGAAGAAGAAGGTTGAATTTCGCTTGCTCGCCAAAGCCAGGGTTTGTGGCAGGTGTCTCACGTGTTTTGAGGCAGATGGAAAAGCCAGAATAGAAAGAATGTGTATCTCTCTCCTTATGTCGAAAAACCTTTTAACTCAAAGGTAATAAAAAAGTCGTAAGTGTTTTCGTGTTTCGGGATTCCTATGTTCTATGTATATATGTTATGAACATTCTATGTACGTTTCACATATCCGTATCATGGGTATGGTACAATGGTAGATCTATAAATTCTCAGGAGGCCTTCGAGTCCATTCTTGAATTTGATAATGACTTTAAGGGATGGGCAAATGATAAAACGATTTCCCATAATTACGAAGATTTCGACAACACCTAACAATGGCAGTAGAGATGTCAACCAACTAATTGAAACATGAAAAAAATACTTGTAAAATATCTATATTGGCCACAATTCTTCATTTAATAAAAAATAGATAAGATTACAATGAATGACTTGAGGCAGCACCCCACAAAGAAGCAGTTGTACGGCCACTTACCACCCATCACGAAAAATATCAAAATTAGACAAGCCAGACATGCAGGACATTGCTGGAGAAGTAGGGACGAGCTCATAAGTGATATACTCGGGTGGACCCCTTCACATGGCCGAGCAAAGGCAGGACGACCAGGTCGAACCTAAATACAGCAGCTCTGTGCCGATACAGGATGTATCCCTGAAAACCTGCCGGAAGCAATGAACGATAGGGAGGGGTAGCGGAAGAGGGTCAGGGATATCTGTGACATGATGATGATGATGAATGACACTTATAGTTTACGCAAAAGCGCTAAAATCAAATATGATGCAAAGAAAAACAAAGATTAAGTCTACATGGTTAGATCTGAAATTCTGTGGCGATAATCCCTCGCAGATCAAACGATCAATACATGCACCAGATTTCCAATTGTTGTGAAATCAATTCCTTGATTTTAACGATATGTCAACCCGTTTAGGGTTATTTTGTGTTAAGATGATAGGGAATTTTTTGTGTTGTTGCTTTTTAATTATTCTTTTTCATTTTTTTTTTTCGCATATGATTATATAATATCGAGTTTTCGGGTTATGTCGACGTCACAGGAAACTGTTCAGGACAAGCAAGTTAGGATAGACTGGTGACAGTGTCAGTTGAAGACTTTCAACTCTGTTTCCGGGAGTATAAATGTCTTCAAAGATAGATAGATAGATAGATAGATAGATGAACAGGGTCAGATAGATAGATAGATAGATAGATAGATAGATAGATAGATATGCAAAGATTGACAGCATTAATTAAAGTATCAACTTATAACTCTTTGTAAAAAAATCTGAATATGAGCACAGGTAAAAGGTCATACATAATAGTAGTAATCCTAGTCAAGTAAGAAGATTAAGTTTATAAGCCCCAAAAATCTGCCCAGAACTTTCCAGCAGGACACATAACGTAACGGTTATAGGCGTTGGTTCCCTAAACTTCTAAGGAGACAATCAGGTTCAATCCTGACTGCAGGCGAGTAACAATACAGGAATGCTCAACACTTGAACCCGGTTATGGCTAACGGAATCAGAACAAGTGACTCCCGTGGATTCAATAAAGGACGTGGTTCGAAGTTCCATGAAGGTTCCCGAGTTCGACAAACACCTGAAGAAGGCCGTAGGACATATCGGCCGAAACGTTGAGGATATAAATATGAAGACAATAGTCCGAAAACCCTTAAGGATAAAAACTCGTTCTCCCTATCCCGTTTTACAATCTTTTTACTCAATTAAAACGAAAGGGTAATATATATATATATATATATATACGCAATATTTCATTCAGTTATTATTAGCATTACAACAATTTATTACGCACATATTTATTATTTAACCCCCTTAATATTATTTACCCCTTTCTATTTTACAGCATACATACCACCTATGAGATCCATAGTATACAATTCTTGCGCTATATTCCATTTAGTTATTATTATTATTATTATACAATCCCCCCACCCCGGTATATATTACCCCAACATATTTACGACACAATATAGCCTTACTTATACCCATTGTAACTCTTACCCACCCTACACCTTTACAAATCAGATTCTCCCTTATTCCCTACAACTTGCAGCGATCATAATTTTGTCCCACTGTTAACGAAACAAATGTATACACATTCGTAACCCATTTCCGCTATAACCAACGCTCTAAGTTCCTTGCCTGACTTAACTTAAAAATACGCATCCACACGAACACACATACATCCATACCCATATATACACACATACTTACAACCACACATAAACGAAACCTTAATGGCATTTTGTCTGTATTTTGTCGAATTTTCGATTTTGTCTGCATTTTGTCACATTTTGAGATTTTCAATTTCATTCCATCTTCTTAGCTGCTTGACGAATGTTGTTATAAACTTCAAGAAACCTTAAGTTGCAGAACAATATTTTCCATGGATTAAATATATATATAATATATATTTATTTATTATCATTATTATATATATATATATATATATATATATATATATATATATATATATATATATATATCAACCACTCTCCGCTCCTTTGCGTGATGAGTGCCCGTTCATTGATAGATTCTTCCCTTTAAGCATAAATTATGGACAAAAAGAAAAAAAAACATTTCATTGTTCTCAAAAACAAATATTTATTTAATCAACATACTAACTCTTGTCAGTCTATTATTGAAAATTCCAAATACCTGAAAAACTAACCATCAAAAAAAATTGCTGAAAAAGAATTTAGATAAATATTTGCTAAGAGTGGGAAAAGATGAGATTAAATTTGACCAATATTGAAGCAAAACTTCAGACAGGCTGCAGCCCAGTTGGTTGGGGTTGTAGAATACACCGACTGCATCTCTGAAGAGGGGTAAGACCCCTACACGCAATGAGTGTCCTGATATGACACGAAACCATCTGATGGTGTCACTCAATAACTAAAGCTCTGGAAAATGTGGAGCACCCCTTCATTGCCATTGATCCCATCTCCACTCTGACCCGGAGTGGTTGCACCTGATAGAGTCCTATCTATGGGTCAATTAGAACTGTTTGAAGTTTAAACTGAATACAAATGGTGTTAAACTGAAACTCGCCAGAACTTCCAGTGGAGGTACCCGTGCTTTAATCGTTATAGTCGTACGAAATGGACACGGCGACACGAGTTCCAATTCTGGACGAGACTGATAGCATTTCACATAACACTAATAACCTTGGGAAAGGTGTGTCCAATTATTCTCCCTCCAGCTATGGGTAAATAGTAGGGCACACTGCGTTCTTCAGCCTAGGTGGGGCAACTAGTCTAAGAGAAGGAAAACTCTGAATTCAAACTTGTTAAACTCCGCTTAAAAATTGACCTTGTGTCATATCCTGTCCGAGCGGAGGGGTTGGTAAATATGGTTACATTGAAATGTTAATGTTTCATAGCAATACTTGAAAACCTTTAACTGCACCCAAATAAAACTATTGCAGTTAGACAGCAATACTTAAAGCCATTTAACTATGTGAAAACAAAGAATCAATACGAAATAAAATTAGTTGTCTAAATTTCTGAGACGAAGCTTGTTGATTTTTATCATAAAAGTTTTTCGGACTATTGTCTTCATCTTTATTGTTATTTCCACAACGTTTCGGTCGATATGTCCTCCGGCCGTCTTCAGGTGTTAGTTGTCTAAATTTCTGAGACGAAGCTTGTTGATTTTTATCATTAAGGTTTTTCGGACTATTGTCTTCATCTTTATTGTTATTTCCACAACGTTTCGGCCGATATGTCCTCCGGCCTTCTTCAGGTGTTAGTTGTCTAAATTTCTGAGACGAAGCTTGTTGATTTTTATCATAAAGGTTTTTCGGACTATTGTCTTCATCTTTATTGTTATTTCCAAAACGTTTCGGTCGATATGTCCTCCGGCCTTCTTCAGGTGTTAGTTGTCTAAATTTCTGAGACGAAGCTTGTTGATTTTTATCATAAAGGTTTTTCGGACTATTGTCTTCATCTTTATTGTTATTTCCACAACGTTTCGGTCGATATGTCCTCCGGCTTTCTTCAGGTGTTAGTTGTCTAAATTTCTGAGACGAAGCTTGTTGATTTTTATCATTAAGGTTTTTCGGACTATTGTCTTCATCTTTATTGTTATTTCCAAAACGTTTCGGTCGATATGTCCTCCGGCCGTCTTCAGGTGTTAGTTGTCTAAATTTCTGAGACGAAGCTTGTTGATTTTTATCATAAAGGTTTTTCGGACTATTGTCTTCATCTTTATTGTTATTTCCACAACGTTTCGGTCGATATGTCCTCCGGCCGTCTTCAGGTTTTAGTTGTCTAAATTTCTGAGACGAAGCTTGTTGATTTTTATCATAAAGGTTTTTCGGACTATTGTCTTCATCTTTATTGTTATTTCCACAACGTTTCGGCCGATATGTCCTCCGGCCTTCTTCAGGTGTTAGTTGTTTAAATGTCTGAGACGAAGCTTTTTGATTTTTATCATAAAGGTTTTTCGGACTATTGTCTTCATCTTTATTGTTATTTCCAAAACGTTTCGGTCGATATGTCCTCCGGCCGTCTTCAGGTGTTAGTTGTCTAAATTTCTGAGACGAAGCTTGTTGATTTTTATCATAAAGGTTTTTCGGACTATTGTCTTCATCTTTATTGTTATTTCCACAACGTTTCGGTCGATATGTCCTCCGGCCGTCTTCAGGTGTTAGTTGTCTAAATTTCTGAGACGAAGCTTGTTGATTTTTATCATAAAGGTTTTTCGGACTATTGTCTTCATCTTTATTGTTATTTCCACTGACAAAGGCAATGCTACCGTGGTTGGAATATTCCAACAAATTGGCAGACTTGATTGGCAAAGGTGGCTATAGTAAAGACCCTGAAGACGGAAAGGATGCTGTCACAAATCTTGAGTAAGAATAAAGATCTCATACCACTAACAAAATAGACAGCTAATTCAACATTACAGTAAGCTACCACAGATATATGGCCTTCCAAAAATTCAAAAGAATGGTATTCCATTGAGACCCATTGTCAGCAACCGAGGTTCAGCATGTTACCCATTGAGCCGCTTCCTTGTGGATGGTCTGGTTTCTTTGTTTAATGGCATATCAACTTTTGTAGGTTATTTAATGCCAGAGCCATTCTCCGAGAAGAACAGTAGTGGTACTATTTAACCCATAATTGGGAGGATAAGGGGGTTCATATCTTTCCCAAGGGTATTTGCCCGAAAGTGAACGTAATAGCGCGACTGGAATACGAACTCGCGTACTACGCTTTCGCAGTCCATCGCTTTAACCATTACGCCACGAGAACACCCTGCTTCCTTCTGGAGATCATCAACCCACGAACTGGTAAGTCCTGTGGAAATAACAATAAAGATGAAGACAATAGTCCTAAAACCTTAATGATAAATAAAATTATTCGTAAATTGAATTGTCCAGATCAGAACATCCGATAAACACTCACGCGTGACATACGGAATTATTGGACAGCTGTTTCGACCTTATTTGGTCTCATCAGTAGTGTATAGTGTGATCTCCCCGGCTGGAGATCGAACCAGTGGAGGAGATCACGGTATATCACGTAAGTGTTTGCTGGATTTTATAGTCATGGTGATTCAATTTATAAGATAATTCCTCTACTTAAAAAAGATGTGGAATTATTCGTGTAAGATAGGAATGTTTAAAACCGTTTAATGAAATGCGAAAATTATTGGAATTACATGACAATACATGAAACCAATTGACTGTGTGCAAATAAATGAAGAGTGCTGAATGGCTCTACTTGACACCACTTCAGTGTGCAAACAAATGATTGTTATTGAAAAGAATTATAAGTGTCAGATAGCAATACTTGAAACATTTAACTGTGTGAAAACAATAGTAATATTTTATTATGTACATACAATACCGTGGTGCCTTCAATGAGTTTCCAGAGTTTTTTGTACAGGCATTTAGAATTGTCGTAGACTCCTGAAAATTCCCTATGTTATTGCTAGACATCTTATGAGATGACTGACCAATTTTTTATGATTTCAGCTTCAAATAAACAGCTACAACAGCAATTGGAATACACCCTACTAAAGCCTGATTATCACAGCTGGTGAATTTCAAAAATCCAATCTGGACGTGAGGACACTTTAGAAGAACGATCTACAATAAAAATCTGTTTTAAACTTGGAAAAATGCCACACAAACGTATGGAATGCTTCAGACTGCTTTTCGACCATCTTGCATGAATCGAGCATTAGTTTTTGAGTGGCATAAGAGATTCAAGGAAGGCAGGGAGTCTGTGAGGGATGATGAGAGGTGTGGGAGTAGTGAGGAAGTCAATACACCACAGTTGACTGGCCAAAGGCTTAGGGTTAGGGTTACTATGTTGAGGTTTTAAGGGAGTTCAGGTAGAGATTCCTAGGGAAGAGGACAGTACTCTTCAAATCGGCTCAGTGGCATTTCCACCAAGACAATGTACCAGTCTACAACTCCATCCTTGTCACAGACTATTTGACCTAGATGGGCATCAAGACAGTTCCTCAGCCTCCCTATAGTCCAGACCTTGCTCCTTGGGACTTTTGGTTATTCCCTAAGCTCAGAGGCTGTCGTTATGAGACAATAGAGGAGATGAAAGAGGCTGTGACGAAGGTCATTGATACGCTCACACAAGAGGACTTCCATGGGGCCTTCCCGAAGTTGTTGGAACGGTACAACTAGTGTATTGCAGCCAGCGGAGATTACTTCGAAGGGGACTAGAGTTTCATGTGTGTACTATCAATAAAAGTGCCCATACGAAAAAAGTCTGCAAACTTATTTAATTATCCTCGTAACTTTAATTCTTTTAAAAATAAAATTACCAACAAACTGAAAACTAATCATTAATATTAAATCGAAATATTATTGTTTGATAGAAATATCGGAAACCATTTAACTGTGTGCAAACAAATTGTTTAAAATATTACCTACAAACTAATTGTTTACAATATGTGTATATATAAACAGGATTTGGCACAAAATAAAATACAAGAGTCTGGTTGGCAGAGGCTGTAGAATACAGAGGGGCCAGACCCCCAACAACTGTCCTATTATAACACTAAACAATCTGATGGTGAGGCTCGAGTAATGCTGGATTCAAACTCTTAAAAGTTGTATCTGTGTAATCGTCGACTTTACAAGAGACATGGATTAATATCGAACAACAAGTTGATTTGATCCTTTCGATTTAAACAACCAAAAATAATATTCGTTTAATCGTTTTTCTTGGGTTTTTCATAAAGTTGGCTTTCTACTTAAGCTACGATAATTTGGATGCACGTCTCAATTTCACATAGTAGTATCCGTGTATTCGTCGACCCGTAAGAGAAACAGGCAAGTATTCTTCAACATGTTAACCTTTTTATAAATACTGTTGATTAGAAATCACACAAAAAAATTAGTATCCGTATAATCGTCGACCCGTAAGAGAAACAGGCAAGTATTCTTCAACATGTTAACCTTTTTATAAATACTGTTGATTAGAAATCACACAAAAAAATTAGTATCCGTATAATCGTCGACCCGTAAGAGAAACAGGCAAGTATTCTTCAACATGTTAACCTTTTTATAAATACTGTTGATTAGAAATCACACAAAAAAATTAGTATCCGTATAATCGTCGACCCGTAAGAGAAACAGGCAAGTATTCTTCAACATGTTAACCTTTTTATAAATACTGTTGATTAGAAATCACACAAAAAAATTAGTATCCGTGTAATCGTCGACCTTCAAAAGAGACATTGACTCATATTCTTCAACAAGTGCTTTTCTACTAATGCTAAGATGATTTCACTCTGCCAAAAGTAGTATCCGTGTAATCGTCGACCTTCAGAAGAGATATTGAGTCATATTCTTCAACAAGTGCCTTTGTAATAATGCGAAAATGTCACACTGCCAAAAGTAGTATCCGTTTAAGAGTCCAGCTCCGAAAGAGACATTGACTCATATATATATATATATATATAAACAAGTGGCCTTCTACTAATGCTATAAAAATTTCACAGTGCCAAAAGTAGTATTCGTGTAAGTGTCGACCTTCAAAAGAGACATTGACTCATATTCTTCAACAAGTGGCCTTGTACTAATGCTTAGATGATTTCGCAATGCCAAAAGTAGTATTCGTGTAAGCGTCGACCTTCAAAAGAGACATTGACTCATATTCTTCAACAAGTGGCCTTGTACTAATGCTTAGATGATTTCGCAATGCCAAAATAGTATTCTTGTAATCGTCGACCTTGATTGGCCAAAGGGTTAGGGTTAGGGTTACTATGTTAAGATTTTAAGGGCGTTCAGAAAGAGATTCCTAGGGAAGAGGCCAGCATTCTTCAAATCGGTTCAGTTGCATTTCCACCAAGACAATGTACCAGTCCACAACTCTATCCTTCTCACAGACCAAGATGGGCATCAAGACGGTTCCTCAGCCTCCCTATAGTCCAGACCTTGCTCCCTGTGTCTTTTGGTTATTCCCTAAGCTCAGAGGCTGTCGGTATGAGACAATTAAGGAGATGAAAGAGGCTATGACGAAGGTCATTGAAACGCTCACACATAAGGACTTCCATGGATCCTTCCAGAAGTAGATGGAACGGCACAACAAGTGCATTGGAGCCGGAGGAGATTACTTCGAAGGGGACTAGAGTTTCATGTGTGTACTATCAATAAAAGTGCCCATTCGAAAAAAAAGTATGCAAACTTATTTAATGATCCTCGTATTATTGAACTACAATTAGCACAATTTCTGATATTGTTTCACATTTTACGTGTCCATCCACCATTTTATACTTCAGGGTTTTTTTTGGGGGGAGGGAGAATTTCATGATGAAACTAACCACTGATTCAACGCGAAGGAATCAGCTTTTGTCTGGAGAGGGCGTTACTAAAACTATAGAAGACGACCAACTAATTCTTTTTCATAATTTCCAAAAGGGGTCAATATCATTCAAAAAGTTCTCAGCCCAGTTTGCCAGGGCTGTAGAATACACCGACTGTATCTCTGCAGGGGGGGTAAGACCCCCTTCCTCAACGAGTGTCCTTGATATGATATTAGATAATCCGATTGTTGTATATTGACCTCCGACCCGGCCAGGCAGTCAAAATAGGATATGAACCTGTGTAAATAACAGGTACATCAAGTCGAGAAATATCAGAATATAAACTTGACCGTGGGCGGGTTGAATGAGTGCGATTTGTGACGCTCACAAGAAGAATGTGGATGTCGAACTATTATATAACTCAGTGTACAGGAAGTTCAATCAGATGGAGATCAGATGAGTTGGAGATCAGATGAGGTGGAGATCAGATGCGGTAGAGAAAACCAGCACCCAGCAGAGTGGGCCCCCAGGCCCCCTATTGAGCAGTTGCAGAGAAGATTCTGGAATGAGGAACATGTCCCAGTGAGGTTGGGCCCCCAGGACCCCGGTTGAGCCGCCCAGGAGAACGGGAAAGAAACGCTGTCATGGCCAATAGAGTGGGGGGTCAATATGTTGCAGTTCTGTTCGGTCTCCAACTCCCTCTCACGCACAACCCTTTCAATAAAGTGAGAGGTATATTTTTCTAAAGAACTGTGTCGCCGTTAGGATTCTGCATGCATATGAGTATGTATAGTGTTCATGGCTATATAACACGATTGAAAGGCTCCAGTCCTGAAGCTTCAGCTAATATGGATTACCCTTTCGTTGCCATTGATCCCTGGTCCACTCTGGCCCGCAGTGGTAGCATCTGAAAGGGTTATATCAACGGGTCAGATAGAACTGTTTGAGATTCAAATACGGACCCGAAGTGGTAGAACCTGAAAGAGTACAATCTATCGATCAGATAGAACTGTTTGACATTAAAACTCGGGCCCGGAGTGGTAGCCCATGAAAGAGTACTATCTATGAGTCAAGTAGAACTGTTTGACATTTAAAAACGGGCCTGGAGTGGTAGCTCATGAAAGGGTCATATCTATGGGTCAAATTGGACTGTGTGACATTTAATCTCTGTGCAAACAAATGACTTATGCTAAACTGAATTGTCTGAAATTGAACATTTTGATCACTTGACTGTGTGCAAACAAATGACTGATGTTTAATTGAATTGTTAGTGATACATAGCAATACTTGGAACCATTTAACTGTGTGTAAACGTATGAGCATGTTGAATAAAAAAATTCGTGCTAAATAGCAATACTTGTAACCACTTCACAGTCTGCAAACAAAGGATTAATATCAAATAAAATTATTAGTATGAGATAGTAATAATGGAGGTGCCCGTGGTGTAATGGTTATCGTCGTTGGAAATTGACACGACGACACGAGTTCAAATCCTGGACAAGACTGATTGCATTTCACATAGTACTAATACCCTTGGGAAAGGTATGAATCCAATAATTCTCCCTCCAGCTATGGGTAAATAGCAGGGTAGACTAGGTTCTTCAGCCTTGGTGAGGCAACTAGTCTAGAAGGAAAACTCTGAATTCAAACCTGTTAAACTCCACTTAAAAAAATCGACCTTGTGTCATATCCTGCCCGAGCGGAGGGGTTGGGTAAATTTGAGATAGTAATAATTGAAATCATTTAAGTGTGTGCAAACAAATGAGTCCAACTCAATTCAAAATGAAGCTACGAGGATCATTAAATAAGTTTCCAGACTTTTTTCGTATGGGCACTTTTATTGATAGTACACACATGAAACTCTTCGAAGTAATCTCCTCCGGATGCAATACACTTGTTGTACCGTTCCAACAACTTCTGGAAGACCCCATGAAAGTCCTCTTGCGTGAGCGTGTCAATGACCTTTGTCATAGCCTCTTTCATCTCCTCAATTGTCTCATAACGACAGCCTCTGAGCTTAGGGAATAACCAAACGTCACATGGGGACAAGGTCTGGACTATAGGAAGATTGAGGAACTGTCTTGACGCTCATATTGGTCAAGTAGTCTGTGACAAGGATCGAGTTGAGGACTGGTGGAAATGCCACTGAGCCGATTTGAAGAATGCTGGCCTCCTCCCTAGGAATCTCTTCCTGAACTCCCTTAAAACCTCAACATAGTAACCCTAGCCCTAACCATTTGGCCAATCAACTCTGGTGTATTGACTTCCTTACTCCTCCCACACCTCTCATCATCCCTCACAGACTCCCCGGCTTCCTTGAATCTCTTATGCCACTCAAAAACTAATCCTCGATTCGTGCAAGATGCTCCAAAAGCAGTCTGAAGCATTCTATATGTTTCCGGGACATTTTTTCCAAGTTTAAAACAGAATTTTATTGCATATCGTTCTTCTAAAGTGTCCTCACGTCAAGATTGCATTTTTGAAATTCACCAGCAGTGACAATCAGGCTTTAGTAGGGTGTATTCCAATTGCTGCTGTAGCTGTTGATTTGAAGCTGAAATCATATATCTTGGTCAGTCATCTCATAAGATGTATAGCAATAACATAATGAATTTTCAAGAGTCTACGACAATTCTAAATGCCTATACAAAAAAGTCTGGATATTTATTGAAGGCACCACGTATTTGAGAAAATCATCTCTTTAATACCTCTGTCTGTCTGTCTCTGTCTCTCTTTCATCTTTTTTAGTATTTTATCCAATCTTATATTACTTTCTCCATTTCGGTAAGGAATTCAAGAAAGTTTTATTCATATCTATCCAACGTCTTTTAAAGACTCTAGGTTTCAATTTTGACTGTAAATGTGCGTTTCCTCGTGTTTTGTAATTTACAATGGACTTCGGGGGTTATTATAATATAGTGAGCATTATTTTATATTTCAATTACATGAACATAACGTCTTTAGAAAAAAAGAAAGAAAGAAAGAAAGAGTTTAAGATAGAGAGATAGAGAGGGGAGAAATGAAAAAAGAAACAACCAATTTGAGAAAGAAAGAAAGAAAGAAAGAAAGAAAGAAAGAAAGAAAGAAAGAAAGAAAGAAAGAGTTTGAGATAGAGAGATTGAGAGAGGAGAAATGAAAAAAGAAACAATCAATTTGAGAAAGAAAGAAAGAAAGAAAGAAAGAAAGAAAGAAAGAAAGAAAGAAAGAAAGAGTTTGAGATAGAGAGATAGAGTGAGGAGAAATGATAAAAGAAACAACCAATCTGACATAGATAGATAAAGAAAGAAAGAAAGAAAGAAAGAAAGAAAGAAAGAAAGAAAGAAAGAAAGAGTCTGAGATAGAGAGATAGAGAGAGGAGAAATGAAAAAAGAAACAACCAATCTGACATAGATAGATAGATAGATAGATGTTGGAAAAGTTGAGAAACATGTTTTCTTTTCTTTTGAAAGTTTCCATATTTTACAAAAATCCGTACTGCTCTTTGAAGGAAATAGCAAAGAAAATTCACTTAAACAGGCTTCAATTTTGACTTGATAAGGGCGCTTACACTTCTTTTTTTGTTTTGTAATTTACAATGGGTTTTAAAGGTTATTATAATATTTAGAGCCTTTTTCTATATTTCTATTGTATGACCATTACTTAGATAGATAGATAGATAGATAGATAGATAGATAGATAGATGTTGTTAGTTTATATTTTTTTTAAATCCACGCAGCCATTTTAAAAGAGATTGCAAAGAAACTTCACTCAAACAGATTTCAAATTAGACTGTAAATGCGCGATTCCTCGCTTTTCTCGAAATTTCATAGTAATTTAAAGGGTGCTCCAAATATTTTGAGCATTATTTTATATTTCAGTTATATGGGACCCCGTGACTTCTGGCCTTGTGCCACAACTAAACAAAACAGAGTAAATAACTTTTTAATAAGTGCAGATAAATTAGGAGAAGTACTCTATAATTAGTATTTAAGAGTTATTTCTCATATGAAATTATAATGATCGGGGTGAGTGTAAACACAGGCTCCACACAGTTACTAACTTGCAAATTGAACTGGAAAAGATATTATTCTCCATGGGCGAGCATTTTAACATTATTGTGTTAACAAAAATCACTTTTCGATGTGTCATTTTTCATTATTACGGTAACATTTATTCAAAAACCATTCATTGTCATTATATATATATATAACCTACCGTTCTGCACCAACAGAATGCGGCTCAAGGTCAGTTTTAAGCAGAGTTTCACGGGTTTGAATTCAGAGTTTTCCTTCTCCTAGACTGGTTGCCGTACCAAAGTTAATGAGTCTAGTCTGACCTACTATTTACCGATAGCTACAGAGAGAGTAGTTGGATTCATACCTTTCCAAGGATATCAAACTGGTAACTGTTTTATTCTCCAACAATCTCTCTCCCTCTCTCTCTCTCTCTCTCTCTTTCTCTCTCTCTCTCTCTATCTATCTATCTGTCTATCTGTCTATCTCTTTTCATATCTTTATCGATCTATCATTCTCCACATTTCCATCATCAATCTATCTATCTATCAGACGGATAATTGTGTTATTCTAACATTATAAAATTATTACGTTTGCAAAAATCACTCTACGATGTGCCTTTTTTTCTACATTATGGTAACATGCATTACAAAATCCCTTGCTTGCAACATATATATATATTTACTAATCTAATATCTACCAGCATTCACGGTACCAAAAAAACACCAAAAAAAACCGCCAGGAACAAGAGGTAAAAGTATCTCGAATCACCGCCCGGGGGAAAAAGAAAAAAATTATAGGTCAAAAAGAAAGAAAAGGCCAACCTCGTCCGCCCCTTGAAAAAAATCAAGGGATACGCAGTCAGTTGATCAAAAGAAAACTGAAAACCTTCCGCAAATCCTGCAATCCTACAATTACAAGAGTGCTCAACACAAGTGGAGCCAATTATAAAATTAACTTAAATCGCGAGTTCGAAATCTTCTACTAAAGTTTCACCTTATCGGATCATCAGGAAGCCGAAGTTAGGCTTCCTGATGATCCGATAAGGTGAAACTTTAGTAGAAGATTTTCGACTCGCGATTTAGGTTAATTTTATATATATATATATATATATATATATATATATATATATATATAAGAGGGAATGAAATGAATCGGACTGAATATATAAGGAAAAAAAACAGACGAAAGCTATATATTTGATATAGTTAATGAAATATTTATCATTCATTTAGTCATGAATGCATCAACTACAAAATATATATATTTCGTTCGTTCACACACACACACACACACATATATATATATATATATATAGGAGGTATCATACAATAACTGATGTTTATACAACAGCATTGCTTCTAACAAAGCCCTTCATCAGATGATGACTCTGGGTTCAGGCATGGTTTCGGGCGAAGCATCATTACCACTAGCCCAGAGAGCCCTAGCAGTATCTCACGACACCACCAGACTAGTCAGATTATATATATATATATATATATATACTGATAACGTCATTGTATCTTGTGATGTATAATTTACAATGGGCTATAAAGTTTTGAGGTGCCCGTGGTGTAATGGTTATCGTCGTTGGAAATAGATACGGCCACACGAGTTCAAATCCTGGACGAGACTGATTGTATTTCGCATAGCACTGATATATTTTGGAAAAGTATGAATCCAGTTTATACTACCTCCAGCTATGGGTAAATAATACCTCCAGCTATGGGTAAATAGTAGGCAACAAGTCTAGGAGAAGGAAAAGTCTAAATTAAACTTGTTAGACTCCACTTAAAAATTGACCTGATGTAACTTCTTACCTTTGCAGAGGGGTTCGCAAATACATCTACAGGGTGGAACGATAAAATTGTCGTCCTAAAAAAAACAACACTACAGCTTTATTTTAAAACTTTTATTGAAAAAAATCAATTCAGGTAACTTGATATGTAGTAGAGCCGATATCTATTCAATGTAGCCGCCTTCAGCCTCAATCACCGTCTCGATACGGATCCGGAACAGGGGATCACCACACTGTTCAGCACATCCAGGTACACATTGGTGTTGACTTTCAAGCCGACTTCGAAGATGTGAGGTGGCATGATGTAACCCTCACTTGAAACCACACCAAAAACCATAACTGTAGCGGAAACTTTGTTTTCATCATCCTGGGCACGTCCCTGTTATTCGTGGCAATCCAGATTTGCATTTTGAGGGTGCTGGCAATGGTCCTGTTGTCATAACTTGGATCGGTAGAGGCATGAGTTGTACAGCGGCGCATCTCCGATCTCGCTCGTTGAACATTGTGTCACTTTTAGACATGATAGAAGGCTCCTATCACTTTTGGGATTTGTACACAACTGGTCAACTAGTAGATGGTCTACAACAAAAAAAGAAAACCGGTTTTCATTAAACAGAAATGGTATCATGTCGTTTTTTCTAGGGCGATAATTTTATCGTTCCACCCTGTAAAGTTTATAACAAGGTTAGGTAGTTGCGTCTCTAGTTTATTTATCGTCTTACCTGTCGCTTCTGTTCTCACCAGGATGAATAAGCAACAATTTACTTCCGAACACGTCTTAATTTACAATTTCTTCTATATATAATAACTATGTACATCGAGGAGTGCTTGTTGGCCCCTTGGAACCAACAAAAGTTTTCCCGTTTCCGTCTGATCACATGACTTCTTAACCCAATTCATCTTACCCTTGAGGTCAACGTCAGTCACACACACCAAGTGACACAATGGTATCTTTCCATCCGCTTTACGGTTGATTTATCTGCATTAACTACAATAATAGATCTCACCCAGAGTTATGTGGCAAAATTCAGAGCATCGTTTGATCATGCCCTTGCAGCTCAGTTGGCTAAAACTATCCATATTTACCAACCCCTCCGCTCGGGCAGGATATAACACAAGGTCAATTTTTAAGCGGAGTTTAACAGGTTTGAATTCAGAGTTTTCCTTCTCCTAGACTAGTTGCCTCTCCAAGGCTCAAGAACCCAGTCTGCCCTACTATTTACCCATAGCTGGAGGAAGATTAGTTGGATTCATACCTTTCCCAAGGGTATTAGTGCTATGGGAAATGCTATCAGTCTCGTGTCCATTTCCTACGACGATAACCATTATACCACGGGCTATAACTATAAGTGTTCGATTGCAATACTTGAAACCATTTAACTATGTGCAAACAAATGAGCTTTGGCTGTAAAATACAACAACTCCCTCTCTAAACCCTAAACCATTTTTTTTTCATCATACAACGTGTGAAAGCACGTGCGATACCCTGGCCTCATCAGCCGCCAACCAGGGTGATAACACAGTTTTGGTAGCTCAATGCTGAGACTACAGTGTTGAAGCTCTGGGTAATGAAGAGTACGCCTTCATTGCCATTGCTCCCAGGACCACTCTAACCCGGAGTGGTAGCATCTCAAAGGGTCCCATCTATAGGTGAAATAGAACTGTTTGACATTTTAAACTGTTTGAAAGCAAATGACTTATGTTAAATCGAATTGTGAGAAAGATAACTGTTTGATCATTTAACTGTGTGCAAACAAACGAATAATATTTAATAAATGCGCCAAGTGTCAGTAGAATGCTATCAGGTAAGCAGAGAATATGAAGACTCGTTTTTAGATGTGTAATTGAACTTTGACCTGTATGAACTACAGCATAGATAGATAGATGTTCAAATCGGTGATATATATATATAGAGAGAGAGAGAGAGAAAGAGAGAGAGAGAAAGAGAGAGAGAGAAAGAGAGAGAGGGGGTGGAAGAGAGAATGTTGAAAATGATGAAATAGATAGACGAAAATCTTCAGATATATAGATGTTGAAAGTGCTGACTGGTAGAAAGATAGATAGAGAGAGAGGGAGAGAGAGACAGAGACAGAGAGAGAAATTGAAAATGTTTCGATAGATGAATAGATAGATAGATAGATAGATGAAAATGTTCAGATGTATATATGTTGAAATTGTTGACAAATATATATATATATATATATATATATATATAGAGAGAGAGAGAGAGAAAAATGTTGAGATAGATAGATAATGATCAGATATATAGATGTTGAAATTGCTGACAAAGAGAGAGAGAGAGAGAAAGACAGAGGGAGAGACAGAGAGAGAAGTTGAAAATGTTTCGATAGATAGATAGATTGATGAAAATGTTCAGATGTATATATGTTGAAATTGTTGACAAATATATATATATATATATATAGACAGAGAGAGAGAGAGAGAGAGAGAGAGAAAATGTTGAGATAGATAGATGGATGGAAGGAGTAAAGAGAGAGAAACGAACTGAGATTGATAGATAGATAGAAAAAAATGTTCATATATATATAGATGTCACCGGCTAATTGGCCTAGTGGGTAGAGTGTTCGCCAATGGTCCGGGAGACCTGGGTTCAATCCCAGGTCGCGTCATACCAAAGACTTTAAAAATGGTACTTGATACCTCCTTGCTTAACACTCAGCAATGTAGGGTACGTATCAAGTGTAAAATGGAGCAATCCAGGGAAAGGAGTAGCGCCCTCCCCTACACCTCGGTGTAGTAGCTTATTGAAAAGGAAACTTTCTGGTCCCCCTCGACTACGGTCGCCAACTTTACTTATATATAGATGTTGAAATTGCTGACACAGAGAGAGAGAAAGAGAGAGAGGGATAAGTTGAAAATGTTGAGATAGATTTAGATTGTTGAGATAGATAGATAGATAGATAGATGAAAATGTTTAGATGTATATATGTTAAAATTGCTGACAGATATATATATATATATAGAGAGAGAGAGAAAGAGGGGGGTGAGAGAGAGAGAATATTGAAAATATTGAGATAGATAGATAGATAGATAGATAGATGAAAATGTTCAGATGTATATATGTTGAAATTGCTGACAGATAGATAGATAGAGAGAGAGAGAGAGAGAGAGAGAGAGAGAGAGAGAGAGAACGTGTGTGTGTGTGTGTGTGTGTGTGTTGAAAATGTTTAGATAGATGAAAATGTTCAGATATATAGATGTTTAAATTGCTGACAGAGAGAGAGAGAGAGAGAGAAAAGAGATTGACATACAGAGAGACAGAGGGAGAGACAAAGAGAGAAATTAAAAATGTTGAGATCGATTGAAATTGTTGAGATAGATAGATAGATAGATAGATAGATAGATGAAAAGGTTGAATGAGTTCAGGATGCCCATCCTTTTCAACCCAAGGGGCACAAAGCTTAACCCAGGAGACTCTAATGCCGTGATCTTAGGAGGACAGAAAAAAAAGCAACTAAATTCACAAGTTAACAACCCTAATTTATCAATGGAACATTTCAAACCCCAAAAAGATGTGATATCAGATTTAAATGAAGAAGTTGACAGATAGAGTACGTCAAACAAGTGATGATTTGACAATTATTCACAGTAATTGCATACCAAACATGCTCACAACTTACTGTATGTGAGTGATATATTTGGGAAATTGTCCAGGTAGAAACACATAGTTCTTATCGAAATCAAGTGTTGTATATTGACCTCCAACCCAGCCAAACATGCCATTCCAAAGACGGCGGAAGTGCATATTCCATTGGCGTAAGCGGGCTTGGCTGACAATATAGGACAAGGTAAAATCCCGCGGTACAGTCACAGACTGATGCACCGGAAGAGAGTGACCTGTGAACAGCATGACAGACATTTCCGCTCGATGACAATCAAACATGCCATTCCAAAGACAGCGGAAGTGACACATTCCGATGGCCAGTTATGGGGAGATATTGAGTGGGCGATTGAACTATTATATAACTCGGTGAAGACAGCAAGTCAGTTAGTTGGAGATCAGATGAGTTAGAGACAAGATGCGGCAGAGAGAACAGCACCCAGCGGAGAGGGCCTCCGGTTGGGCAGTCCAGGAGAACGAGAACGACACACGGCAATGTCCGGAGGGGCTAGGGAGGTCAATAAGTTACAGTCTTTGTTCAGTCTCCGACTCCCTCTCACACACAACCCTTTCAATAAAGTGAGAGGTATATTTTTTAAAAGAAGTCTTCGCTCGTCTTTATTATTGCGTCAATATGTATTCTGCATGTATATATATATATATATATATATATATATATATATGCATATTTATTGTATGTGGCTATACAACATTTGTATAATTTGGTGCCGATGCCAGTTTCATGTCGTTCACGGCGGGAAAGAAAGAATGCAGAAGCAGAATACGGCCCTTCAAAACGAAGGAGACGCGAAAAGGACAAAGAAAAATGCTGGGAAAAAACGAGAAGAAAAGAAAGAACAAAGGAAAAACTGCAACATGCTGAATGGAAAAAAGAAAGAAGAAAAAACAAGAACCAACCGGCAACAAAAAGAGAAAAGAGAGAGAAACGCCTAAGAAACTGTAAGTAAATTGCTCATTCTCTCTGCTGTCGATTAATAGTTGGGTTCGTGAAAAAAGAATTTAAATTGATTATAATGGTGAAAGGATAAGTTTTAATGACAAGGGTCTTTCTAGAAGGATAAAATTGGAAATAATTTTTTAAAAAAGATATGTGTGATCCCTAGATAAAAATTATGATTACTGCTATGTGTAATATTGTATCGTAGTGAGGGAGAGAAAAAGAAAGGGTAAGAAGGAATTATGTGGGCAGGAAAAGAAGGGAAAGAAAGGTGACTATGGGACAGTTACTGTCCGTTTTTTGAGTGACACTTTATGGTAAACAATATACAACACAAAGGTGTCACAGGCAAGAAACTTGAACTTCAAATTTTCTTAAGATCAAGCTGTAATTGAACTTTTTCGCAGTCAACATCGAAAAGGAAGAGAAAATTTTCAAAATTAGATGAAGGACCCCACAGAGGAGCCTAGAGGGCCCGCAACCCGCATGTTGGGGGTCTCTTGGTATGCAAGCAATATGATGGCGTAGTGGTTACAGTCGTCGAAAATAAACTCTGCAAGGCGAGTTCAAATCCAGGGGGCGTTTGCTTGTGTTTCACTTCGAACTAAAGACATGAACCCATTTGTCCTCGCCTATTCTCATCTAGGGGCAAATATTAAGGCATACTGGGTTTTGTAGATCATCAAAGAAAATTCCGAATATTGGACTGCATTTCGACCGATATATTCTTCGGCCTTCCCCATGTTGTCCACAACTATGAGATTGAGAACATCATTTCACTCTAAATATCTTTATCTTTGCTGTTTGTTTTTTTTTTGGGGGGGGTGCATTTTGACCATTATGTTCTTCGGCCTTCCTCGTGTGGTTGACTGATAGGAGATTAAATTTTCACCGAGGTTGATATGCTATTAAGCAAAAAAGGAAATGACTACCTTTACACCCTTTAAGCTAAAACATTCATCAGCGTAATACAATTAACCATTACGTCCTTCGAATTTCCCGTAGAAACTATGATAAATACAGACTACGCAGATGATACAGTGCTTCTCGAAAATATACCGACCCAAGCCGAATCCCAAATGCGTAGTCTGGAGCAAACAACAAGAGGCATTGGCCTCTACATGTACACAATGTTCCTGTGTGTTAAACAAGAAGGAGTAATCTCCTCTGAAATTAGAATAACCAGCTCACATACCTCGGCACCAATGTCTCTTCAACTAAAAGCCACGTCAACATATAGATAGAGTAGACGTAGGCTGCTATTGACAATTTGTCGATCATATAGAAATCTGGTCACTTTGATAAATAAAACGGCATTTCTTACAAGCAATGGCCACATCAGTGCTATTGTATGGCTGCACCGCCTTGATGCATACGAAACACTTGGAGAGAAAAAGAACATTGGAATTACGCGTTGTATTGAACAAATCTAGGAAGCAGCACCCCACAAAAGAGCAGCTGTATGGCCACTTACCTCCTATCTCACAAACCATTTACGTTTGACGATCAAGACATACTGGATACTGCTGGGGAAGTAAGAACGAATTCAAAAGTGACGTTCTCATATATGTTACTCCTCCACATACTGGAACCAGTGTTGGCCGACTAGCAAAGACTTATATATACGTGGTGCCTTCAATAAGTTTCCAGACTTTTTTTGTACAGGCATTTAAAATTGTCGTAGACTCTTGAAAATTCAGTATCTTATTGCTATATATCTTATAAGATAACTGACAAATTTTTATGATTTCAGGTTCAAATGAACACCTACAGCTGGAATTGGAATACACCCTACTACTGATTGCCACAGCTGGGGAATTTCAAAAATGCAATCTGATACTTTAGAAGAACGATATGCAATAATATTCTGTTTTAAACTTGGAAAAAATGCTGCCACAGAAACGTATGGAATGCTTCGGACTGCTTCTTGACCATCTTGCATGAATCAAGCATCAGTTTTTGAGTGGCATAAGGAAGTCAGGGAGTCTATGGGGGATGATGAGAGGTGTGGGAGGAGTAAGGGAGTCAATAACCCAGGGTTGATTGGTCAAAGGGTTAGGGTTAGGGTTACTATGTTGAGGTTTTAAGGGAGTTCAGAAAGAGATTCCGTCAGAAGAGGCCAGCCCTCTTCAAATCGGCTCAGTGGCATTTCCAGCAGGACAATGTACCAGTCCACAACTCCATCCTTGTCACAGGCTATTTGACCCAGATGGGCATCAAGACACTTCCTCACCCTCCCTATAGTCCAGACCTTGCTCCCAGTGACTTTTGGTTATTCCCTAAGCTCACATGCTGTCGTTATGAGACAACTGAGGAGATGAAAGAGGCTGTGACGAAGGTCATTGACACGCTCACACAAGAGGACTTTCATGGGGCCTTCCAGAGGTTGTTGATACGGTACAACAATGACATTGCATCCGGAGGAGATTACTTCGAAGGGGACTAGAGTTTCATGTGTACTATCAATAAAAGTGCCCATACGAAAAAAGTCTGGTAACTTATTTAATGATCCTCGTTTATTAGCTCTTTGCGGACAATGGATGCTGTCTAGACGTCTTGCCAGGAACGATAGACGATAAGGACGGATAACGAGAGAGAATCAAGGGTATCCGTACTCTCAGTACAATTTGAAGAAGGTGATTAATTACACAAGAGGTGTCAAATCCAAGGATTCAAAAGAGCCATTACATTCTGGGGAAGAGTCTCAACATACCAAGAGGGAAATGGGGTGGAAGACGTGGTTTCGACAAAGTATATTACTAACCTACAATATAAGTGATAGACTGCTATTTCTTTAATTCTTTCTTCAGCAAAATGAATATTCATATGATAGTAGGATATGTGAGTTATGCTTTGTTTTGCTTGGGTTTTATGGCATATCAACCATTATAGGTTATTTAATGCCAAATCCTTTTTATACATATATATTAAATATATTTGATTTGGTTGGGTTTTATGGCATATCAACCATTGTAGGTTATTTAATGCCAAATCCTTTTTATACATATATATCAAATATATATTATCTGATTTGATTTGGTTTTATGGCATATCAACCATTGTAGGTTATTTAATGCCAAATCCTCTTTATACATATATATTAAATATATAGGATTTGGTTTGGTTGGGGTTTATGGCATATCAACCATTGTAGGTTATTTAATGCCAAATCCTTTTTATACATATATATCAAATATATATTATTTGATTTGGTTTGGTTTTATGGCATATCAACCATTGTAGGTTATTTAATGCCAAATCCTCTTTATACATATATATTAAATATATATGATTTGGTTTGGTTTTATGGCATATCAACCATTGTAGGTTATTTAATGCCAAATCCTCTTTATATATATGCCCTAAAACTCAACCAAACCAAATCATAGATATTTAATGTATATGTATAAAGAGGATATATATATATATATATATATATATATATATATATATATTGTAAGTTATTTAATATCAAATCCTTGGTATACATATATATTAAATATATGATTTCTAAACACATTTTGTAGATAACGTTTTTAAACTACCCTGAGCTAATTTTTTTTTTTTTTTTTGTAAACTGTTAAATAGTTTCACTTATTTCCATCCAATATGAATGATTTTATTTACGATTAATCATTTGTTGGTACACAGATATTTTCAGATATTGTATCACTACCAATTCAATTAAACATTAGTTATTTGTTTACCCACAGTTAAATGATCAAACAGTTCTATTTCAAGCAATTCAGTTTAGCATAATTCAACAAAGTTAAATGGCTCCAAGTATTGCTATTTATCACTAACAATTCAATTAAGCATCAGTCATTTATTACACACTGTTAAATGATCAAATAGTTCTATTTCAAACAATTCAGTTTAGCATGTCATTTGTTTGTACTTTATTTAAATGTCAAATAGTTCTATTTGACCCAGAGATGGGACCCTATCAGGTGCTACCACTCCGGGTCAGAGTGAACCTTGAAGCAATGGCAATGAAGTGGTACTCAACATTTCCCAAAGCTCCAGGATAACTGGAGCTTCATCATCAGATTGGTTAATGTCATAATCAGGACACTCGTTGGGTTGGGGTCTTACACCTTTGCAGAAATGCAGTCTATGTATTCTACAGCACCTGCACCCATCATCTTCATATTTGAAAAATTACAAAATGTCGAAATTGCACAATAAAAAGCAAAATTGAGAGTTTTATCACAGTGAAAAAAATAGCAGATATCATTTCTGTTTATTAAACAATCCGCTTGGGCGCCTCCAGTGTTGTAATGGTTAACAAGCTATACTAGCAAGCTTTTACAAGTGAGTATGAGTCTCATTGGGTGCCCTATTCATACTGCCTTGTGCCACATCTAAGCAAAATCGCTTAATGAAACTACTAATTAACAATCCGCTACTAGTCTTTTTAATTGGAATCATTTTGAGATGAGGCTTCTTCATCTGCGAATTTTTTTTTTTTAATTTATTGCGGACTTTTTGTCCTCATCTTGGTAGTTTTTGTGTTGTTTCTTCTTCACTACGTTTCGGCAAAATTTCACCTCTGGCCTTCTTCAGGTGATTAACGTCGGTGCCCGTGGCGCAGCGGATAGTGGCGTTGAGTCTCTACAGTTTCAGGTGAGCATTTTCAGAAGATAGCGGTTTCAATTCCTACCCAAGCCGGCCAGAGGTTTACTTGGTAAAAAAAAAAACGTGGTGCGATAGACAACAACTATGGAAGGCGTTTAATTACTGGGGATACAGTTACAAGACTCAGCATTCCTATCCGAGGTCGCGGTAAATCACCTGAAGAAGGCCAGAGGTGAAATTTGGCCGAAACGTAGTGAAAGAAGAAACAACACAAAGACTACCAAGATGAGGACAAAAAGTTCGCAATAAATAAAAATTAAAATAATTCTCAAATCCGCTTTTTAATCCCTCATCCAGCTTTGTAGAAGAACAGCAGTGATACTATTTAACCCATACCTGGGGGGGGGAACCGGGATTCGAACCCGCTTACTTCAAGGTCTCAGTTCAATAAATTAACCACTACACCGCGGAGACAGCCTCACTCATCTTGGTAAATGTTAGGAGGTGCCCGTGGTGTAATGGTTATCGTCGTAGGAAATGTACACGGTGACACGAGTTCAAATCCTGGACGAGACTGATTGCATTTCACATAGCACTAATACCCTTGGGAAAGGTATGAATCCAATTATTCTCCCTCCAGCTATGGTTAAATAGTAGGGCAGACTAGGTTCTTCAGCCTTGGTGAGGCAACTAGTCTAGGAGAAGGAAAACTCTGAATTCAAACCTGTTAAACTCCGCTTAAAAATTGACCTTGGGTCATATCCTGCCCGAGCGGAGGGGTTGGGTAAATAGGATCTTGGTAAATGTTTTCGAACAGATCTATTTGATATATAGATGGGACCCTAACAGGTACCACCACCTACAGACAGAGTGGACCTGGGAGTAATTGCAATGATGAGGTGACTCCATACTTTCCAGAAGGAGCCTCACTACCCGATGTTATAAGCAGGACACTTATGATTAAGTGAATGTGGGTGCAAACCTTATACAATTATTGATTTACCTATTGGATTGAAATTGCTTTCTTGGTATGGTATCTTCTGTTTAATGGCATATCAACCTTCTTGGGTTATCAAATGACGAAGTGATCCTTGTAGGAAAAAAGCAGTGATGTTATTTAGATACTATTTGACCCATAGCTGAGGAGATGAGGGGTTCATACATTTTCAAAGAATATTGGTCGAAAAGTGATCTAGCTTACTTGGGTTACTTTTTTTAATGGCCTATCAACCTTCATGAGTTATTTTATGCCAAAGCCATCCTTGTAGAAGGACAGTAGTGATAGTATTTAACCCATAGCTGTGGGATAAGGGGTTTCATACCTTTCCAAAAGGTATTAGTCGAAAAGGGATTTGGCTTAGTTGTTGTTGGTTTTTTGTTTTGTTTCGTTTTTAATTTGTTTATTGGCCTATCAACCTTTCTGGGTTATTTAATGCCAGTCATGCTTTTAGAAGAACTGTAGGGATACTATTTAACCTATAGCTGAGGGATAAGGGAGTTTATGCCTTTCCAAATATCCGAAAATTAACGTAATAGCACGACTGGAATTCGAACTCGCTTCCTAGGATGACAGAGTCCTGGATATTAGCCGCTACACCACTGGGACTACCACAAGAGGTATCTCTTGATACGCTCATGGTAAGTGGAATATATGAAATCGTACAAAATATAGGAGGATAGCCCCCTGTTTTCCCTCTGCCAAAGGGGAAATAGTATCATTGTTCTTCTACAAGAAGAGCTTTAGCAGTAAATAACCCACGAAAGTTGATATGCCATTAAACTAAATAACCAAAGGAAACCTTGCCTAGTCTGTTAGGGCTGTAGAGTACACCATCTGCATCTCTGCAGAGGGGTAAGACACCCCTAACCAATGTCCAGGATATAACACTAAACAATCTGATGGTGAGGTTCGAGTACTGCTGGAGCTTTGGGGAATACGGAGCACCTCTTCATTGCCATCGCTCCCAGGTCCCCTCTGACCTGGAGTGGTAATACCTGATAGGATGCCATCTATGGGTCAAATAGAACTAAACTGCAGAAAAGAAAAAAAAAGAAAAGAAAACATACCATATGTAAATAAATAAACAGACCCAGAGTTAAGCAAGTCAAGAATAATTTTAGAAGATAAATTAACTGTTTTAATACCAAGTTTATTCAAATTATTTTTTGTCACGTTAATGGAAGAATTATTAGGTATTATTTTAATGAGTTTATAAGGAAGTTTTGTAATGTTAAAAGGTATATTGATGAAGGTTTGTGTAGTGGATTTTGAGGGCTTTAGATTTAGCAAGTTGTATAAAAGGATTAGGATGAAGAAGATTCGGAAAGGAATTTTCTATATAATTACGTGGTGCCTTCAATAGGTTTCCAGACGTTTTTGTACATGTATTTAAAATTGTCGAAGACTCTTGAAATCCAGTATGTTATTGCTATACATCTTATGAGAGGACTGACCAATTTTTATGATTTCAGGTTCAAATGAACAACTACAGCAGCAATTGGAATACACTCTACTAAAGCCTGATTGCCACAGCTGGGGAATTTCAAAAATGCAATCTGGACGTGAGGACACTTTAGAAGAACGATATGTAATAAAATTGTATTTTAAACTTGGAAAAAATGCCACAGAAACATATGGAATTCTTTGGAGCATCTTGCATGATACTTACCTGGATTAGAAGTAACATTACTTACCTGGTCTAGGAGTATCGAAACCAATGGCAGATTCGTGGCCGAAAGACCCCCAACTTCGGTTGGGCAACCCTCGGGTGGGCGAGCTGCCTTTTTGTCCCCTATGCATCCCTTGTATAGAACTAGACCTCACTGTCTAGTTCAAGCTATATTCTGGCATACGTGCCCGGATCTAGATTTAGGTCCATGATACTGCTTGACTCATTGGACCCACATTGCACTTAGTGGGTCAATGACTAGCAGGGTTCGAGTCTCGGCTCGTTCCCGATTTTCCCTCCCCTTTATCCCCACTTTAATCGGCCTTCGGGCTTTTGACCTTGTGTCAAGTCCTGTCTGGTAGGAGGCAGCGACAAATACCTGGAACATCTTGCATGAATCGAGCATCAGTTTTTGAGTGGCATAAGAGATTCAAGGAAGGCAGGGAGTCTGTTAGGGATAATGAGAGGTGTGGGAGGAGTAAGGAGGTCAGTACACCAGAGTTGACTGGCTAAAGGGTTGGGGTTAGGGTTACTATGTTGAGGTTTTAAGGGAGCTCAGAAAGAGATTCCGTCGTAAGAGGCCAGCACTTTTCAAATCAGGTCAGTGGCATTTCCACCAAGACAATGCACCAGTCCACAACTCCATCCTTGTCACAGACTATTTGACCCAGATGGGCATCAAGACACTTCCTCACCGTCCTTATAGTCCAGACCTTGCTCCCAGTGACTTTTGGTTATTCCCTAAGCTCAGAGGCTGTCGTTATGAGACAATTGAGGAGATGAGAGACGCTGTGACGAAGTTCATTAATAAAAGTGCTCATACGAAAAAACGTCTGGAAATTTATTTAATGAACCTCGAAAATTCTTCATCTATATATTTCAGGGAGCATTAATAATTCTTCTGTGTTGTGGTGTGAATAAAAATTTATAAGGTCATTTTTTCTCGGTGTTTACGGTAGACGTTGAATTCTAATTTGTCATTATTTCTTACAAGTAAAGACATTTAAAATAGGTAGAGTTATTGAATTCAAGTTCATGTGTAAACTTTATGGAAGGTTTTATTTTGTTTAATCTGTCAGAAATCCTTTTAAATTAAGTTCTCGTGGGTAAATAAGTAAAATCTCGTCTATATATCAGAAGTAACGCCCTTTTTTTTTTCCAAGCAACGGTCGTGTCGATACTGCTGTATGGATGCACTCCATGGATACTAACTAAACGCATGGAGAAAAAGCTTGACAGCAACTAAAAGAGATAGCTGCGAGCAATATTGAATAAGTCCTGGAGGCAGTATCCGACAAAGCAGCTGCTGTAAGGCCAGTTACCACCCATCACGAAAACTATCCAAGTTAAACAAACCAAATATGCTGGACACTGTTGGTGAAGTAGGGACGAGCTCATAAATGACGTACTCCTGTGGACCCCTTCACACGGACGAAAAAAGGTTGGATGACCGGTTAGAACCTACACACAATATCTCTGTGTCGATACGGAATGTAGCCCGGAAGACCTGCTGGAAGCAATGGACGAAAGAGAAGGGTGGCGGGAAAGGGTCAGGAATATCTGTGCTGATGGTGCGATATGATGATGATGGTGATGATGAAGGTGATGATGATATATTTAAAAGGACCTGATTCAAGGAATTCAAGCTAAATGCATGCAAGAACATCACTAAGCGGAGAGCCTATAGGCAAACCAAATTTCTATTTATTAAAATGGTTGTTGTATTGGAAATAAAAATCTGACGTGAATAAGTTTAAGATTTTAATTAATTTAAAGACGGGTAAGAATAATATAATTTTTTTAAGGTGATTTTTTAAACGTTTTATACGCTTATCAACAGGCATATCAGTAAATAGGGATTTGATGTCAAGATAAGCTAAGGATTTGTTTTTCATAATAATGTTAATTATTTCATAAAGGAATCAGCCAGAATTATTGATATGTGCATCGTTGATAGTACCCAAAAATGCGAAAAATATTTTTCGATGTTATGGTGTTTTTTTTTGGAGGGGGGGGGACATCCTATAACCTTTGTCTTAAGGGAATATCAGGTTTAGGGGTTTTAGGAAGACCGTAAGTTTTAGGGATGTTGAGATGGTAATTACTTAACAAAGACCTATATTTGTCGTCTTTTGAGACTAATTTTTTGTTGGACTTATTAAAATCAATTGATTGATTGGATGATTGGTTGGATTTAATGGCATATCAACCTCTATAGGTTATTTAATGCCAGAGCATTTTTACATATATATTATATATATGATTTGTAAAAGCATATTTTTAAGTTGGTGATAGTTGTGTTTTATGGCAAATTAACATCTTAAGGGTCATTGAGTCTCAAATTCTGATATGTATGTGTGTGTATATATATATATATATATATATATATATGAATATTAATTGGGGGTTGACCTCGTGGTGTAAATGGTTAAAGCAGTGTACTGCGGAATCGTAGTAAGCGAGTTCGTACTCCAGCCGCGCTATTGGGAAAGGTATGAACCCCCTTATCCTCTCAGCTATGGGTTAAATAGTACCACTACTGTTCTTCTAGAAGAATGTCTTTGGCATTACATAACCTACAAAGGTTGATATGTTATTAAACAAAGAAACCGAAAGCAAACCGAATATTAATTGTGAATTAGTGTTTTAAAATAGGTCAAAGCATTTTGTTTGTATAAACTTGATGGACTGTGTTGGTAACATAATCTATATCTTTAATAGGAGGACAATTGTTTTTAAGAGGTTGATTAAAATCAATGATATTTTTAAAAAAATAGTTTATGGGGAGATCTGTAATTATCATTAATTAAATCCATTAGTTTCTGGTTATTGACAGAAGAATCCATAACACCACAAACACCTTTCTCAGAAGGTAATATAATAATATTGTCGTTAACAGTAGATTCTTTAAGGCCGATAAAAATCGAGTTGACAGGGTTTGTTCATCAGTTTAGCAATTGGGACAAGCAGCGATTATGTTTTGTACAAAGCCTTTGTGGAAATCAGAATCGAGATGTCTGTAATTCATATCAATTAATTATCTGTTAATTAATTATCTTTCCATACATATTTATCTTTCTTTCAGTCCAACGAACGAAACATATTTAAAATTTTAGGCTCTTACATATTATCATGATCACTTTGTTAATACATATAATCCCACGTGCTGTTTTTTCAATCTCTTCTCCCTTTTCTTTGGTAGGTGGTTCCTTCAATAGGTTTCCAGACTTTTTTTGTACAGGCATTTAGAATTGTCGTAGACTCTTGAAAATTCACTATGTTATTGCTATACATCTTATGACATGACTGACCAATTTTTATGATTTCAGGTTCAAATGAACACCTACAGCAGGAATTGGAATACACCATATTAAAGCCTGATTGTCACAGCTGGGGAATTTCAAAAATGCAATCTGGACGTGAGGACACTTTAGAAGAACGATATGCAATAATATTCTGTTTTAAATTTGGAAAAAATGCCACAGAAACGCATGGAATGCTTCATACTGTTTTTCGACCATCTTGCATGAATCGAGCATCGGTTTTTGAGTGGCATAAGAGATTCAAGTAAGGCAGGGAGTCTGTGAGAGATGATGAGAGGTGTGGGAGGAGTGAGGAAGTCAATAGACCCGAGTTGATTGGCCAAAGGGTTAGGGTTAGGGTTACTATGTTGAGGTTTTAAGGGAGTTCTGGAAGAGATACCTTGGGAAGAGGCCAGCACTCTTCAAATCGGCTCAGTGGCATTTCCACCAGGATAATGCACCAGTCTACAACTCCATCCTTGTTACAGACTATTTGACCCAGATGGGCATCAAGACACTTCCTCACCCTCCCTATAGTCCAGACCTTGCTCCCTTTTGACCTTTGCTTATTCCCTTGAGGAGATGAAAGAGGCTGTGACGAAGGTCATTGACACGCTCACGCAAGAGGACTTGCATGGGGTCTTCCAGAAGTTATTGGAACGGTAGAACAAGTGCATTGCAGCCAGAGGAGATTACTTCGAAAGGAACTAGAGTTTCGTGTGTACTATTAATAAAAGTGCCCATACGGAAAAAGTCTGGTAACTTATTTAATGATCCTTGTATATATTTGTTTATGATAGCTACATTTATTTAAAACCTTCCCTAAACATCTCTCCGTCATATTTTCTGTAGCCGTAGCATATACCTTATTATTTCACTAATAGATATAACAATTTACTTGTGGTCGATATTAATATGATTTATTTGTTTATTTATTTTATTTTATTTTTCTTTTCTTTTCTTTCTTTCTTTCTTTCTTTCTTTCTTTCTTCGTATTCTTGTTCTTGTTCTTAATCCATTGTATCTCCCATAAGTTCCATAACTGCATGAGCCAATCACATGATAGTTTTTCGAAAAAGAACGCTGATTGAACGATTGAACGGTTATATAATTTTTTTCTCTGTTTTTATATTATATTATATTATCAATTTTGTTTCACCATTTTAAAGTCCTGATGAAGTTTACTAAAACCGAAACGTTTTAACGCTGACTTTTCTTCGTTATAAATTCATCACTTTTAGATTACTTTTTTTTCTATTTTCTCCATATATATATATATATATATATATATATATTCAACTTTATGTCAACTATTTAACATTATCTATCTCATCATTTTCAACATAAAAAGTAAATTTGGTGACCTTAGTCGAGGGTGACCCGAAGGCTCCCTTTTCAATAACTACTACACTCAGGTGTAGGGGAGGGCGCAACTCCATTCCCTGGATTGCTCCACTTTACCCTTGATACGTACCTTATAATGCTGAATGTTAAGCAAGGTAACATCAAGTGCCATTTTTTAAGTCTTTGGTATGACTCGACCTGGGATTGAATCCCGTTCTCCGGGACCATTAGCGAACACACTACCCCTTAGGCCAATGACCCGGTTTTCAACATATATGTATGTTAGTCGTTTGAATTTCAGAGACGAAGCTTGGTGATTTTTATCATTAAGGGTTTTCGGAATATTGTCTTTATCTTTATTGTTATTTCCACAACGTTTAGGCCGACCCCCGTGGATTCAATAAAGGACGTAGTTCAAAGTTCCGTCAAGGTTCCTGAGTTCGACAAACACCTGAAGAAGGCCGTAGGACATATCGGCCGAAACGTTGTGGAAATAACAATAAAGATGAAGACAATATTCCGAAAACTCTTGATGATAAAAATATATGCATGTGTAGATATTTGTCGCTGCCTCCCACCAGACACGACTTGACACGAGGTCAAAAGCCCGAAGGCCGATTAAAGTGGGGTTAAAGGGAGGGGAGGTCGGGAACGAGCCGTGACTCGAACCCTGCTTGTCTATGCTGCTCATCAGCTCACTTGGTGCAATGTGAGCCTGATGAAGCAAGCAGTTTCACGAACCCAAATGTGGGTCCGGGCACGTATGCCAGTTTACGGCTTCAACTAGACGCGAGGTCTAGTGCCATACATGGGTTACAAAGGAGACAAAAGTGAAACTCGCCCACCCGAGGGTAGCCTAGTCGAAACTAGGTGCCTAAAAGGCCCCAAGTCTGCCATTGCTCCTTTTACAGAGCCACGCTCCGGACCGGAGTCCAAAACAGGCCCCGGGGTGTTCTTCGGGAAGAACGCGCCAAATATATATGCATGTGTAATTTAAAAATTTTTTAAAAGTTTCTTAACTACCACAGACATAGACGTCATCTTTTTTTAATTCATAATTTGCATAAATGTTTTTATAACTTTTTATAAAAATCTAGCAAATACATTATTTTTTTAGAATTCGAGCACTAATTAAATCACGTCTTTTTTTTTTTTTCTTTTTCTTTTTTTTTTTTTAAGTTTTTTAAGTCGGAAATATATTTCGGATGGTATATCACATTCAAACACTGCCCAGAAGATAAGTTTAAAAAACCGGAACGTTAAACATTGGCTTATTATCATACATAAACAAATACATCCTCTGAATATATATATATATATATATATATATATATTAATTTTTTGACATCTATCTGATGAGCTAGTAAAAGCAAAATAAATTTATTATGGAACACAATCTCTAATTTTCTCGTATTTTGACATATATATATATATATATATATATATATATATATATATATATTGTATACTTAGGCAGCAAATCATTATCTAACAGGTTTGGTTGAATACCGCGGGTTGTTTCTTTTTTTTAAATCTTCAAGTGAAAACGTTCCAGTCTTCTTACTTCTGGCTCAAGTTGGTAAAGAAAGAACCCTATATTAGCCCAAGCGCTTTCGATCATTTCGCTGGTCATCTTCGGGGTTCGTGTTAAGTCGTTTGTTGCAGTGAAATTTATATTTATATTTTATATAACTGACTCGTCTTGACATATAAGGGGCTGTGTAGACGTTCTGACGTCATCACTTGCACAGCTGTGCTTACATCTCTATTTAAATTTCTAAATTTTAAAATTAAAAGAAAGAAAGCAAAGATCACGTCTCAGTATTTTTTACCATATTCGTTGACTCCTACAATCTATAATTAACAGTATCTTTAAACTGAAGCGGCATCTTTTCAACGTTTTTTTTTTTTAGTGTTTTTTTACAATGGCGTCTTTCCCCACCACTAGTCTGCAAGTTTGATAGGTAACTAAGCTTAAAGATTATTTTCGAAGGAGACAAGCCGTGAGTACACCCCTCAGAAACTACCCCTCTAAGTGTCCAAATTGAGTACTTTTAGTTATTTTGAGGTAAAATAAATTAACTCTGATATATAAGCTGAACATAGACTACTTTTCATTGCGTCAATGTTTCATTTTGTCAGTGTTGTCCCATGAAAAGATATACTTAAATATCTGCAGAAATGTGAAGGGGGTATACTCACATTGGTGATACACGGTAGATTTTTCGAAAAATTGGTGCTGTCCAAAATTATGCACTCCCTTCCTCCAAGAAATTATATAACAATATTGCTCTTTAGAAATTTTCTTTCCCTAATTTTTCATTCAATACATACACCCTTAAAAAGGAAATAGTATTGACTTAATTCTATTACATTCTAGAATGTTCTAAAGAAAGCAATATATGAATATCATGTAACCATTATTATTCCAAACGAGACCGAATAGTTTGACTTATTCACATACTATTTCATGAATAAGCAGTATGTAAAAGGGGTACATAACTGGAAAAAGGTCAACATGATGAGTGTAATATAACCATATAGCTTCATTATTCCCTGACAGGGTCAGAGACATTATCTCTACTAGTAAATGACCAGAAGCGAAAAGAGATCAAGAATGACTTTCTGGAACTGTGATGGCGATTCTATTTTTTCTTCATTTGACTTGTTCTGAAGAAGACAATATGTGAGTGTCACATACCTCATTCGTTCTACAACCAAAAACTGCGGATGTTAACCAAAAGCTCCGATTGAAGATAGTTGATACGTTCAAGCAAGGTGATAGATATAAAGTATTTACTAACCATTTTGATGTTCCTAGATTGATAATCGAAGGATTATCCAGAGATAAAATGAGATTAATTGTGGTGAGAATAAGTTAAATACCGGTAGAAAATGGTTAATTTCTAAGAGAATGGGAAAGAAAATTGTTGAGATGTCTCGAAGAATCTTCACTTAACGACAAAGGACATTGACTGTGATGTAAATACCGATAGAAAATGGTTAATTTCTAAGAGAATGGGAAAGAAAATTGTCAAAGATGTCTCGAAGAATCTTCACTTAACGACAAAGGACATTGTCTGTGATATAAATACCGGTAGACAACGGTTAATTTCTGAGAGAATGAGAAAGAAAATTGTTTGAGATGTCTCGAAGAATTTTCACTTAACGACAAAGGACATTGTGATGTAAATACCGGTAGAAAATGGTTAATTTCTGAGAGAATGGGAAAAAAGATTGTTAGAGATGTCTCGAAGAATCTTTACTTAACGACAAAGGACATTGTCTGTGATGTAAAGACAACAGGGTTGAATGTATTGACTAAGTAACCCAATGCTTCCATTGAATCGATATTCGAGATTGTCGTCCAAGAAAAACTCCCTTCCTTAAGACTAAACACTTGAGTAAGCGAAGTAGAATATGCTAGAAGCCATCTAGAACAAAAGAGTAAGTATGAGTTGTCTGAATCTCTAAGACGACGGTTGATGATTTTTATCAATCAGGTTTTTCGAACTATTGTCTTCATTTTTATTGTTACATGAACAAGAAATAATCAGCACATATGTTGGGCTACAATGACCTGCTGAGTTGACCAAGTATAAAGATGAATACAATATGGGAACCAATAATCAAAAAGTTCATATTTAAAAATTGTAATATGAGCTCAGTTAAAAAATCATGCATAACAGCAGCATTTCATCGCGATGTAAGAACATAAATCCCGAAAATTCACTTTGAACTGTTCAGCAGGACATATAGCTTAATGGTTATAAGCCTTGGTCCCCGAACTGAAAATCAACTAGAGCCTGCAAGTTCAATCCTGACTGCAAGCGAGAATACTCGTACCCAGTTTTGGTTAACGGAATCAGAGCAAGTGACCCCCGAGTATTAAATAAAGAACGTGGTTCGAAATTCCATGAAGGCCGGAGAACATATCGACCGAAACGTTGTGAATATAACAATAAAGATGAAGACGGGACACTGCTAGAGAAGCAAAGACAAACTATAAAATGACGTTCTTTTATGGACTCTGACACGGCCACTTACCTCCCAGCTCATAAACCATCCAAGTAAGACAAACGAGACATGTGGGACACTGCTGGAGAAGCAAGGACAAACTCATAAGTGACGTTCTTCTATGGACCCCTACACGGCCACTTACCTCCCATCTCAGAGGGGTGTCCTCGTGGTGTAATGGTTAAAGCGATGAGCTGCGGAATCGTAGTACGCGAGTTCGTACTCCAGTCGCGCTATTATGTTCACTTTCGGGCAAATACCCTTGGGAAAGGTATGAACCCCCTTATTCTCCCTCCAGCTATGTGTAAATAGTAGGACGGACTAGGTTCTTCAGCCTTGGGGAGGCAACTAGTCTAGGAGAAGGAAAACTCTGAATTCAAAACCTGTTAAACTCCGCTTAAAAATTGACCTTGTGTCATATCCTGCCCGAGCGGAGGGGTTGGTAAATAGTACCTCCCATCTCACAAACCATCCAAGTAAGACGAACAAGACATGCGGGATGCTGCTGGAGAAACAAGGACAAACCTCTAAGTGACATTCTTCTATGGACCCCTACACGGCCACTTACTTCCCATCTCACAAACCATCCAAGTAAGACGAACAAGATATGCGAGACACTGCTAGAGAAGCAAGGACAAACTCATAAATGACCTTCTTCTATGAATCCCTACAGATGGCCGAACAGAAAGAACTTTTTTACACCAGCTCTCTGCAGATGCTGGATGTAATTTGGAAGGCCTACCAGTAGCGATAATGATAGGGATGGATGTAAAGAGAGAGTCAAGGAAATCCGTGTTGTCACTACGACTTGATGATGATGATGGCGATGATGAAAAGCTCTCGTTAAAAAAGAATGGAGCAAAAGAATGTGTGGAGATCTTGTGAAGAACTATAAAAAAAACCACGGCGAATAAAGGTTGCATGATTAATAATTTGGGCAAAAGAACCAATAATTTTCTCTTATGTTAAATCAGTGTTTCTTCCTTTTCTTAATTTTTTTTTTTTGTATTATTGTTTTTCATTAAAATAAAATTTTATTCCGGGCATAGGTTCACATTTTTTCAAGTCTATAATTTCATCATTTGGAGGTGCCCGTGATGTAATGGTTATCCTGGCAGGAAATGGACACGGCGACAGGAGTTCAAATCCTGAACGAGACTGATTGCACTAATACCCTTGGGAAAGGTATGAATCCAATTATTCTCCCTCCAGCTATGGGTAAATAGTAGGACAGAATAGGTTCTTCAGCCTTGGTAAGGCAACTAGTCTAGGAGAAGGAAAACTCTGAACTGAAACCTGTTTCACTCGTTTAAAAAACTGACCTTGTGTCATATCCTGCCCGAAGGGAGGGGTTGGTAAATATGCTAATTTCATCATTTGTGAAAATTCACATGAAAAACTTCCTGGAAAAACTTATTGTAATACGGATTTATTTATGATTATATGAGAGAGGGGAAATAATTCTCATAAGTATATATATATATATATATATATACACAAATATATATACGCATACACACACACGTATATACACACTCACACAAAAATGTATATACTCACACATACATATATATACGCGCACACATATATATACACACACACAAATGTATGCACTTACACACACACACATATGTATATAAACACTTACACAAATATATACACTCACACACACATATATATGTAAACATATATAAATGCACGTATACACACACACCTCTATATATATATATATATATATACAAAAATGTATACACTCACGCACACATATATACGCACACACACAAATATATATTCACACACATAAATGTATACACTCACACACACACATACAGGGTGTGATATTTGTCTCTACCTCCCACCAGACAGGACTTGACATCAGGTCAATGATCCGAAGGTCATATTATAGTGGGGATTAGAGAAGGGGAAGGTTGGGCACGAGCCGAGATTCGAGCTCTGCTTGTCTATGCTGGTCATCGGCCCACTCAGTGCAATTTGGGCCTGATGAGCCTAGCTGGACATGGACCAAACATGGATCCAGGCACAGATGCTTGATTATAGCTTTAACTGGACAGCGAGGTCCAATGTTATACAAAGGTGACAAAGGAGTCAATAATGCAACTCGCCCACTCGAAGGTGGCCCAGCCGAAGTCGAGGGCCTTTCGGCCTCAAGTTTGCCATTGACCGCCCGCTACGGATACCAGATAGTCCGCTGAAAAGCGCCCTCGCCAAGCAGCGGGTTATAAATTGTCACCATTCAAAATTATTAATTCTGCGCATACGCAATACTTGTGTCATGTCTTGTCCACTGTACTTCAAAATAAATTAGTTGGGCACTGTCTGTAAGTAAAGCAACTCCATGACACAATTTATTCTTCTAGAAATTTGGAAAAAGTATGCTGTACTGCTTGGCATTTACGACATATGCTCCAATCTTACATTGACAATGCAAAGAATTCGAAAAGATTTAGAAGAGTTCAAAGGTGATTACGAAGGTATGCCAGCTTAGAGGCCTCGCTCTGATCGTTCTGATGAGAAAAAACTCCCAAAATTGTTGATAAGATCCAATCCATGATTGATTGCGATCCCAGCAAATCAAATAGGTCTATAACCAGAGATATGAGAGTGTCTAGGTTTCTGATCAAGCAGGTGGTGCATGGAGGCATTCGTTATTTCTCATACAAGATGTAAAAGGGACAATTTTTATCTTAGACACGAAGGACAAGAAAAAAAAAACTACACTGCAAAGCTTTTGAACGAACTCAAGCACCCCCTCATTTTATACAATTAAGGTAATTATTAGTTATATTAATCCTTGTTTGTTAATTATATTTTATGATTCAGTTTGGTAAGGCTTTGAACTACACGGTTCAGGTGTCGTTGTCAGATGAAGCACTCGCGCCCACGCGCGGAAAGGATACTACAATCATCATCTTGTTGTATAGCCACATACATACATAAGCAGGAACATAATCAAGCATAGTTTTACGAACTTCAATGAACGAACGAACACACTTCTTTATAAAATATATATATATCTTACACTTTATTCTCAAAAGGGTTAATGTTTCTGTTGTGTGTGAGAGATGAGGAGACAGGGACAGACTGCTATATTGACCCAACTTCTTCTCTCGACCATAGCAGCACTTCTTCCGCATCTTGGCTGGGGTGCTCAACCGGGGATCGTTGAGAGCCACAGCCCTCAGTCTGCGAGCTGGCCCTCGCTTTGGCCTTCCTGTCACCAACTGACTCAACTGCCATGGACAACTGCCTATATTATTTCATAACGTCTACTTGCTTCCGCTTCTTCTTTCGCTTATTTACACAGGTGGATGGATCTCTTGATTGACGACTCGGTCAAGGGTCAATATATAACAATCTGTCATAATAAACTTCCAAAAATGAAATGGAGCCGGATGCGCATTTGGAGTGAATTGAGTCAGTGGATGACGTCATGCCCGGAAGATATAACCTGAGAACTTTAGGATTTTGAAAAAGACGGTCGAAACGGGCAGTTAAGTTTTTCGGATCTGATCAGAACAGATCAGTTTGGGTCTCAACCGACAGAGATGAGTTGAGATCTTGGACATCACAAGATGCGCAGCACGTGGGGGTGGGCAGTATAGTATGGTTAGGGTAGGCCTTTATGAATTGTGTCTCTCTCCTCGTATCGCCAAAAGCTAAAGGCATAAAGAAATAAACCCGTTCGTATCAGAAACGACAGAGTCTGCTTGTATTATGATTATTATTAGTGATAGCAGGGTTATACAACACTCCGGCTAAACGTGCTTTCGTTTTTCTCAGATGAGAAAAATTTCTGCCAAGATCAGATAGTGACCTCACAGAACAACCATAAGTTTTCTCTGTCTCCACAAGATATACCAGTATTAATTAATATATAATCATCCAGTCCACAGCATGGTGTTTGGGGTGATCATTAGGGATAGTGACGTTATGCTTCATTTATCTTCCCACGTGGCCTCGAACTTATAACGTAGGCCTGCATCAAATACACTGAGGAAGTAATGCTGACGTAGATTGTGATGATGGCTACTGAAGGTCCCTACGTCAAGCTACATAAACAAGAAAACCCAGCGTAGGCTGCCAAAGAATTTCTGCGACTACATCACCCCGAACATCTGGCCGCTTGACTCCCCAGATTGCAATCAACTTGAGATTCGGCTGACCGAAAGACCAGCAGATCTCTGTGTTATACCAGAGATGAACTGAAGGTAAGTATCACATCAATATTTACCAATTTAAACAAAGAGATTGTCGGAAAGGTTTTCAGGAAATTCCAAAGTTGTCTGAAAGCCGTGTTTGAAGCTAATCGTGATTTCTTTGAATAAATTTGATCCTGAGTATTTCGAAATATTTTCATGAAATTTTGGTTAAAATATCGGATAAAATGAGATCTTCGTGATATTTTCATTTTTGCGCAATTCAGAAGACAATTGAGCCATCACACACACACACACAATATATATATATATATATATATATATGAACGGATGTATGTAAACAATGGTAATTGTGATTCATAACTGTTTAAAATTTACTTCGCAGCTAATATCTCCTAGTGGCTGAATGGTTTGAAGCTTTGGCTTGGCGTTTGAGTCAACCGGGTTTCGATCCCAGCTACGGAAAGATACTGTCTAGCCACACTGATGAGTTCTGATAGAACGAAACAGATCTGTCTGTGGATGACTATAGAGATATATACTCCCCTACCCCCGTGGGGTTGAGTTCTCTGGCGAAGAAGTAATTGTGTTGCCATTAGCGTTTATGGCAAGCCTCTTCGTAGATGAATTGAGGTCTCGGCAACCGTTTGAACGGATGTATGTAAACAAATTTATTAATATCTCCTCGTGGCTGAATGGTTTGAAGCTTTGGCTTGGCGTTTGAGTCAACCGGGTTTCGATCCCAGCTACGGGAAGATACTGTCTAGCCACACTGATGAGTTCTGATAGAACGAAACAGATCTGTCTGTGGATGACTATATATATATATATATATATATATATATATTGATAGATATCTCAAAATTATCACCATTCGTCAATCTCAATATTTTCAACTTTCGGTCGGTCTACCTATCTTTCTACCTATCTACTCATCATACCTACTAGTCAATCCGTTTCTGGACCCAGCCGGCTGGGACTGTAGAATACACCGAGTCTCTGCTGAGGGGTAAGACTCCCTCAACGTGTGTCCTGGGTATGACACTAAACAATCTGATTGTGGGGCTCCAGTAATACTGGAGCTTTGGGAAATGCGGAGTACTCCTTTATTACCATCGCTCCCAGGTCCACTCTGGCCAGGAGTGGTAGCACCTGAAAGAGTCCTATCTGTGGGCCAAATAGAAATTAACGGTTTACTTATGCAAAATTGAATTGTTTAAACAGAACTATTTTGACATTTAAACTGTGAACTTACGTTAAACTGAATTGGTTGAAATAAAACTGTTTTTATGTATAAAAATCGATTCGACATTAAATAACCTACAATGGTTAATATGCTATAAAACCAAACGAAACCGAACCGAACCGAACCAAACCAATCTGTTTCTATCAAATCAATCTATTTTCTTATCTATCAATATCAATATTTCAACATCTATCTATCTATCTGAACATTTTCAGCGTCTATGTTTATTTGTTTGTATCCATCTATCTATCTATCTATCTGCATTTCTATCTATCTATCTATCTCGACATTTTCGGGATCTATCTATCTATCTATTCCAGTCTGTTCCAATCATCATTAGGTCCAATTTAGCATTCATTCGTTTCTTTAAATTGTTCTGTGAATTCTTGGCTGCAAAAACCATTATTATTAATTGCTTCGTTTCGAGCCGAAGACAATGACCCGGGCCCGGGATGAAATTCGTGACCCGGCATCATCCAATCAGATGACGCTGCTGACGTGAACAGACGGCAATCGCATCTGCCATTACGATTAATCCCTCCTTCGCAGAAATAGGCATAATTCACATTCTTTCAATTATAAAATTGTACACACACAAGATAAAAAAGACTACATATATATATATATATATATAGTTTTTTTATCTTTTATACTCAATTAACTTTTCGTTGGCCATAATTATATTGCTTTATATTTCTTGACGTCATATTACATGTCGCGAAGTTATCCAAAGTTATTCTCAATAAAAATTAAAACAACTAAATGAAAAGTATGAATAATTACTTAATATCTTAATTACACACACACACTTGTGTGTATACACACACACATATACACACTTACACACAAGCGCGTACATGTATACTGAAAGATATATATATATATATATAACTGAATGAGATATATTGGTTTGGTTTCTTTATTTTAATGGCATGTCAACCTTGGTAGGTTATTTTATGTCAAAGATTTCCTTGCGAAAAAAAAAACATAAGTGATACTATTCAACTAACAGCTGGAGGAATAAGGGGGTCCATGCCTTTCCCAAGGGTATTAGTCCAAAAGTGAACGTAACAGTGAGACTGGAGTTCGAACACGCTTGGTTTGAGATGATAGTCCAGAGCAGTTTGCCATCACACCACGGAGAGTCGTCAGAACAGATAGAAAGAGAGATAGATTGATAGATCTAATCTAATTTTGATACGTTTTAACTTTTTCAACTCGTATAGATATTTCTATCAATCAATATATATATATATATATATATATGAACTTTTTTAACATCTATCTATTATCTGTCTGTCAACACTCTTTCATCATCTCTCTATCAATATATCTCAGGTTTTTCAACATATATATATATATATATATATATATATATATATATATATATATATATATATATATTGCCATCTACAGACAGTCCTGTTTCGTTCAATCAGAACTCTTCAATGTGGCTAGACAGACTAGATTCCCGAAGCTGGGATCGAAATCTGTGTGACTGAAACGCAAATCCAAGATTCTACCACTCAGTCACGAGGAAACCAGCGCAAGCGAAGGAAATTTAAATGCTTATTTATCGCATTTGTTTTTGTTTTCATATATCCATTGAACGGCTACTGAGAGCTCAATTCATTTGAAGGGCCTTGCTTTACGCTAGTGGCAATCATTACTTCCCTCGCCAGAGAGCTCAACCCCACAAGGGTAGGGGAGCATATATATATGTATATATATAATCATCATCATCATCATGTCATGCTGGTAGCACGGATATCCCTGACCCTATCTCGCCACTTTTCCCTATCGTTCATCACCTCCGGCAAGTCTTCTGGACAACATCCCGTACGGTGTATATATATATATATATATATATATATATGCATATATATATGAAGGTAGCAGAAAAAACATAATCCGAATAGGTGAATATATTATTTAAAGTCGACGTTAACGTTTCGGTTTCAATAACCATCATCAGGACTTGGATATCAGAATAGTTCACATTGCGATGGATGCTTTCTGAGATGACAGGTGCAAATGAGAAATATACAACGAAAAGATACATAAACGTTTACATAGCGTTCACAATTCAAAAGTCATTAAAACGTGTCTGGCACGTGGAAAGATATTCGAAAATATTTGAAACCGAAACGTTAACGTCGACTTCACATCAAAATATATTCACCTATTTGGAATTTTTTTCTGCTACCTTCATACTGTCGGATTTTATCCACATTTAATTTCATATATATATATATATATATATATATATTTGCGAGGATCATTAAATAAGTTTCCAGACTTTTTTCGTATGGGCATTTTTATTGATAGTACACACATAAAACTCTAGTCCTCTTCGAACTAATCTCCTCCGGATGCAATCCACTTGTTGTACCGTTCTAACAACTTATGGTAGGCCCCATGGAAGTTCTCTTGTATGAGCGTGTCAATGACCTTCGACACAGCCTCTTTCATCTCCCCAATTGTCTCATACCGACAGCCTCTGGCTTAGGGAATAACCAAAAGTCACAGGGAGCAAGATCTGGACTATAGAGACGGTGAGGAACTGTCTTGATGCCCATCTTGGTCAAATAGTCTGTGACAAGGATGGAGTTGTGGACTGGTGTATTGTCCTGCTGGAAATGCCACTGAGCCGATTTGAAGAGTGCTGGCCTCTTCCCAAGGAATCTCTTGCTGAACTCCCTTAAAACCTCAACATAGTAACCCTGACCCTAACACTAATCCTCTGGCCAATCAACTCAGGTCTATTGACTTTCTCACTCCTCCCACACCTCTCATCATCCCTCACAGACTCTCTTTCTTTCCTTTAATCTCTTATGCCACTCCAAAACTGATGCTCGATTCATGCAAGATGCTCCAAAAGCAGTCCATACGTTTCTCTGGCATTTCTTCCAAGTTTAAAACAGAATTTTATTGCATATCGTTCTTCTAAAGTGTCCTGACGTCCAGATTGCATTTTTGAAATTCACCAGCAGTGACAATCAGGCTTTAGTAGGGTGTATTCCAATTGCTGTTGTTGCTGTTCATTTGAACCTGAAATCATAAAAAATGGTCAGTCATCTCATAAGATGAATAGCAATAAGATACTGAATTTTCAAGAGTCTACGTCAATGTTAAATGCCTGTACAAAAAAAGTCAAGAAACCTATTGAAGGCACCACGTATATATATATATATATACATATATATATATATATATAACTTTTATCCTTAATATCACGGCGTATTTACTAACTATTTTCAGAACGAATTAAAAGAAATTGAAATACCCCAACTAATCAAACTTTTTAACTTTCAAAAAAAAAGCATAAGAAATCCCCAAAGGAATTTTTATCATTAAGGGTTTTCGAACTATTGTCTTCATCTTTATTGTTATTTCCGCAACGTTTCGGTCGATACGTCCTCCGGCCTTCTTCCGGTGTTTGTCGATGAATTTTTTAGATGAAGCTTGATGATTTTTATCATTAACACATTTCGACCTCACCTAACCATCAGTGAGATTGAGGCCTGTACGCCATATCTAATGTAAGTTTAGAAAATAAACACCTAAAAAGTGTTTGATGAACCCTTTGCACTGATTGTATTCGTCTGGGCATTCCTATTCCATTTGCTGAGCCCCTTACGAATGAATGTTCTCCTTTTCCCGAAACACTTCAGCGAGGAATTTCTCATTTAGTGACCCTGCTTTCCTCTGGGCATATTTCCAACACAGGATATTTCGCCTCTGGTTGGACCTTACGTGATTACACCTAATCGTATATATATATATATATATATATATGGAGAGCTATCGATAGGCTCTCGATCATATGGAAATCAGACCTGACCGATAAAATTAAACGCAGTTTCTTCCAGGCAGCGGTCGTATCGATACTGATATATGGATGCACTACTTGGACGCTAACTAAACGGCTGAAGAAGAAGCTAGACGGCAATTACACAAGAATGTTAAGAGCAATATTGAACAAGTCCTGGCGACAACACCCCACAAGGCACCAACTATACGGCCAACTGCCTCCCGTCACGAAAACTATACAAGTTAGACGAACCAGACACGCAGGACACTGCTGGAGAAGCAAGGACGTACTCATCAGTGATGTACTCCTATGGACCCCTGCATATTGCCAAGCAAAAGCAGGACGACCAGCTCGAACATACATACAGCAGCTATGTGAAGATACGGGATGTAGCCCTTAAGACCTGCCTGAAGCGATGAATGATAGGGAGAAGTGGCGAGAGAGAGTCAGGGATATCTGTGCTAGCGGCACGACATGATGATGATGATATATATATAAATAGGACCTCAACTGATTTTCATACAAAACTTTAGGTCTGTTGAAATTAATATTATTACAAAAAATGAGTAATTTTTAAAGGTTTTTATTTTATTTGAAATTATTTGCTTTGTAATTTATTCTATTATTATTTTACATCGAGCTTTCTTTTGGATTTTGAATTACATGGATATTGTAGATAGAAAATCCGAAAATAGAAGCGTTCCCACCATCGGCTGACTTGGCGTTAGATAATATAAAAACAGGACTCGGCATAGAATAACACACAAGAGTTGACATGCTATGAAACATCACCAAAACAAACTTGTTTGGATGGTGAATTGTAAGTTTCAATCATTTATTTCAAATTTTTAATGAGCAGGTAGTTAAATCCCAAAATGACATTTCTGTCATCCGCCAATATCTTATACTGATTTTAATAATTAAAAATTGAAGTTTCGTTTAAATGCAGTCCTACAAAATATCATTCACTTGGAAATTGTTTTCTCTAAGTTAGTGCTTATATTGCTCAAATGAAAATCTCTCTATAATGTGCCGTTTTTGCTGATTTTCTTTTATATAAGACAAAAACCTTTTACTACTTTTACTAATAGATTCCAAACATACAAATTCATCTTATCTCTTTTAAATTTAATCTTTAAAATATCAGTTTAATTGCTTAAAATCGGAAATAGTTAAAATGGGAACATTAAATAGTGTTAATTTTCGTAAAAAAAGGGGGGGCTCCTGAGTCTTTTTTTCGTTATCAGTATTTTTACATTTATCGACCAATTGTAATATAATGGGCGAGGGGTTTCGTTTCATGCCTTTGGGTATAGTTAGACTGAGAACCTTTCGTCTCAGTACATGTGTTACTTAGGTGCAACATTAACACAGGTGTTCACGCGCGCACGCGGAGCGGACGTGTCACTCAGAGATGTCACAATAGCCCGAGATGGGAAACGGGGTTAGCAAGTACGAATGACGTCACGCACCGGAAGCGCGCGGAGGATTTGGGGATTTTGAAAAAGTCAGTTGAGTTGAAACCTGCCTCGGGAGAAGACGGTTGACTTTTGCTTGTTCGCAGTGGCCTTGGGCAGGTGTCGCACGATATGAGGGGGCGGGCAGATGAAAAAGCCAGAATAAAAAGAATGTGAATCTCTCTCCTTATGTCGAAGAACCTTTAAACTCAAAAGTAATAAAAAGTTTCGTACCTGAACAAAGAAGTCGTAAGGGTTTTTCGTGTTTCGAGATTCCTATGTTCTATGTTATATATATATGAACATTATATGTCCATTTCACACATAGCCGTATCTGGCTCTGGTACACAATCAGCGGACTCGGGGAAGTTTTAGAATTTAGAGATAATCAACTGGCGACAATATTTGACTCGCTGCAAAAAAATCAAATAACATTTTCTTACAACATGGAAATCAGTTTAGTTCCCATATATATATATATATATATATATATATATATATATAGCAATCTCAACTTAACATAATGGAAAACAGTATTTTTCAACTTTTTAACTTTTTAAACATCTATCGATCTGTCTATCTGCGTGATGTGTACCAAATAGATAGATAGATAGATAGGTTACCTTTTCCCTGTGTATATAGTATTTCTGCCTTGTATTTTGTATTTTATTAAACATCCATCGTTGATTTAACATCACTAGATATAATCCTTTTTAGTCCTGATGATGGTTCGTTAGAACCGAAACGTTATAAAGTCGAATTTCTCTCTCATTAAACTCTTCTTGGGTTACGTTTTTTTTTATCAATTTTCCTCTTTAGATAGATAGATAGATAGATAGATAGAAACAAGGGTCGTTCAATAATTTTTAAGCCTCTTCTAGAAAGAAAGCCATAGTTGGAGTTTTTTTTTTCTGGCAAGGTGAGGGATGTGCGACGCAACTAAAATCTTGGTGAGGCTTGGAACTTTTCGAACCCACCATCAGATAGATAGATAGATAGATATTGAATGACCATGGTAGATTTCTGTTCTTTTCGTCTGACTTGATTGTTCCCGTGAGTTGTGGAAGTGTTCCTATCTCTGTTTTTCCTAGACTCTCAGTCAGTGATGGATAGTATATGCTATCTTTCTCCTGCAGAGGTATAAGAGCCCTTCCAAAAAGGGTGTCTTGGGTATGGCACTAAACTGCATTTAATGGTCAGGTTGCAGTTTAAAAAATCTGGAGAGAATGGGACACCTCTTTGTTGGCATTACTCCCAGGTCGACTCTGACCCAGAGACGTAGTACCTGTTAGTGTCCCAACTAAAGGCCAAATGGAACAGTTAAGAATTATAAGTATCATAAAGGAATTTATGAAACGATACAATTGTCTGCAAATTATTTGTATTAGATAAAAATACTTAGTATCATATAACTGTAATTTATTTGTATAAAGACTTGTTACTAATGAACCTAAAATTATTTATTAAGGATTATGTTTAGTTACTTAAAACTATTTAACTGTGAGCAAACAAATGACTATTATTAAAATTTTTTAAATACTTAAACCTATATCATCATCATCATGTCGTGCTGGTAGCACGGATATCCCTGACCCTCTCTGGCCACTTTTCCCGATCGTTCATCGCCTCAGCCAGGTCTTCTGGACAACATCCCGTATTCTCACATAGGTGCTGAATGTATGTTCGTGCTGGTCGTCCTGCTTTTGCACGGCCATGTGTGGGGGTCCATACGAGTACATCACTTATGAGTTCGTCCCTGCTTCCCCAGCAGTGTCCTGCATGTCTGGTTCGTCTAACTTGAATAGTTTTCGTGATAGGAGGCAGGTGGCCGTACAGTTGGTGTCTTGTGGGGTGTTGCCGCCAGGACTTGTTCAAGATATACCTCTATAAGAGTGGCTTCTATAGAAGAGAATAAAAGAGCCATCGAAAGATAACCATGACCCACACCAAACCTATATAATTATTAGTATTAGATAGGAATACTTGAAACATTACAACTGCGTGCGAATTGGTTGTTTGGTTGGTTTTTATGGCATATCAACTTTTGTAGGTTATTTAACGCCAAATCTATTTTTATACAAATAATCAGTTCTATTTCAAAAAATTCAGTTTAGCATGAGTACACAGTTTAATTGTCAAAAACATTTCTATTTCAAGCTATTCAGTTTATTCACACAGTTCTAAGTCAGCTAATTCAATTTAGTATAAGTACAGGTTGTGTTTACACAGTTAAATGTCAAAACAGTTCTATATTAAACAATTCAGTTTAGTGTAACTACAGTTTCAATGTTAAAACAGTTCCATTTCAAACAATTCAGTTTAGCATAAGCACGCAGTTTAAATGTAAATACAGTTTATGAAAATAGTTCTATTTCAAACAATTCAGTTTAGGATAAGTATGCAGTTTAAATTTAAGTACAGTTTAAATGTCAAAAACATTTCTATTTCAAACGATTCAGTTTAGTCAAACAGTTCTAATTCATCTAACTCAATTTAGTATAAGTACAGATTTGGTTTACACAGTTAAATGTCAAAAGAGTTCTATATTAAACAAAACAGTTTTGTGTAAGTACAGGTTCAATGTTAAAAACATTTCTAATTCAGCTAATTCAGTTTAGTATAAGTACAGATTTTGTTTACACAGTTAAATGTCAAAACAGTCCTATATTAAACAATACAGTTTAGTGTAACAACAGTTTCAATATCAAAAAACAGTTCCCCTTCAGATTATTCAGTTTAGAAAAAGTACACAGTTTAGACGTCAAAACAGTTCTATTTCGAGCAATTCATTTTAGCATAAGTACGCAGTTTAAATATTAAAACAGTTCTTTTTTAAACAATTCAGTTTAGCAACGTGTAAATTGTTTGTATTAGATAAGAATACTTGAAACAATACAACTGTATGTGAATTATTTGTATTAGATAGGAATACTTGAAACTATACAACTGCATGCAAGTTATTTTTATTAGATAGAAATACTTGATGGCGTTAAATGTATGAACAAAATTCTTAACTACACAAAAAAATGTATGACGGTAAAATTTCACGATTACCTAACCTCACAGGATAAGTTAATCCTGAACGGGTTGATAGGCTGTTAAACCAACCAACCAAATCTTTTAGGCTTTATACCACGACGTGTCGTGATTAACCAATTCTTAACTTAAAATCAAACCGAGTGTGACGATTTGGCTGAGGACTTTCTTTTGTCTATAATAAACCAACAAGTTGATTTCTTTTAAGGTTTTAAGTTGAGTATAAGTTGAAGTGTTGAAATTACAGGGATGATCAAACAGTGAGTGTTTTACTATTTATGCTAATCTGAAGCAAATATGATAGATAGATAAATAGATAGATAGAAAAAAAGCTGGCAAATAAAGAAAGAAAGAAAGAAAGAAAGAAAGAAAGAAAGAAAGAAAGAAAGAAGCAGACTGAGATAGATAGATAGATAGATAGATAGATAGATAGATAGATAGATAGATAGAAAAAAGGCTGGCCAAGATAAATAGAAAGAAAGAAAGAAAGAAAGAAAGAAAGAAAGAAGCAGACTGAGATAGATAGATAGATAGATAGATAGATAGATAGAAAAAAAGCTGGCCAAGAAAGAAAAAAAGAAAAAAAGAAAGAAGCAGACTGAGATAGATAGATAGATAGATAGATAGATAGATAGATAGATAGATAGATAGATAGAAATAAGCATAGATAGATAGATAGATAGATAGATAGGTAGGTAGGTAGGTGCCCGTGGTGTAATGGTTATCATCGTAGGAAATAGACACGGCGACACGAGTTCAAATCCGGGATGAAACTGATTGCATTTCACATAGCACTAATACCCTTGGGAAAGGTATGAATCCAATTAGTCTCCCTCCAGCTATGGGTAAATAGTAGGGCAGACTGTTCTTCAGCCCAGGTGAGGCAACTAGTCTAGGAGAAGGAAAACTCTTAATTCAAACCTATTAAACTCCGCCTAAAAATTGACCTTGTGTCATATCCTGCCCGAGCGGAGGGCTTGGTAAAGACAGACAGAAAAGTAGATAGATAGTTAGAAAGAAAGAAAGAAAGAAAGAAAGAAGCAGACTAAGAAAGAAAGAAAGAAGTAAACACAGACAGACAGACAGACAGATGCGTTCTGATCTGCTTTGTTCTGGCTGGGGTCGTTTTCAGCCAATTTCAGATATTTGATGTGGACTGTACCTCCTTAGAATTCAAAATCAAAACCTTTGTTCAATCCCAGCTGTTAAACTTTAATGGCTGAAAGTGTTGATTGTACAATATTTTGTTACCAAACAGTCAGGAGTTCGATCTCGGGTTTGGGTATTTTAATAGGAATTAGCTTGAGAATTAGATTTATATTTGGTTATGGAACGCTGTTGCTGTAAAAATAACTTTTATAAACATATATATATATATATATATATATATATATATATATATTGTCATCCTCAGACAGACTGTTTCGTTCTATCAGACCTCTTCAGTGTAACTTGACATGCAGGACGCTCGAAGCCGGAATCGAAACCTATCCAAATCATATATTTGATATATATGTGTAAAAAGGATTTGGCATTAAATAACCTACAATGGTTGATATGCCATAAAACTCAACCAAACCAAATCATATATTTAGTATATATGTATAAAGAGGATTTGGCATTAAATAACCGACAATGGTTGATATGCCATAAAACTCAACCAAACCAAATCATATATTTAGTATATATGTATAAAGAGGATTTGGCATTAAATAACCGACAATGGTTGATATGCCATAAAACTCAACCAAACCAAATCATATATTTGATATATATTGATTTGATGTATCTAGCTGAAAAGATGCATTTTTTAAAGGACGTATTCGAAATGATCGCCATTGCACTTGTCTCAGTCGAAAATAATTACTATATGAATGAGTCGTATCGATTTTGAGACACCCTGTATATATTTATAAGTTATAATGGTTATCGTCGTAGGAAATAGACACGGCGAAACGAGTTCAAATCCTGGACGTGACTGGTTGCATTTCACATAACACTAATACCCTTGATAAAGGTATGAATCCGATCATTTTCCCTCCAGCTATGGGTAAATAGTAGGGCAGACTAGGTTCTTCAGCCCTGGTGAGGCAACTAGTCTAGGAGAAGGAAAACTCTGAATTCAAACCTGTTAAACTCCGCTTAAAAATTGACCATGTGTCATATCCTGCCCGAGGGGAGGGGTTGGAAAAATGTATATATATATACTTATCTCTGGTAAGATGGTTATCGTCGTAAGAAATGGGTGAGACGAGTTTTAAAAATTGACCTTGTGTCATATCCTGCCCGCGCGGAGGGGTTGGTAAATAAGTATTTATAAGTTTGAATAAAGTAGAAATAAAGTCAAGGGTGCTTGGTGATAGCAAGTTTATCGTCAATTCGCTCATCAGACCAAGAGGTTCCCACGTGATAGGTATCCTTTTATATACAGCTGGTATTTTGTACTTGGTCTTCCGAGATATAAACTCCTTAAACAACATCCGGAAGTGCTGCTACGCTCACCTCGTCATTGATTCTTGTGTTGCGGCAATTTCCCCACGAATAGAAGTCGGGAGTCTTCGTGGTGTAGTGGTTAACGTGCGAGACTGTGACACGGGAATAAGCGAGTTCGAACTCCAGGGGCGCTGTCCTGTTCAATTATGTACTAATACCCTTGGGAAAGGCAACGACTCCTTATCACTATTATTTATAAATCAAATAGAACCACTAATATTCTTCTGAAAAATGATGGATTTGGCTTAAAATAACCCACGAAAGTTGATATGCCATTTAATAAAGAAACCTTACCAAACTAATGATGAGTAAAATCTACTTCGTCAGTTTTCTTAGCCATCCCCCGAGGAAGTAATGAGAAAGGCATAGATATGGTAAACGAGATGGCTACAGGATACTAGTGATAGAGTCACGATTTTTTAAAAATAAGTTAAAACCCCAAACGCTCGATGTTCGCTCTTCGACGCCATGATAGCAACAATGATGTATTGCTGCTGCTGTTCACAAATACACTTTCTATCAATCTTAAATCCACGGAAGATGATTCTGCCCGACGCTTGTATTTTAAGTAACATACGCATGTATATATATAGTTTGCAATATCTATCTTGCCCAGTCGACTAGGGCTGTAGAATACACCGACTGTATCTCTGCAGAGTGGTAAGACCCCCCCCCCGCTACGAGTGTCTTGATATGACGCTAAACAATCTGATGATGAGGTTCCAGTAATGCAGGAGCTTTGGGTAATGCAGAGCACCCCTTCATTGCCATTGCTCCCAGGTCCACTCTGGTCCAGAATGGTAGCACCTGGTCGGGCCTTATCTATGGGTTAAATACGTAGAACAAAACTGCATAGTTATCCTAAACTGAATTGTTTGAATTAGAACTGTTTGACTAAACTGAATAGCTTGAAATAGAAATGTTTTTTGACAATTAAACTGTACTTACATTTAAACTACGTGCTTATGCTAAACTGAACTGTTTGAAATGGAACTGTTTTTAACATTTAACTGTGTGTAAACAAAATTTGTACTCATACTAAACTGAATTAGCTGAATTAGAACAGTTTGGATAAATTGAATAGTTGAAATAGAAATGTTTTTGAAAATTAAACTGTGTACTCATGCTGAACTGAATTGTTTGAAATAGAACCGACTATTTGCATAAAAATGGATTTGGCGTAAAGTAACCTACAAAGGTTGATATGCCATAAAATCAAACCAACCAACCAACCAACCAACATATTTATCAAAAAGGAAAGCTCTATATCGGTGATAGAGCGTATGTATATCTAAGTTTGGATTGTGGAGACACAGTAATCATCCGTTTTTCGCCAATGCGATTATCAGACCAAGAGATCGCCATGAAGTGAGTATCCTTTTATACACTGCTTGGTGAGGCATTGTATTGCACGATTCGTTAATTTGTTTATCTCTCGTATTTTGATTATATTTTCTAATGTTTTTACTTAATTATTATTGCATTCTTCACGAATTTTTCTTACCGGTGTTAGCTATTAGTCTTTCGCTGGATTCTTGGTGACAGCAAGTCTTTTTAGGCCTCCAGGACTCTTTTAAGTATTCTAGCATATCTACGTAATACTGTGATCTGAATAGTGTCGATTATTCTTATTATTTCCAGGTCCGCTAATATTATCATTTTGAGTGTTTTTCACACCAGCGTTAGCTGATGGTTTTTCCCAGAAGTCTATTAGATAGCAAATCTCCTAAAGTCTCCAGGACTCTTCTCAGTATTCTGACCGATCTAAACGATGCTTTTGTTTGGATGGTCTCCACTCGTCCTCTTATTTCCAAGTCCTTCAGTCCTTGCACCAATCCCTTAGTGACTGGACCAAGCTCACCAATTACAATTGGTAGCACAGTCATTTTCATGTTCCATCGTTTTTTCAGTTCTCCAGCAATGTCTAGGTACTTATCTCTCTTTTCTCTTTCGTTCAGCTTTGCCAGAACAGCAAAGTCCTCTATTTGGTTCTCTTGTTTGTTAGTTGTTGTTTTTTTTTTGGCGGGGGGGGGTTACTATCACTAGGTCTGGTTGTCTGGCCGAGGTTAGATGATCCGTCTGTATCTCACAATCCCAAAGAATTTTGTGTGTTTTATTTTTTAGGACGGACTCTCGGTTGTTATATACCATTTGTTTGTATGGTCAAACTTAAACTTCTTGCACAATTCCTAATGGATAACTTTCCCCACCCAGTCTTGTCTCGTCTTATACTCTTTTTCCGCTAATATACAGCATTTGCTTATTATATGATTGATCGTTTCGTCTCCATCACCACATAACTCACATCTGTTATTTTGTTGTGTCTTGTCTATTCTTGCTTTGACCATTATTATTATTATTATTATTATACGCTTTCATAGTTTTTTACACCAGTTTTGACTGGTAGTTTTTCACAGAAGACTTAGTGACAGCTCACCAGACTCCTCAAAATACTATATCTGATCTTTAACACTGCTGTGGTCTGGATGGTCTCGATTCTTCCTCTGATCTCCAATTCCCTCTGTCTCTATTCCAGGACTCTTCTAAGTATTCTCGTTTTATTTAACACTGCTGTGGTCTGGATGTTCTTGGTTCTCCCTCTGATTTCCAATTCTCTCAGTCTAATTTCTCTGGCCTTTTAGAACCGTTCCAAATGCTCCAAAACAGTTGGTATCACCGTAACTTTAATGTTCCACGGTCCTTTTATCATTATATTTTTTTGTTTTTTCCTTCTTATTCTTATTCTTTGATTTTTTTATTATTTAGTTTGGTTACCCCACCTCGAGTGCCCTTCCCATCATGCACTATAGAATTTTTTGTAGAGAGATACCCACCGCGAGGTAGCCTCTTGGTCTTACCATCTCCGAGTGACTTTTACTGTGTCGACGCAATTCACATTTAGATCGACATAACTCTATCAGCAATATTCGTTTGTGGGTATATATATATTTGCGGATGTGCCCGTGGTGTAATGGTTATCGTCGTAGGAAACGGACACTGATATACGAGTTCAAATCCAGGACGAGACTGATTGCATTTCACATAGCACTAATACCCTTGGGAAAGGTATGAATCCAATTATTCTCCCTCCGGCTATGGGTAAATAGTAGGACAGACTGGGTTCTTCAGCCTTGGTATGGCAACTAGTCAAGGAGAAGGAAAACTCTGAATTCAAACCTGTTAAACTCCGCTTAAAAATTGACCATGTGTCATATCCTGCCCGAGGGGAGGGGTTGGAAAAATGTATATATATATATATATATACTTATCTGTGGTAAGATGGTTATCGTCGTAAGAAATGGGTGAGACGAGTTTTAAGCCTAAATGAGCAATAATACTTTTGGTAATCGTATTATTATTCCTGTGGCTCGTGCGTAAATAGTAGGGCAGGCTAGGTTCTTTAGCCTTTGTATAGCAATCGGTCTGGGAGAAAAAAAAATCTCTGAATCTAAACCTGTTTAACTCCGCTTGGAATAAGAACTTATGTCACATCCTGCCCGTACGGAGGAGTTGGTATATATATATATATATATATATATATATATATATATATATATATAAGCATGTTTCATTAAATAGTAAAGACATTTTCTCTATAATTTAGTTATGATCCTTTCAAGTTCCCTGATAAGTGTCTTGGTTTTAGATGTGAATTGGTGGATGAATTTACCAAAATTGTCCCGAGAGCTTTCGGACCCTTCATAGGCCATCATCAAGGGTTGCTTCCATCTGTAAAGAGGGTTGTTTTTTAAAATGAGTTCTGAAAGTTGTTGTTTTTTTTATTCATCGGCAACTCAGTTTTATCCAACTCTGCGTTTGCATATTTTTGTTATGTTAAAAAAAAAAATTTTCAAAACTCATTTTAAAAATCAACCCTCTTTACACATGGAAGCAACCCCTGATGATGGCCTATGAAGGGTCCGAAAGCGTTCAGGACAATTTTGGTAAATTCATCCACCAATTCCAACCTGAAAGAAAGACACTTATCAAGAAACTTGAAAGGATCTTAATTGAATTATACAGACAAAATGTGTCTTTACTATTTTATGAAACTTGCTTAAATGAACGACTGCTGCCTAACTACTTATATATATATATATATATATATATATATATATATATATATATAGCTGTATCTTCATTTTCACCATAAACTAATTACTCAAGCCTGATTTGTATAATAAAGTCATTAACAGTACATTTATATTAAACGAGGGTCGACTGAAAAATTTATAGGCTGACCAAGATACTCTTCTTCCATCAGTGTTGCAGTGCTTGAATCCCATTGTTCGAAAAATTCCTCAACAGCTGATATGACGTCATTATCTGAACTTTTACTCCTGTGAACGTTTCAGCCCACCTTTCTCCATAGCATTGTCTCAGACTTATAGCATTTGTTGCATTGTTTCCTGACCACAGACAATCCCTTTCCTGTTTTTCGAAAGATAATGGGCCGTTTTAAGAAAATTTTAATTTTCTATCTAAACCAAACATATCAGGACTGTACCAGTGGAAATTCATACAATCAAAACGGATATTATTAGTTATTATTTACCAACCTATTGGCATAATGGTTAGAGTGTTCGCCAATGGCCTGGGAGACCGGTGTTCAATCTCAACTTGTGTCATACTAAAGACTGCAAAATGGTACTTAATGTTGCCTTGCTTAACGCCCAGCATTATAAGGTACGGGAGGTGGCCGTGGTGTAATGGTTATCATCGTAGGAATTGGACACGGCGACACGAGTTCAAATCCTGGACTGATTGCATTTCACATAGCCCTTATACCCTTGGGAAAGGTATGAATCCAATTCTTCTACCTCCAGCTATGGGTAAATAGTAGGGCAGACTAGGTTCTTCAGCCTTGGTGAGGCAACTAGTCTAGGAGAAGGAAAACTCTGAATTGAAACCTGTTAAACTCCACTTAAAAAACTGACCTTGTGTCATATCCTGCCCGAGCGGAGGGGTTGGGTAAATATGATTATAAGGTACGGATGAAGAGTACCCGTTCCTACACCTCGATATTGTAGCTATTAAAAAGGGAGGCTTTGATTTACCCTTGACTGCGGTCGGTGAACTTACAGTATTGAAATTCTACAACCGTCAGTAAAACCATATATATATATATATATATATATATATATAAGTAGGCTGCTTATGTTTGGTTAGCTACGGATTTTCATTTTTGGTAACAGATTTTGAAGTTGCGGAGGCGCTCGTAGTGCAACGATTTACAGCTACACGTGTTCAAATCCTGAACAAGACCTTTTGCATTTCAAATAACGTTAATATCCTTCAAATGTCTTGATTATTTGTATTTATTTCGTTCTTATTAACAATCTTTTATGCATTTGTTTAATAAATATTTGCTATAATATCTCATGTTGTATAAAGAACTAATATTAGAATAAGTAGCAATGCATTTCTATAGTAAAATCATCTGTTATAAATTTTCACGGTAAAACCTTTTGCAACGCATTTCTATAGTAAAATCACTTCCAATAAATTTTTATAATGAAATAATTTGTAATGAATTTCAATAGCAAAATCATTTGCAATAATTATAATAGTAAAATAATTTTAATTCATTTCTATCAAAATTATTCGCAGTAAATTTCTATAGCAAAATCATTTGTAATAAATTTTCACTGTAAAAACCATTTGTAATGTATTTTTACGTAAAATCAATTTTTCTATAATGCAATTCATTTCTATAATAACATAATTTGTTATGCATTTCTATAGTAAAATCATTTGCAATAAACTTCTATAGTAAAATCATTTGGGATAATATTTTTTCGTAAAAAAGATTTGTAATGAATTTCTATAGTAAAATAATTTCTAATGCATTTCTATAGTAAATCATTTGCAATAAACTTCTATAGTAAAATCATTTGGGATAATATTTTTTCGTAAAAAGATTTGTAATGAATTTTTATAGTAAAATAATTTCTAATGCATTTCTATAGTAAAATTGTTTTCAATAAACTTCTATGATGAAATTATTTGGGATAATTTTTTTTAGTAAAATAATTTCTAATGAATATCTATAATAAAATAATTTCTAATGCATTTCTATAATAAGATCCTTTCCGTTAAATTTCGATAAATACTTTTAGTATTTGTTTATGTTACTATATATGTAATCATTTCAGCGAATAAAAAAATTTGACATGTTTCTTTTATAAATTCTCACCATAATACTACAATTTAGATTTTTAAAATATTCGGGAAGGTCCTGGTGACGTAATTGCTATCGTGCTGGACTGTGACCCCGAACAAAAAAAGTTCGAACTCTAGTCGTATTGGTACGTCAATTTCGGACTAACACCCTATGAAAAGGTATGAACTCCCTTATTCTTTCCCCCACTAGCTATGGCTTGAATAGTATATGTGCTGTTCTTCTATAAAGACAGATCTATCATTAAATAACCCACGAATGTTGATATGCCATTCTATAATTTCTATTTAGTATCATTTTCAGTGAACTTTTATATTAGAATAATTTACAATGCATTTCTGCAGTAAAATTTGCAATGAATTTCTATATATGCTTTTTGGTTTATTTCCTTTTCTTTATTTAATGGCATATCAAACGTTCGTGGATTATTAAATGTCAAAGAACTGTAATGGTACTATTTAAACTTCGCCATAAATATTATGTGCTTAATAAATATTACGAATTGCACTACAAGTTACTTGAAGAACAAATATAGAAATATTTTGCAATTCATTTCTATAGCAAAATCATTTGTAATGAATTTATATATAAAAATTCTCTGTTTTTCTATTGTAAAAGTATATACTATGCTATAATATAGTAAATCTATTTCTTTTTAATTTCTTTAGTAAAATAATTTGTAATGCTTTTCTGAAATAAAATCAATAGCACTGAATTTCTACATTAAAATACTTTATGCTTTTCTATAGTAAAGTATATAGCATACTACAGTAAATCCATTTCCAATTAATTTCTTTAGTAAAATATTTTGTAACACTTTTCTAAAGTAAAATCATTTGTAATGCTTTTCTATAGTAAAATCATATTCAATGTATTTCTATGTGTGCTTTAAGTATTTCATATGCCACTATATATATAATTATTTGAGCGAATGAAAGTTTTGACGAATTTGTTTAATAAAGCTTGCTTATAATATTACAGGTTGCAAAAAGAACAAATATTAAAATAATTTGTAAAGCATTTCTACATTAAAATCATTTGCCATGAATTTCTATAAATAAAATACTTTGTATCGTATTCCTCTAGTAAACTTCTATAGTAAAATCTACTTGTGATTTCACTATTTCCATAAACAGCTTGCAATAAATAAGAGTCCAACAAAAATCTACTTGTGTTAAAAGAGGGTTTGTTTTATGTCTGAAATTGATAACAGGAAACATCAGCATGCGTGAACTTCCGGTCCCAGAGCACTAACTTCCGGGCCTCTACCGTTCAAAGGAGTCCCCGTATCTACCAGCCGAATCCATTGTTCTGCTCTCTGGAAAATGCATGCCGGGAAAATCCATGTTATAAACGTCCATGTAACCCATCATGTCATCATTATAATCGTCGTCAACGTACTGATTATAAAATGGTAGGTACCTTCCTTGCATCTCCATATCCATGATTAAATCCGGGTTCTCCATCAGGTTTCCGTACATATATTCCGGCATTCTATAATCGTACATGACTTGATCTTCCCGGGGCATATCTCTGGCGAACATGTATCTACGATCATGAGGGGCATCGGAAGAATCCCTGTTATGACTGTAGTCGACAACCCGGCCGCGGGAATCTATAAAACGGCCTTGGTAGTCCATAGTCATTCGGTTCATGGTCTCTGGAGTAGCGCCACGCTGATGAGAGGTTCCGTGCTTGACCCCCTCACGTGACAGTGTCTCCCTCTGGGTTTTGGAGAAGGTCTTCATGCGGTTTTTGTTTTCCTCTTGTGACATTGAGCTTGAGACGGGGCCACCGTACATCGGATACATCCCACGGGGCATTGACTGCGTGTCAGGTGACATAGGGAAGCCACCGTGCGACATTGGCGGGGGTGCTCCGTAGCCCATCGGATAGGTACCATGAGGCGGCATAGAGTAGGCATCATAGCCTCCGTAGGGCATTGAATAGGCGTCGTGCATGGATTGTGGCCCACGGGGCATGGACGGGGGACCACGGGGTAAGGATTGGGAACTTTGCGGCATAGACTGTGCGCTCTGCGGCATAGAATGGGTGCTTTTGGTCGTAGATTGGCTAGTGTGAGGTATCGATTGAGAGCTTTGTGGCACAGAGTTCTTGGGCCCAGTGGTGTTCCCCTGACTTGTCTTAACTTGTCGGCTCATGATGAAAATTGGTAGAGGCTGAAAAACATAAACAGAACACTTGTCAAATAGCTCAGAAAGAACAGGTGATTACATATATATACAAAATATAACAATAAGATAGATAGATAGATAGATATGAACTGAATAGATAGATAGATAGATAGATAGATGTGAACTGGATAGATAGATAGATAGATAGTATTTTGGTTGGGTTTATGGCATATCAACCTTTATAGGTTATTTAAGGCCAAATCTTCTTAATACATATATATTAAATAAATATGATTTGGTTTCGTTGGGTTTTATGGCATATCAACCATTGTAGGTTATTTAATGCAAAATCCTCTGTATACATATATATTAAATATATATGATTTGGTTTGGTTGGGTTTTATGGCATATCAACCATAGTAGACTATTTAATGCCAATTTTTTTATTGCTTGGTTTGGTTTATGGCATATCAACCATTGTGGGTAATTTAATGCCAAATCCATTTTTACACTTGCCCGGTCGGCTAGAATACACCGACTGCACCTCTGCAGAGGGGTAAGACAGTCGGTTTATTCTGAGGCAGACGTCAAATCGACAGACACGATCTCCTCGAAGGTCTTTCACACAGGTCTTGAAATGTTCATCCGGGACTTTGACTGGGAGGCAGACGTCAAATCGACGGCACAATCTCCCTAAAGCTCTTTCCCACATGTCTGGAAATGTTCATCCGGGACATTGACTGGGAGGCAGACGTCAAATCGACGGCACAATCTCCCTAAAGCTCTTTCCCACATGTCTGGAAATGTTCATCCGGGACATTGACTGGGAGGCAGACGTCAAATCGGCAGACACAATCTCCCCAAAGCTCTTCCCCACATGTCTTGAAATGTTCATCCGGGACATTGACTGGGAGACAGACGTCAAATCGACGGCACAATCTCCCTAAAGCTCTTTCCCACATGTCTGGAAATGTTCATCCGGGACATTGACTGGGAGGCAGACGTCAAATCGACGGCACAATCTCCCTAAAGCTCTTTCCCACATGTCTGGAAATGTTCATCCGGGACATTGACTGGGAGGCAGACGTCAAATCGGCAGACACAATCTCCCCAAAGCTCTTCCCCACATGTCTGGAAATGTTCATCCGGGACATTGACTGGGAGGCAGACGTCAAATCGACGACACAATCTCCCTAAAGCTCTTCCCCACATGTCTGGAAATGTTCATCCGGGACATTGACTGGGAGGCAGACGTCAAATCGACGGCACAATCTCCCTAAAGCTCTTCCCCACATGTCTGGAAATGTTCATCCGGGACATTGACTGGGAGACAGACGTCAAATCGACGGCACAATCTCCCTAAAGCTCTTCCCCACATATCTTGAAATGTTCATCGGAGAAATTGACTTTCACTAAAAGATCCTAAAAAGAAAATATTCTGTGGTCTTCAACAGAACACTCCCCTACCCCCGTAGGGTCGAGTTCTCTGGCAAAGAAGTAATCGTGTTGCCATTAGCGTCTATTGCAAGCCTCTTCATATATGAATTGAGGTCTCGGTAGCCGTTGGACGGATGTATGTAAACAATTGTAATTGTGTTTCATCACCGTTTAAAATTTACTTCGCAGCTAATCGCTCCTCGTGGCTGAATGGTTAGTGGCTTTGGCTTGGCGTTTGAGTTAATCGTGTTTCGATCCCAGCTGTCTAGCCACACTGATGAGTTCTGAGAGAACGAAACAGATCTGTCTGTGGATGACTATATATATATATAATCGTCCACAGACAGATGGTTTCGTTGTATCACAACATTTCAGATTATACATCAGTCGGATATCTTACCCCAGTGCCTTCGTCAGCTGAGGATACGGCGAAAAGAAGTAAGTAAAAAAAAAGTTAAAAACTAATCACAATTTTAACTTTAAAATTTGCAAAATGTTAATTAATGTACATAACGAACAAATATACACGACGACTCGAGTTCAATTCCAGTACAAGGCTGTTTGCATTTCACATAGCACTAATCTCTCTCCAGCTATTGATAAACAGTAGGGCAGATTGGGTTCTTTAACCTTGGTATAACAACCGGTCTAGAAGAAGGAAAACTGTGAAGTCAAATCAGTTATAGACCAGGGGAGGGATGGGCTTTTACAAGTTATTCTTGCTCAAGACACACTAAATGAGCGGCACCCCTACGATCAATCAAGGTCATGTGACTAGTCAGAGAGTGAGAGAATGTTAAACCAGGATTTTTAAGTATCTTAGCTTTTCAAGACACCTCTAAGAATCTGATGCAGAATATATTTACCCATTTATTCTTGCTGTTCAGTCTTTTATTCAAGGTTAACAATAATACTAAATAAAATTATTATAGTTCAATAGCAATGATTAAAATAATTTATATCGCTACAAAAAAACTATTAATATTGAATTTCATGAGCCCCAACAGGTTTTTAAATAAAGTTTACTAGAAACTATTTATCTCAAATTATATATATATATATATATATATATATAAACAGGATTTGACATTAAATAATTATAATCGGTATGCCAATACACAAAATGACCTAATCTTACCGTAAACCCTGCTGCATAGTCTGGAACGAGTCGCTGCAGGCTCGTCAATGCACACAAGATGGAATATATGTGCTTGAATCAAACAGGGGACATCTCCACACGAAACGGTAGCGCTTTGTAACTCGTTGACAAGGTCACCTACCTAGGGTGCAGTGTCTCATCAACCGAGACAGATATCAATACGTGACTACCAAAGGCATGGACAACTATCGATTACCTATCGGTCATATGGAAGTCAGAACTAACCGATAAAATGAAACGCAGTTTCTTCCAAGCAGCGGTCGTGTCGATACTGCTATATCGATGCACAACATGGACGCTAACTAAACGTATGGAGAAAAAGCTTGACGGCAACTACACAAGAATGCTGCAAGCAATACTGAACTAGTCCTGGAGACAGCACCCTACAAAGCAGCAGCTGTACGGCCACCTACGACCCATCACGAAAACTATCAAAATTATCGAACCAGATATGCAGGACACTGTTGGAGAAGTAGGGACGATCTCATAAGTGATGTACTCCTATGGACCCCTTCACATGGCCGGGCAAAGTCAGGACGACCAGCTCGCACCCACATACAGCAGCTCTGTGCTCTAGCCTTGAGGACCTGCCGGAAGCAATGGACAATAGGAAGGTGTGGCGAGAGAGGGTAGGAAATATCCGTGCTGATATATATATATATATATATATATACATGCAAGTATATATATGTGTGTGTGTGTGTGTGTGTGTTTATGTATCTATGTGTTTGATTGTATTTTAAATTATTTTAAGCCATTCTTTTTTGCGGTGGGGGGGGTCTTTTCTTGGAAAGTTTTATGTATCTTAATTATTTCAAATATATTTTTGCTCAGTCGGCTGGGGCTGTAGAATACACCGATTGCTTCTCTGCAGAGGGGTAAGACCCACTCCCCAACAAGTGTCCTGAATATGACATGGATTTAACTGTTCAGAAGTTCCCTTTTGCAAGTAGTAAATTTTCAAAGTGGAGGAAAGTCAGATATTAAGAAAAAAGAGGAAAAGGAGGAGAACGTTTTTAAAGAGTACTTATTCCTTTTTTCTTTTCTTTTCTTCTCTTTCTTTCATGGTCAGGTAGTGGAACTAGCAGAAAAGTAGTTTCAGCTCTTAACTCGAGGGCGGACGTTACTTCTCGACTGATCACCGTATCTAAGTGCTTCCTTGGGTCTCTTTTGTCCTCACAGACTCGGTTCACAGAAAACTCGAGTATTTATCTCTCCCCACCGGCTCAAAATTCGTCACTCCCAAATCCTTCTCATTTTGGCGCGACCGCTTCCCATTGGCTACTTTAATTTTTATTATTTTTCTTTTTTTCTGATTTTTAACCGGATGGGTGCGAGGAGCCGACGCATGGCGACGCGTTTATACATTTTGTATGTGGCAGCCGACGAGTCAACATCCGGTTGGGAGTTTTATTGTTAATTCCTAAATCTTCACGCCCTCTTCCACACCTTGGTGTAGTAGCTATTGAAAAGGGAGCCTTCTGGTCACCCACGAATAAGGTCGCTAACTTTACCTACTTTACTTTGCACCTCTGCTGAGGAGTAAGACAACCACTCCCCAACGAGTGTCCTATATATGATGCTAAATAATCTGATGGTGTGGCTCTAGTAATGCTGGAGCTTTGGGGAATGCGGAGTACTCCTTCATTGTCATCACTCTCAGGTTCACTCAGGCCCGGAGTGGTGGCACTTAATAGGGTCCTTTCTATGGATCAAACAGAATTATTTGACATTTAAACTGAGTACTTAAGTTAAATTAAATCGTTTGACATAGAACTAATTCAGTATTTAATCATGCGGAAACAAATGACTGCTGTTTCATTGAACTGTTGGTGATACATAGCAATACTTGGAACAATTTAACTTAATGCTAGAAATAGAACTGTTTGATCATTTAACTGTGTGTATCTACAAAATGTGTTTACAAGTCATACATTTAATATACAAAAACAGGATTTGGCATTAGATAACCAACAATGGTTGATATACCATAAAACCAAATCAAATCAAAATGTCTGATACATGTGAACACATCTCTTAAACAATAAGCCTATCATCCTCCTCATCAACATATACTAACAGCAAGAATTCCTTTGACTCTGTCTTGCCATTCTTCCCCATCGTCAACCGTTCTAGGCAAGTCAACAAGACAGCATCCAGTGTCCGCACAGAGCTGATGAACATATTTTATTGCGACTCGGCAAACTTTGGTGTGTCCATACGTAGTAGTCCATTGGAGAATGTCGCAATGATTGCGTCCTTACTTTACCAATAGTACCCAGCATGTCTCGTTCGTCTTATTTGGATGGTTTATGAGATGGGAGGTAAGTGGCCGTTTTGTAGGCTGCTTCTTCTAAGATTTGTTCAAAACAACACGGAGCATTCTTGCGTAGTTCCTTTCAAGCCTTTTCTTCATGCGTTTCGTTAGTATCAAAGTGGTACAACCATACAGTAGTACTGACGCCGCTAAAGCCTATAAGAATTCACTCAGTTATTCTCCCCGATCTCGGTAATGGCCAAAATATTGCAATTAAGTATATTCGGAGCAAATTAACTTTCATTGGATCAAGAAACATTTTCTTTTTAACGTCATTAAAGTGAATTAAAAACAACGGCGATTCGACGACTTAAAAAAAAAACAGAAAAGTTCTCATCCTAATAGTTCGACTAACACTGACGTTGATCACAAAGGATGTCATGACTGTAAAAGTTTAGAAAATTCATTTACAAAAGTCAAATGAATTGATAGGACCATACGAAAATGATAGATGCAAAGAAGGAGAGGACAAGTGAGATAGATAGATAGATAGATAGATAGATAGATAGATAGATAGATAGATAGATAGATAAGCGGAAATGTTGATAGATAGATAGATAGATAGATAGATAGATAGATAGATAGATAGATAGATAGATAGATAGATAGATAAGCGGAAACGTTGAAAGATAGATAGATAGATAGATAGATAGATAGATAGATAGATAGATAGATAAGCGGAAACGTAGATAGATAGATAGATAGATAGATAGGCGGAAACGTAGATAGATAGATAGATAGATAGATAGATAGATAAGCGGAAACGTTGATAGATAGATAGATAGATAGATAAGCGGAAACGTTGATAGATAGATAGATAGATAGATAAGCGGAAACGTTGATAGATAGATAGATAGATAAGCGGGAACATAGATAGATAGATAGATAGATAGATAGATAGATAGATAGATAAGCGGAAACATAGATAGATAGATAGATAGATAGATAAGCGGAAACGTTGAGAGATAGATAGATAGATAAGCGGAAACGTAGATAGATAGATAGATAGATAGATAGATAAGCGGAAACGTTGATAGATAGATAGATAGATAGATAGATAGATAGATAGATAAGCGGAAACGTTGATAGATAGATAGATAGATAGATAGATAGATAAGCGGAAACGTTGATAGATAGATAGATATTAACAAAGATACATACACACATATGGGGAAACTTAGATAGATAGATATGAGGAAACTTAGCTAGATTGTGAAGTCTCCGTGGCGTAATAGCTAGACTGCGACCTCAAAGTAAGCGTGTTCAATCTCGAGTTAAGCAAGTGCATCCACTTTCGGGGTAAAACCCTTGGGAAAGGTAGGAACTCTTTTATTCCTCCCCCCACCAGGTATATATTAAATGGTACGACTACCGTTCTTCTACAAGGAACTGTTTTTGACATTGAAACTGTTCTTACGCTAAATTGAATTGTTTGAAATAGAACTGTTTGTATGTATAAAAATGGATTATTTGAAATGATTCAGTTTAGCATACAAAAACAGTCCCATTTCAAACAATTTAGTTTCGCGTAAGTACACACTTTAAATGTAAAAACAGTTCCATTTCAAGCAATTCAGTTTAGCAAAAGTAAGTAGTTTTAATGTTAAAACAGTTCTTTTTCAAGCAATTTGGTTTAGCATAAGTACGCAGTTTAACTGTCAAAACAGTCCTATTTCAAGCAATTTAGTTTAGCCTAAGTACACAGTTTACCTCGATCAGGTTGGTACCATTCCAGACCAGAGTGAACCTGGGAGCAATGGCAATGAAGGGGTACTCTTGCATTCCCCAAAGCTCCAATATTACTAGAACTTTACAATCAGGTTGTTTAGTGTCATATCCAGGGCACTTGTTGGGGAATCTAATCCCTCTGCAGAGAAGCGATCGGTGTATTCTACAACCCCAGCCTACTGGGCAGACGTGATTTGTACTTCTCAGCAACTAAAAATTTGATCAGTAGCGCTATTACGTTCACTTTCGGGCAAATACCTTTGGGAAAGGTATGAACCCCCCTTATCCTCCCAGCTATGGGTTAAATAGTACCACTACTGTTCTTCTAGGAGAATGGTATCGGCATTAAATAACCTAAAATGAGTTGATATGCCATTAAACAAAGAAACCAAACCAAACTAAAAATTTGATGAAAACCACAGTACCAGCCTAGAGCACCGTTTCATTTGCCACTATTTTGAAAAGCCACAAAATTTTTGTGTTTAAAATAATTTTTTCTATTAACCAACTTCAAATGTAGATGGAAAAAAATTCTAAAAAATGAACTTATTCTGCTTTAAAAAAAAAAAAGAAAAAAAAAAGAATCCCTTTATTTATCGTAAGATTTTCGTATCAAACGACATCTTGATACAACAAATAGCAAATGTGTTTAGAGAGATTTATATAATAGAAAGGATATTTTACTTATTACTATCTGAATGTAATTATACATATATATATATACTAAATTATCCAAATAAATTTATTATGACGGCTTAACCGAGTTTGAGTCTCCATTTAATTGCACTATATATATATATATATATAATAATTTATTATGAATTATACATATGTTATAATAAAAATGTCAAACTTTGAGAAGAATTGGTAAATGATGAAAAATAAACCTCATATATATATATATTTTCATTCACTGACAAACTTGTTCATTGTATCGCAACTTTTCATTGAAGCTAGACACGTGAGATGATTCAAGCTGAGATCGAAACCCGACTGGTGAAAGGTCAGCCTGATATCTTACCGTAGAGCCACCGTCATTCTTAGCGAGGGTGGTTTGAAAAGTTAACGGGCTGAATTCGAAACTACTGTTCTTCTAGGACAATGGCTTTGGCATTAAATAACCTACAAAGGTTGATATGCCATTAAACAAAGAAACCGAATGAATTCGAATGATGACGCCATATCTGGGATTCAACCACCGCAACAATGATGGAAGAAGTGTGTGGACCACAAGAGGTTCTATGTTGAAAAATAAAATTCATTTCATTCCATGTGAGTATCCCAACTCTAGTATACTAGACGATACATCCCAGTCCTAACCAAGACGGATAGGCTTCCCTCTCGGTAAAAATTAAATATTTAATTACAATATTTTTGGCCATTACCGAGATCGGGGAGAATAACTGTGTGAATTCTTATAGGCTTTATCCGCGTCAGTACTACTGTATGGTTGCACCACTTTGCTACTAACAAAACGCATGGAGAAAAGACTTGAAGGGAACTACACAAGAATGCTCCGTGCTGTTTTGAACAAATCTTAGAAGAAGCATCCTACAAAACGGGCACTTACCTCCCATACAAGCATCATTGGGATTAACTTGTTTAACTAAACTGTTCCCATTCTTGACAGAAAAATCAACTACAGAAGAGCAAACCATCGAACTGCTAAAAAGATAAAATGTAGCAATCAGTTCGTTGGGATGGACAATAGAAAACAAGCCGAAAATTTAATTAAAATGAAAATTTCTTCAAATGTAAGTCCAAGCTTTATCTGCATGATAGACTGATTACTTCAGAGGGAGTTATAAGAAGCTGGGAGTTACCCTTAGCTATACCAGAGGATATAAAAAGAGCTTTAGGAAAGTAATCTGTCATGGACAATAAATGGATAACTATTTTGAGTAATGAAGAATACAAATACAGACTTCTATTCTAATATTTATTAATGAAAAAAATTTTAGGGAGTGAATATTGGATGCTGCTTTAAAAGTGTTTTTAATTTCATGAATACAGATGTCACATGGAGAGCTTCAGAGGACGTGTGACATGTGGAAAGTGTGGCTGTTATATAATTTCAGTAGGATTTTTTTTATATTATCATTTTTCGTTTGGTATATCTTATCTTTCGGTTTGGTTGGGCTTGGAACCTTTCGGCTTAGTGCATGGGTAGGTGCAGACATTAACACGGGTGTTCACGCGCGCGCGGGGAGGATGTGACAATCATGGATGTCACAATAGAAACCCCAGATGGCGAGTGGGACTGGGGGTGTGGGTGACGTCATGCCCGGAAGCGATGGGCTGGGATTCTTAGTGATTTTGAATAAAAACGGTGGGAGAGTAGCTTAGCTCTGGAAACAAGTGTTTTTTATAACTGTTCTTTGATAGCGGGATGGGCATTCACTTTCGAAATTAAGAGTGCAGGGATTAATATTAGTAGGTTAATGTTACTAAATATTATATACTACAAGAAATTTAAAACCTTCAACCTAATTATCAAATACATATATATATATATATATATATATATATTCATACATATATAAGTAAATAATATCCTTTTGTTATCTGCCTGATGATTGCTGTTTTGTAAAAAACTCCATGAAACCCAGGGGTCGCAGTCTAAATACCATGAATTAAATATATATATCTAATATATATTTATTTATTATTATTATAAGTAAATTATATATATATATATATATATATATATATATATATATATATATATATATATATATATAAAAGATGCGGCTACGAAACAAGACCATCTTTGGTGCATTCGCTTTTGAGGCAAAATTTATTCTCCTCATCAGTCTTGGTAAATAGTAACCTATAATACAATTTTCTTAGAAATTATATTCATATTATAAAAGAAGATTTGGTATTTACAAAAGCAACAAGGGTTGATCATATTTACCAACCCCTCCGCTCGGGTAGAATATGACACAAGGTCAATTTTTAAGCGGAGTTTAACAGGTTTGAATTCAGAGCTTTCTTTCTCCTAGACTAGTTGCCTCACCAAGGCTGAAGAACCCAGTCTGTCCTACTATTTACCCATAACCGGAGGGAGAATAATTGGATTCATACCTTTCCCAAGGGTATTAGGGCTATGTGAAATGCAGCCAGCCTCGTCCAGGATTTGAACTCGTGTCGCCGTGTCCATTTCCTACGACGATAACCATTACACCACGGGCACCTCCATCAAGGGTTGATTAGCAAACCAGCCGACAACTATAATATTTGCCTACAAATTATTTGCCAACAAATCACACACATGTTAAAGCAAGATTTGGTTTTAAATAACCTACAACAGTTGGTATGCCATTAAACAAAACACCCCATCAACAAAAATATTTATCTACAAATTATTCGCTTATATATAAAAGAGATGATTTGGCGTCAAATAAACCACAAGATTTGATATGCCATTAAACCAAATTACAAAACGATCAACTAACGTCCCACAGAACCGGGACAGGAGTGAAAACTAAAAAATATGTATATATATCGTCGAAGAAGTCAGTTCATATCTATCTATATATCTATCTCATTCTGTTAATTATCTATCTATCTATCTATCCATCTATCTATCTATCTCATTCTGTTCATTATCTATCTATCTATCTATCTATCTCAGTCTGCTTCTTTCTATCTATCTATCTATCTATCCATCTATCTATCTATCTCATTCTGTTAATTATCTATCTATCTATCTATCTCAGTCTGTTTCTATCTATCTATCCATCTATCTATCTATCTCATTCTGTTCATTATCTATCAGTCTGTGTACTTTATTCTGTCCCCCTCTCTATCTATCTTTCTATCTATCTATCTAATATGTGTCTGTCTGCCTACTTCATTCTGTTTATATATATATATATATATATATATATATATACTATATATATAGTATTATTCGGTCCAGTTAAACCAGAGTTGGGAGTAATTCCTTCAGGACAAGAAAATCATTCAAAAGCTGAACATTAAAATTTTCCTGGTAGAGAGCTCAATGTAACTAATATTACAAATATTTTTCTTTAAAGAAAAAAAAACAAAGACCGATTACTAACTCTCTCTAATATCTACCAGCATTCACAGTTACCAGAAAAAAAGAAAAAAAAGCCCCGCCAGGAACAAGAGAAAAAAATATCTCGAATCACCGCCCGGGGGAAAAAGAAAAATATTATTGGACAAAAAGAAAGAGAAGGCCAACCCCGTCACACCACTTGAAAAAAATCAAGAGATATGCTGTCAGTTGGTCAAAAGAAAACTAAAACCTTCCGTAAACACTGCAATGCTACAATTACAAGAGTGCTCAACACGTGTGGAGCCAATTATAAAATTAACTTAAATCGCGAGTCGGAAATCTCCTACTAAAGTTTCGCCTTAACGGATCATCATAAAGTGTAATATATATATATATATATATATATATATATATATATATATATATATATATATATATAAGTGTTATCTGGCCCAGTCTTCTGGGGTAGCGAAATACACCGACTGCATCTCAGCAGAGGGGTAAGACACCCCCAAACGAATGTCCTAGATATGACACTAAACAATCTGATAGTGAAGCTCTAGTAATGCTGCAGCGTTGGGGACTGCAGAGTACCCCTTCATTACCATCATTCCCAGGACCACTCAGACCCGGAGTGGTAGCACCTGTTAGGGTCATATCTATGGGTTAAAGAGAACTAAACTGTGTACTTATGCTAAACTAAAATATTTTAAATAGAACTATTTTTACATTTAACAGTGTGTAAAGCTGAATTGTTTTACATTTTTACATTTAACAGTATGTAAAGCTGAATTGTTTAAAATAGAACTGTTTGATCATTTAACTGTGTGTAAACAAATGTCTGATGTTTAATTGAATTGTTAGTTGATACATAGCAATAACTTGGAACCATTTATCTTTGTTGACATGCTAAACTGAATTGTTTGAATTGGAACTGTTTTACATTTAACTGTGTGTAAACAAAGCTGTGTACTTTTGCTAAACCGAAATGTTTTACATTTAACTGTGTGCAAACAAAAAATGGTTATTTACAAAAAGTTTCTAGAAACCATATATTTAATATGTCAACGGTTGATATACCATAAAACTTAACCAAACCAAATTATATATATTTAATTTATATGTATAAAGATGATTTGGTTTTAAATAACCAACAATGTTTGATATGCCATAAAACCAAACCAAACCAAATCCTATATATTTGAAATATACGTATAAAGATGATTTGGCATTAAATAACCTATAATGGTTGATATGCCATAAAACCCAACCAAACCAAATTCTATATATCTAATATATATGTATAAAAAGGATTTGGCATTAAATAACCTACAATGGTTGATATGCCATAAAACCCAACAAAACCAAATCAGATATATTCAATATATATTTATAAAGAGGATTTGGCTTTAAATAACCTACAATGGTTGTCATGCCATAAAACCAAACCAAACCAAACCAAACGAGGTTTGTCATTCTAGTGTGTCCTATGTAAGATGTAATCAGTTTTCCAAGCATTCTAGTTTGTTTAATATTGAAAGACTTAATTACAATTCGACCTTTTTTTTAAACATTCCATCGATTTTTCTTAAATGACTTTGTAATGATATATATAGAATTCCATTTAGTGTCCTAATTGTTTTTTACAATTGCAAATTTGCTCGTTTACGAAAAGCAATAAACGTGAACTTTCTTTCGTGTGGATGACTGGAAGGGGCGAGTTGATAAGGGTAATTAAATTAGCTGAGGGAGATCGAACCAGAGATTATCCTCCATCAGTTTATTTCATACTCATGTCCTTTGGAAAGGCATGAAATGCTAGCCCTTTCCATCATGACCATATATGAATTATATATTTCCGTAAATATCTATGTTTTAGTATGTTACTATCTATCTATATATCTATCTCTTTGGCGTTTCAGTCAGCCAGGTTTCGATCCCAGCTTCGGGAATCCAGCCTGTCAAGCCACACTGAAGAGCTGTGAAACAACGAAACAGCCTATCTGTGTATGACAATATGTATATATATATATATTATATATACCAATATATAACCACACACACACACACACACACACACACACATATATATATATATATATATATATATATATATATATATATGTTATTTCCTAGATTCAACGAGAGAAAATTAAAGACTTTAAAATGAATAGGTTCGCAAATAAATCTGAATTAGATATTTAGGATTTTATTCTTTCATATATTTCTTCTTTACACGTATTTCAGACTTTATAATCCTCTTCAAGAGATTAAAACGGTTAAGGTGGTCTTTGTTCTAAATTTTCGAAGTATATATATATATATATATATATATATATATATATATATATATATATATAACAGGTTTATGGTTCTTACTAGCTCACTTGGTGAGTTAATGAGGACCAAATGTTGCAGTATTGTAAAATAGTGCTAAATTTCAATGATATAGAATGTACATATCGTAATATATATATATATATATATATATATATATATATATATATATATACTACAACGTACTATCTGTGAACCTGGGTTTCATACATTTTACATGTGAAGATTTTCACTCCGTCTGAAATATGCAAAATGTATGAAACCCAAGGTCACAGACGCGACAATATATATATATATATATATATATAAGTTGGAGTTAGGCTTCCTGATTATCCAATAAGGGGAAACTTTAGTAGAAAATTTCCGACTCGCGATTTAAGTTAATTTTATAATTGGCTCCACTTGTGTTGAGCACTTTTGTAATTGTAGCATTGCAGGATTCACGGAAGGTTTTTAGTTTTCTTTTGACCAACTGACTGCGTATCCCTTGATTTTTTTCAAGGGGACGGACGAGGTTGGCCTTTTCTTTCTTTTTGACCTATAATTTTTTCTTTTTCCCCCGGGCGGTGATTCAAGATACTTTTATCTCTTGTTCCTGGCGGGGTTTTTTCTGGTACCGTGAATGCTGGTAGATATTAGATTAGTAAATATATAAATATATATATATATATATATATATATATTACTATTTATATCTCTATGTCTGTCCTTTTATTGGTGTTATCCAGTGGGTGCCTCTGGTGGTGTAATAATTGCAAATTAAGAGTAGCAAACCAACACGATAGAATTCGTGTCTCATTGCATGACCCATTCATACGGCCCTTTGTCACATCTAAGCAAAATGTTTAGTAAATTACAATTGGGCTTATTCTGCTTATATCTATCTATCTATCTATGTAAGTAAAAAAAAAGTAGGCGACCATAGTCGAGGGTGACCCGAAGGCTCCCTTTTCGATAGCTTACTACACCAAGGTGTAGGGGAGGGCGCAACTCCTTTCCCTGGATTGCTCCACTTTACCCTTGATCCGTACCTTATAATGCTGAGTGTTAAGCAAGGAGGCATCAAGTACCATTTTTTGAGTCTTTGGTATGACTCGACCTGGGATTGAACCCAGGTCTCCCGGGCGATTGGCGAACACTCTAACCGCTAGGCCAATGTCTATCTATGTAATTTAGTTTATATCTGCCAATTTATTTATTGGGTTCATTTTGATTATATATCAATCTAACTCTTTATTTGTCTTTCTGAATTTGATTTATTTTCTTCATATTTATTTTGGTAGCAAGGTCGAAGGAAAATTAGTTAGGTATTAAGGTACCAAGCAATCCATCATTTTATACACACACACACACACACACTGAAACGAACGCACACACGCACAAACAGTAGGGGGAGAAACAAGTGGGAAGGGAATTCTACCAGAGGTGAGAGGAATAACTGGCGGGAAAAATGTTGTATATATCATTTGCATAATATATATATATATATATACATAAAATTTAGATTGTCAAGATTTATATATACATGTGTGTGTGTGTGTGTTGATACTTATATATACATATAGTATAAAATATATTCATTATATATATATATATATATATAGTAATTCATTGACCTCAATCACCTCATATCAATAATTCTCGTATATATATATATATACAGAAAAAAAAGAAAGAGAGTAATACAACGCTTTTGGTTATTTCATCTTTTGTCAAATTCGTTTTTTAGTTTTTGTTCACAAACTTTGACGTCAGCAAACGTCATTATATCACTCTGCAACGTCATGTGCGTCATAATGAAAAGATATGAAATAAAATAAAAAACCCTAAAATAATTATTTTCGCAAAAATATATTCAGAATAAATAAATAAATAAATAAGATATATAAACATTGATGATGACGTATAAAAATCACAAAGAAACAAAGATAAGTTTACTGCATTAAATATTCTTTTAAAGATATAACAAAAATGTGTTTCTAGTTCCCTGAACGCTTTAGACATAGTTATATTCTTTCACGAGTTATTTACGCTAGTTTTACGATGTTTGTTCTTATTTTAAGATATTTGTAAGCTATTAAGTCCGGCTGATGTAAAAAAAACAGGTTACATCACGGCTTTTAGAACCAATTGATGTCTATAAAGTCCAATGCAGATCGACGATTAAAATTACTTTTTAAAACTTTTAAAATCAATTTTTACAAAAGGTTTAAAATCGTGATCGATACAAGGCCTTACGCGTAATTGTCATCAGTCTTTATTCGATTTTATATTGACTCTATCTCGGATATTGAGCACTGCAGAACTGATGAATTATGTTGCATTTATTTCTTTTGATTGCAAATAGTTATTATATATATATATATACCGACCCCTCCACTCGGGCTGGATATAGCACAAGGTCAATTTTAAGCGGAGTTTAACAGGTTTGAATTCAGATTTTTCCTTCTCCTATTCTAGTTGGCTCACCAAGGCTGAAGAACCTAGTCTGTCCTACTATTTACCCATAGCTGGAGGGAGAATAATTGGATTCATACATTTCTCAAAGGTATTAGTGCTATGTGAAATGCAATCAGTCTCGTCCAGGATTTGAACTCGTGTCGCCGTGTCCATTTCGTACAACGATAACCATTACACCACATATATACGAGGACGGTAGAATATACTTTGAATAAAACCACTTTAACAGATATGATCTATCAGTGAATTTGAAACACACATCGAGGTTTCATACCCGTGAAACGTAGAATTTGGATGGGGGATAATTCACATTTTGATTTTTATATATGATTTCTGCAATCAACAAAAATACAAATACAAAAATTGAAGGATATTAATTGAATAATTAGAACTTTTTCGTTACACCTTTGTTATTCAGTGTAGTCAATGCTACATAACAAGCTCCTTCAGAAATAAGGACTTGTATGGGTAAATATATTCTGCATCAGATTCTTAGAGGTGTCTTGAAAAGCTAAGATACTTAAAAATCCTTGTTTAACATTCTCTCACTCTCTGACTAGTCACATGACCTTGATTGATCGTAGGGGTGCCGCTCATTTAGTGTGTCTTGAGCAAGAATAACTTGTAAAAGCCCATCCCTCCCCAGGTCTATAACTGATTTGACTTCACAGTTTTCCTTCTCCTAGACCGGTTGTTATACCAAGGTTAAAGAACCCAATCTGTCATACTGTTTATCCATAGCTGGTGAGACAATAGTTGGATTCGTGCCTTTCCCAATTGTATTAGTGCTATGTGAAATGCAAACAGCCTTGTCCTGGATTTGAACTCGGGTCGTCGTGTATATTTGTTCGTTATGTACATTAATTAACATTTTGCAAATTTTAGAGTTAAAATTGTGATTAGTTTTTAACTTTTTTTTTACTTACTTCTTTTCGTCGTGTGCTGAGCTGACGAAGGCACTGGGGTAAGATATCCGACTGATGTATAGTCAGCCAGGTTTTGATCTCGGACTAAAGCATTTCGCAAGTCTAGCCACACTGAATTGTTGTGATACAACGAAATCGTCCGTCTGAAGATTCAGACATATACTGTTGAAGACTGCGAAGTATTTTCTTTTTAGGATCTTTTAGTGAATAACTTTTTTGTCTTTTTATTATTTACCTCATGTCTGGTTCGAAGTGGTGAAGAAAGTGCCTCTACTTCACAACCTCGACCCAGACATATCTTCAAAATAACATGGTTGAATATTGAATTGCTGCTTAAGTACACAATATTTATATATATATATATATATATAGTGATAGATATATAAATTGTAAAGTCGACTAAGTTAGTATTATATAGGAGTCAATTTGTCACAAAGGGACATTTAGAATCAGGTCATTGGAGAGGGGATTAAAGACTATGAGAATCTTCTTGAGAATCCTTATTTGGCCTTACATGACCATTATATAGGAGTCAATGTGTCATAAAAGCACATTCAGAATCAGAACATTGGAGATGGAATTAAAGACAATGAGAATCTATTTGAAAATCTTCCTTTGGCACTACATGACCATTATATAGGAGTCAATGTGTCATAAAAGCACATTCAGAATCAGAACATTGGAGATGGGATTAAAGACTATGAGAATCTACTTGAAAATCCTTCTTTGGCACTACATGACCATTATATAGGAGTCAATGTGTCATAAAAGCACATTCAGAATCAAAAGCAAACTTTGATGAAGATAACCAAGATAATCTACGCAAAACAAATTTTTCTTTAAAATAAGCAAACAATCAAGATAAATAAAAGAAAATATTCATCGCCATTACCTGACTATTATAGAAGAGTCGATGTGTCCAAAAAAACATTCATTCAATCATTCTTTCTCGCATTTTACTATTATCTATCAAACACTTACCTTTCTTTAAAAATGATGAGTCGTTTTTTTTTTTCAGACCAATCTGGGATTCGACCGGCTTGTTTTTTTTTTTAAATGGTGATGCCGCCCAAATAGAACTGTAATGATGGCAATAATCGTTTTCATCACGGCACTTTATATACAGGCATTTTGTCATCAATAATAACTGGCGTTGTCACCAGGTCCACACCCGTTTCTCACCCCAACCCGAAAGCGTTACCCACCACCCCACACGCTCTCTTTAATGGATTGAAACAAGGTTGGTTAATATTATCGGAAAGCTAATTAACTAGAATATGCACTCAAAATGGGTGCCAAATATTAACAGGAATTTGGAGAAAGAAAGAAAGAAAGAAAGAAAGAAAGAAAGAAAGGAAATTATTTGTAAAAGAAAGAAAGAAAGAACTTCATACGAAAAACAGGTAGAAATTTCTCGAACTTTGGAGAAAGAAAGAAAGAAAGAAAGAAAATTATGTGTAAAAGAAAGAAAGAAAGAAAGAAATAAAATGGGTCGAAAAAAGACTTGGAAAAAGAAACAGATAACTTAACTGAAAAAAGAAATATATCGAAAAAAGAAAGAAAAAGGAAACAAACAAATTGATTTAAGAAAGAAAGAAAGAAAGAAAGAAAGAAAGAAAGAAAGAAAGAAAGAAAGAAAGAAAAATAATGCTGAAAAAGAAAGCAAGAAAGAAAAATAGTGAAAAGAAAGAAAGAAAGAAAGAAAGAAAGAAAGAAAGAAAAATAATACCGAAAAAGAAAGCAAGAAAGAAAAATAGGGGAAAGAAAGAAAGAAAAATAATGCCGAAAAAGAAAGCAAGAAAGAAAAATAGTGGTGAAAAAGAAAGAAAGAAAGAAAGAAAGAAAGAAAAATTGGGGTGAAAAAGAAAGAAGAAAGAAAGGACGAAAGAAAGAAAAAAAGAAATTGAATAAAAAACGTGACAAACAAACATTAAAAAAAAAAACAACTATTGGGTTAAATTTTTTTGATGTACAATTTCACTACCTTACAAGATCACATGACCAGAGAAAGGACCAACTGATCCGTCCTTGGCATCTATTCCGGGTCGGGTCTTCATCTGGGCGTTGCCAGCCGCTAAAATCCACAAATAGATGAGGTAAATGTAATAAATTAAATGATAAAGTCCCCACCCACACAAATATAACACTCATATGAACACGTGCGTCTATGTACAGGTGACATTCGAGTCATTAGCAAATATATATATATATATATATATATATATATATATATGTTAAATAAGTACTCTGGGATTTTTTCTTAAAATGTTAATTTTCTTCTCAATCAAAAATACTAAATTTTATTATTTCTAGCGGAACATTATGCAATCAAAAACGGATATTATTAGATATTATTTATAATTAACCCTGCTGCATTCCTATCTGGCACCACTCCAATTCTTGCTTATTAGATGGCCATTGTATTATTTCAATTGGAACATTATACAATGAAAATATAGCATTAGGTATTATTTATTACCAAACTCTACAGCATGGAAAGTTTTATTTCTGTTGAAACATTGTACAATGAAAAAACAGTATTTTATATTATTTGTGATCAAACTTTACAGCATTGAAAGATATAACTTCTATTGGAACATTGTATGATGGAAAGGTACCATTAGGTATTATTTATTACCAAACTCAACTGTATTGAAAATTTTTATTTCTATAGCAACATTATACAATGAAAAACAGTATTCTCTCTTATTTAAGATCAAACTTTACTGCATTGAAAGATATTGCTTCTATTGGAACATTATATGATGGAAAGGTAGCATTAGGTATTATTTATTACCAAACTCTACAGTATTGAAATTTTTTAATATCTATTGGAACATTATACAATGAAAATAAATTATAGTAGGTATTACTTACAACCAAACTCGACTGCATTTAAAAATATTATTTCTAGTGGAACAATAAAGAGTGAAAATATAGTTTCAGATATTACGAGGCGCATACGATAAGTTTCCAGACTTTTTTCGTATGGGCATTTAAAAGGGACGTAGACTCTTGAAAATTCACCATGTTATTGCTATACACTGGACATTGGCATAATGGTTAAATGGTTCGCCAATGCCCCGGGAGACCTCGGTTCAATTCCAGGACGAGTCATAACAAAGACTCAAAAAATGGTACTTGATGCCTCCTTGCTTAACACTCAGCATTATAAGGTAAGGATCAAGGGTAAAGTGGAGCAATCCAGGGAAAGGGGTAGCGCCCTCCTCTACACCTTGGTGTGGTAGCTATCGAAAAGGGAGCCTTCGGGTCACCTTTGACTGAGGTCGCCAACTTTACTTTTTATTGCTATACACCTTATGAGATGACTGACCAATTTTTATGATTTCAGGTTCAAATGAACAGCTACAGCAGCAATTGGAATACACCCTACTAAAGCCTAATTGTCACAGCTGGTGAATTTCAAAAATGCAATCTGACACTTTAGAAGAACGATATGCAATAAAATTCTGTTTTAAACTTAGTAAAAATGCCACAGAAGCGTATGCAATGCTTCAGACTGTTTTTGGAGCATCTTGCATGAATCGAGCATCAGTTTTTGAGTGGCATCAGAGATTTAAGGAAGCCAGGGAGACTGTGAGGGATGCTAAGAAATATGGGAGTAGTAAGGAAGTCAATAGACCCGAGTTGATTGGCCAAAGGGTTAGGGTTAGGTTTACTAAGTTGAGGTTTTAAGGGAGTTCAGGAAGAGATTCCTAGGGAAGAGGCCAGCACTCTTCAAATGGGGTCAGTGGCATTTCCACCAGGACAATACACCAGTCCACAACTCTATCCTTGTCACAGACTATTTGGCTAACATGGGCATCAAGACAATTCCTCAGCCTCCCTATCGTCGAGACCTTGCTCCCTGTGACTTTTGGTTATTCCCAAAGCTCTGGTGCTGTTGTTATGAGACAATTGAGGAGATGAAAGAGGCTGTGACGAAGGTCATTGACATGCTCACATAAGAGGACTTCCATGGGGCGTTCCAAAAGTTGTTGGAACGGTACAACAAGTGGATTGCAGCCGGAGGAGATTACTTTGAATGGGACCAGAGTTTCATGTGTGTACTATCAATAAAAGTGCCCACACGCAAAAAGTCTGGAAACTTATTGTGAGCTCCTTGTATGTATTACCCTTATCTACTGCATTGAAAGTTTTTATTGTCTCCATAGGAACATTATACAATGAAATTATTGTTTATTGTCAAACTCTGTTGTAGTGAAAGTTGTTTCTCTAATGTGTAGGGATATTGTTGGTTTGGTGGTGTTTTATTGCATATCAACCCTAGCGGGATATTTAATGTCAAATTCTCTTTATCATATATATATATATATATATATATATATCATTAACATGTCATGCCGCCAACACGGATATCCCTGACCCTCGCTCGCCACTTCTCCCTATTGTTTATCGTCTCTGGCAGGTCTTCAGGGCTACATCCCGTATCCTCACAGAGCTGCTGTATGTATGTTCAAGCTGGTCGTCATGCTTTTGTGGGGATCCATAGGAGTACATCACTGATGAGCTCGTCCTAGCTTCCCCAGCAGTGTCCTGCACGTCTGGTTCATCTAACTTGGATAGTTTTCGTGATGGGAGGTAGGTGGCCGTATAGTTGGTGCTTTGTGGGGTGTTGCCTTATCAGTTTGCAAACAGTCAAATGGTTTCAAGTCTTCTTATTTAACAATTATAACGCTATTCATCAAATAACTTTTAAAAATCCTATAAAAAACTAATAATTCTATTCAAATTAATCATTTGTTTGCACACAGTTAAATAGTTTCAAGTATGCCTGTCTAACACTAATAATTCTATTCAATATTTATCATTTGTTTGCATGCAGTTAAATGGTTTCATGTATTGTTATCTAACACTAATAATTCTATTTAATATTGATCATTTGTTTGCCCACAGTTAAATGGTTTCAAATATTCCTATCTAACACTAATAGTTCTATTCAATATTAATCATTTGTTTGCACATAGTTAAATGGTTTTAAGTATTGCAATATAACATGGGTCATTTTATTTATCAAGTATTCCAATGAAATAAGAATAATTTGCACAGAGCTGTATGGATTAAAATTTTAATAATAATAATAGAGACACACAAACTTCTTCGGAATTTTGAGATACAAACGGGTCACCTATCTCGGCCAGACGACTAGACCTAGTCATAGTCAACGAAAAAAGGAGAACCAGGCGAATAATGGACTTAGCCGTTCTGGCTGACCACAGGGTAAAACTGAAAAAAGCGAAAAGAGAGATAAGTACGTAGACCTGGTAAAAAAAAACTGAAAAAAACTATGGAACATGAAAGTGACGGTGATACCAGCACTAATTGGCTCACTCGGTACAGTCACCAAAGGATTGATAAAGGCACTGGAGGACTTGGGGAAAAAACGAGGAAAAAAGTAGAGACTATCCAAACTACAGCATTATTAAGATCTGCCAGAATACTGAGGAGAGTCCTGGAGACTTGAGGTGACTTGCTCTCACTCAAACTTCAGTGAGAAACCATCAGCAAACGCTGGTGTGAAAAATTCGTTAGAGGAGATTTATTACCCCTCTGGAAAGATGTAGTCGGGGAAAATTATAGCAAGGGGTATAATTATTTTGTAGGGATAAAATTATTTTTAAACAGCGGTATATTCATATTTTTGGTTAGAGAGTTTTCATCATCATCATCATGTCGCGCCGCCAGCACGGATATCCCTGACCCTCTCTCGCCATTTCTCCCTATCATTCATCGCCTCCGGCAGGTCTTCAGAGTTACATCCTGTGTCCTCACATAGTTGCTGTATGTAAGTTCGGGCTGGTCGTCCTACTTTTGCACGGCCATATGTGGGGGTCCACAGGAGTACATCGCTTATGAGCTCGTCCTTGCTTCTCCAGCAGTGTCCCGCGTGTCTGGTTCGTCTGACTTGTATAGCTTTCGTGATGGGGGGCAAGTGTCCGTATAGTTGGAGTCTCGTGGGGTGTTGTCGCCAGGACTTGTTTAATACTGCTCTCAACATTCTTGTGTAATTTCCGTCTAGTTTCCTCTCCAGCCGCTTCGTTAGCGTCCATGTGGTGCATCCATATAGCAGTATCGACACAACCGCTGCCTGGAAGTAGAGAGGTTTAATTCTTACAATTTTGGTCATGAATAATAACTAACAATATCCGTTTTGATTATATATTGTTCCACTCAAATTTATAAAATCTGAATAACGCAGGCGGTTTGAGTGTGGGTCATGGTTTTTCTGAAACTAGTAGACAAGTTCACCTACGTAGGAAGCAGTGTCTCATCAACCGAGACGGACATTAACACGTGACTAGCAAAGGTATGGACAGCTAGTGATAGCCTATCGGTCATATGGAAGTCAGACCTGACCGATAAAATGAAACGCAGTTTTTTTCCAAGAAGCGGTCGTATCGATACTGCTGTATGGATACACAACATGGACGCTAACTAAACGTATGGAGAATTATACAAGAATGCTGCGAGCAATACTAAATAAGTCCAAGAGCCAGCACCCCACAAAGCAGCAGCTGTACGGCCACTTACCACCAATCACGAAAACTATCCAAGTTAGACGAACCAGACATGTGGGACACTGCTGGAGAAGTAGGGACGAGCACTCCTGTGAACCCCTTCACATGGCCGAGCAAAGGCAGGACGACTAGCTACAGCCTACATACGACCGCTCTATTTCGAAGCAGGATGTAGCCTTGAAGACCTACTGGGAGCGATGGGTGATAGAGGAGGGTCAGGGAGAAGGTCTGGGAGATCCGTGCTGTCGGCGCAACATGATGATGATGTTTGGAATAGAAAAAAGTAACTATTTATAGATTGGTTTGGTTTCTTTGCTTAATGGCATATCAACATTTGTAGGTTATTTAATGCCAAAGCCATTCTCCAAGAACAGTAGTGGTACTATTTAACCCATGGCTGGGACTTTTTATAGAATTTGATTGGAAGGAATGTATGAGTGATTCTGTATATATCATCATCAAAACGTATTTATTGCACGCTTGCTGTCTCTCTCTCTCTCTCTCTCTCTCTCTCTCTCTCTCTCTCTCTCTGTCTCTCTCTCTCTCTCTCTCCATCCGTCCCTATCATCAGTCATTCCTGACATGCTCTCTAGACTGCATCCTGTGTCCGCACAGAGCTTATGTAGGTAAATCTTTACTGGTCGGCCAACACTGGTGTGTCCATGTGTAGTAGTCCATAAAAGAAAGTTGCTTATGACTTAGTCCTGGCTTCTCCAACGATGCCGCTTGTTTGTCTTAGTTGGATGGTTTGTGAGATTGAGGGTAAGTGGCTGAACAGCTGCTGTTTTGTGGAGTGCTGCTTCCAACATTTATTCAAAATAGCAAGTACCATTCTTGTGTATCTCCTATCCTGCTTTTTCTCGGTGTTTGGTTAGAGTCCAAGTGGTGCAACCATACAGTAGTACAGGTGCCCGTGGTGTAATGGTTATCGTCGCAGGAAATGGACACAGCGACACCAGTTCAAAACCTGGACAAGGCTGATTGCATTTAATGTGGTACTAATACCCTTGAGAAAGGTACGAATCCAATTATTCACCCTCCAGCTATGGGCAAATAGTAGGGCAGACTGGGTTCTTTAGCCTTGGTTAGATAACCAGTCAAGGAGAAGGAAAAATCTGGAGGGGTTGGTGAATACACACAAAAGTACAGACATTGCTTTGAAGAAATCCGGTTTTATTTTCCCCGAGAGATCAAGTTCCAATCTGATCGACAAACTCAATAATACTCCACGCCTTCCCTATTCATATATTTACATAGCTTTCAGTTGATGAGATATTGCTGCCGAGGTATATAAAAAAGTCAGCTAATTTTAGAGGTTTATCGCTAAAAGCGGAGATGTCTCCATCTTGTTTAAAACAAATGAATTATATATATATATATATATATATATATATAAAGCAAGCCGGGTTTCGATCCCAGCTTCAAGCATCTCGAGAGTCTAGCCACACTGATAAGTTGTGATACAACGAAACAATCTGTTTGTGGATGACAAAATATATGCTCCTCCAACCTAAGGGCAGCCGAGCAGGAAATTACCGGTTGCCATTTACGCGGAAACTCAAAGCTCTTCCCATGAATTAATCACTCCGGTAGCGTGTAAATATATAGAGTATCTCAATATACACGAGACTCATGTAACTGCCCATTATTTCTGCTCATTCAGTAAATGTATATACGAGGATCATTAAATAAGTTTCCAGACTTTTTTCGTATGGGCACTTTTATTGATAGTACACACATGAAACTCTTGTCCCCTTCGAAGTAATCTCCTCCGGCTGCAATCCGCTTGTTGTACCGTTCCAACAACTTCTGGAACGCCCCATGGAAGTCACCTTGTGTGAACGTGTCAATGA
>OY757947.1:7826576-7831576 GCA_963585895.1 Sepioteuthis lessoniana | reverse complement strand
TATAAAAAACTATCGCCTCAGTTTACGAACAAAGACAACGGCGGTCACAATAGCGAATAAAAATTGTGTTCAGTAGTCAAATACCGTTGTGTCTATATAATAGTTATATCATTATTTCACTCTTAGAGGGTTTTTCACCACAACGTCGCTGGTGGCCATTTACTGGAATCTGAGAGACACCAAGTCACCTCTGGTCTTCAGGACTCTGCTCAGTATTCTAGCTAAACTTAACAATGGTGTGGTCTCATTGGTCTCGATTTTCTAACTGATCTTTAATTACTCCCACTTTTTCTAAGCCTTTGAGGGTCGTTTTAAGTACTACTGGTATCACTGTCACTCTCGTATTCCAAGTCTTTTTTTAGCTCTCGAGCAAGATCCAAGTATTTGTCTATATTTTTGCTTTCTTTTATTTTTACTCTGTGGTCAACCAGAACAACAATATCCATTCACCGGCAAGTTTCAGGAGTTGTTGTTGTTAGATAGAAACGTATTTGATTTGGTTGGCTTTTATTGCATATCAACCATTGTAGGTTATTTAATGCCAAATCCTCTTTTTACATATATATTAAATATATATGGTTTGGTTTGGTTGGGTTTTATGGCATATCAACCATTGTAGGTTATTTAATGCCAAATCCTCTTTATACATATATATTAAATATATATGGTTTGGTTTGGTTGGGTTTTATGGCATATCAACCATTGTAGGTTATTTAATGACAAATCCTCTTTATACATATATATTAAATATATATGATTTGATTTGATTGGGTTTTATGGTATATCAACCATTGTAGGTTATTTAATGCCAAATCCTCTCTATACATATATATTAAATATATATGGTTTGGTTTTGTTTGGTTTTATGGCAGATGGTGAACTTCGCAAACTCATCTTTCTTCTTGTTGAAATAAAATATCACATCTATTCGCACCCTGTGACCACTCACAATATTACAAATATAAATGGAGTCCTTCGTCTTAATTTTTGCAAAAGTTGCCTTCACTGATGTAACAAAGGGCCACGTCCAGAAATATACGAACAACATACGAACACGTGAAATAGATATATGTTCATAGAATGTTAATCCGAAAAACACGAAATTGGTTCAGGTACGAAACTTTTTATTACTTTTTGGAGTTTAAGGTTTTTCGACATAAGGAGAGAGAGACACAATTTCTTACTATGCTGACTGTTCGTACATCCTCAGTTCTCGACTCACTGACTCAGCAAACGCGCGGCACATTTCGTAGACCCCAACTGGTCTCGCTTCGGCGAGCTCCGAAAATCGTCTACCTTCCGCTAGCGTCGAAACTCAACTCACTCGTTCGGAGTTTAAATCTCAACTAACGGCTTTTTTTCAAGTCCCCAAATCCTCAGCGCTTCCAGGCATGACGTCATTCACGTCCCCAGTCTCATTTCCTATCTGGGGTTTTTATTGTGACATATGTGATTGTCACATCCACCCCGCGCACGCGTGAACACCTACACTCAATGTGTGCACCAAACTAACCCATGCACTAAGCCGAAAGGTTCTCAGCCTAACTAAACCGAAAGGTAAGATACACAAAACGAAAAATGATAATATAAAAAAAATCCCTCCGCAATTATATAACAACTGACACATATGTCAAGGACGGAAGGAAAAAAGGATGTCATTCGGATGAAACTTTTATATCTAATATTATCTTTCGAACATCATGATGAGGGTGGGGGAGTTCCCGTAGAGTAGTGGCAATCGTGCTGGACTGCGACAGCATAGTAAGCGAGTTCGAACACTTGTAGAATCCTTGCTGAAGATTGACTAATAAAAAGAGTATTGAATATACGAGGATCATTAAATAAGTTTCCAGGCTTTTTTCGTATGGGCACTTTTATTGATAGTACGCACATGAAACTCTAGTCCCCTTCGAAGTAATCTCCTCCGGCTGCAATCCACTTGTTGTACCGTTCCAACAACTTCTGCAAAGCCCCATGGAAATCCACTTGTGTGAGCGTGTCAATGACCTTCGTCACAGCCTCATTCATCTCCTCAATTGTCTCATAACGACAGCCTCTGAGCTTAGGGAATAACCAAAAGTTACAGGAAGTAAGGTCTGGACTATAGGGACAGTGAGGAACTGTCTTGATGCCCATCTTGGTCAAATAGTCTGTGACAAGGATGGAGTTGTGGACTGGTGTATTGTCCTGGTGGAAATGCCACTGAGCCGATTTGAAGAGTGCTGGCCTCTTCCTTAGGAATCTCTTCCTGAACTCCCTTAAAACCTCAACATAGTAACCCTAACCTTAACCCTTTGGCTAATCAACAGTGGTGTATTGACTTCCTTACTCCTCCTACACCTCTCATCATCCCTCACAGACTCCCTGCCTTTCTTGAATCTCTTATGCCACTCAAAAACTGATGCTCGATTCGTGCAAGATGCTCCAAAAGCAGTCTGAAGCATTCCATACGTTTCTATGGCATTTTTTCCAAGTTTAAAACAGAATTTTATTGCATATCGCTCTTCTAACGTGTCCTCACGTCCAGATTGCATTTTTGAAATTCATCAGCTGTGACGATCAGGCTTAGTAGGGTGTATTCCAATCGCTGCTGTAGCTGTTCATTTGAACTTGAAATCATAAAATTTGGTCAGTCTTCTTATAAGATGTATAGAAATAACATGGTGAATTTTTAAGAGTTTACAACAATTTTAAATGTCTGTACAAAAGAAGGCTGGAAACTTATTTAAAGCACCACGTGTATATATATATATATATATATATATATGTTCTAATCTACGATTATTTTTATCCATTTATCTCTCTCTCTCTTTCTCGGTATTAATATAGACGAACCAGACACGCAGGACACTGCTAGAGAAGCAAGGACGAACTCATCTGTGATGTACTCCTATGGACCCCCGCATATGGCCAAGCAAAAGCAGGACGACCAGCTCGAACATACATACAGCAGCTATGTGAGGATATGGGATGTAACCCTGAAGACCTTGCCAAAAGTGATGAATGATAGGGAGAAGTGGCGAAAGAGGGTCAGGGATATCCGTGCCGGCGGCACGACATGATGATATATATATATATATATATATATATATATATATCATGCAAACATATATACCATATATTTTGAATAAAATGAATGTTTCATTCACTGTTCCTTTCTATCTTGGTAAATACAGCTTCAATCTCGATACTTTTTAACACGACTTCAGTTAAAATTCATCAAATTACATTACTTCTTGCACCCATCAGCAAAATATTAAACCTGTGGTTGGCTGGTGTGCGGGGGGGGGAACAAACATTTCATTAATTTGTGACCAGATTGGCGGTCCGTCTTGCAAAAATTTCTTCAAATCTCATTAATGCGTATATCCTAAAAACAGAAGAGAGTCAACGAATGTCACCGGCAGCTAATGGACCTGGGAGGGGAGCTGAAGGTGGATGGTGAAGCCGAAGTATTCGGATAATAGGTATATATATATATATATATCCCTTACGTCAAACCTGTTGATTAAAGACATTCTGCGCGTTTTTTCACCGCAATATTCACATGAATGCCGAAATAATAAAGTAGTTTTCTGAAGACGTAATGAAGGTCTTCTTCTTCTTCTTCTTCTTCTTCTTCTTCTTCACCTCCTCCTTCTTTTCTTCTTCTTCTTCTTCTTCTTCATCTCCTTTTTCTTCTTCTTCACCACCTTCTTCTTCTTCTTCACCTCCTTCTTCTTCTTCACCTCCTCCTCCTCCTCCTTCTTCTTCTTTTTCTTCTCCTCCTCCTTCTTCTTCTTCTTCTTCTTCTCATCCTCCTCCTCTTCTTCCTTCTTCTTCTTCTTGCCGGAATTAATTAATCCTTCGAAATAGTTCTCATAATTAACAAAATTAATTATGTTTGTGCAAGATGTTACCAAGGTTAATAGTTTCTTGAAACGGCATGATGGTTACCCCATCAAACCCTTCAAAAATGTTCCTTGTCCTTCTGGTAAATTCCTAAGTCATTATCTTTCTGGGAGAACGAAGATTTTTGATAGGAGCTATTTGGCGTGATCTTTACAAAGTCGACATAACAAGTTCAATTTACGGCTCCTTTTTTTCTATTTCAGTCTTTTTCTTATAATCTATCAATCAATGAATCTCCCTCTCACTCTCTCTCTCTCTCTATATATATATATATATATATATGAATATATATATATATATGAAAATATATAGAGATGAAAAAACACAATATCTTTAGAGGATGATTTTATTAGTAAGTGTTCAATGTTTCGGTGTTTGGACCTTCATCAAGGAGAGTAAGTTATTAAATGAAACGAAAAAGATAAAAATAAGTTTTAAAATATTCATTTTCCGTTGATAGTGTTCTGTTTCATCCAGTCGCATTTATTTCCAGCATATATATATATATATATATATATATATATATATATATATATTTACCAAACCCTTCGCTCGGGCAGGATATGACACAAGGTCAATTTTTAAGCTGAATTTAACAGGTTTGAATTCAGAGTTTTCCTTCTCCTGGACTAGTTGCCCCACCAAGGCTGAATAACCTAGTCTGCCCTACTATTTACCCATAGCTAGAGGGAGAATAATTGGATTCATACTTTTCCCAAGGGTATTAGTGCTATGTGAAATGCAATCAGTCTCGTCCAGGATTTGAACTCGTATCGCCGTGTCCATTTTCTGCGACGATAACCATTACACCACAGGCACCTTCATATATATATATATATATATGTGTGTGTGTGTGTGTGTGTGTGTGAGAGAGAGAGAGAGAGAGAGAGAGAGAGAGGGACCATTGGTGTACTGGCTAAAGTTCTGGACTGCGATATCGTCGTAAGTTCGAGCACCAATCGCGCTACTGCGTTCTCTTTCGGAGTAATGCCCACGGGAAAAATATGAACTCCTTTATCCCCGCTCCCCAGCTATGAGTTCAAGAGGGCTACTGCTGTTCTTCTACAAGGAAGGGTTATTTAGTGCTAAGCACAAAATAACCCACGGGT
>OY757947.1:7746576-7821576 GCA_963585895.1 Sepioteuthis lessoniana | reverse complement strand
CATTTAAGTAATTACAAATCAACATATTTTTTTAAAATCTTTGCTATAATAAGAAAATGTATCAATCCAATAGATTATGAATAAGATTAACCTCTTATTATCTGGTGTTGTACAAATCTTTTTATTTATAAACAAACTTCATTTTTTTCCATACTTTTTAATATTATATATATATCTCAATAGTCATCCAAAGGCAGATCTGTTTCGTTCTATCAGAACTCATCAGTGTGGCTAGACAGTATCTTCCCGTAGCTGGGATCGAAACCCGGTTGACTCAAACGCCAAGCCAAAGCTTCTAACCATTCAGCCACGAGGAGATATTAGTTGTGAAGTAAATTTGTTTACATACATCCGTTCAAACGGTTGCCGAGACCTCAATTCATCTACGAAGAGACTTGCCATAAACGCTAATGGCAACACGATTACTTCTTCGCCAGAGAACTCAACCCCACGGGGGTAGGGGAGTATATATCTCTATAGTCTTCCACAGACAGATCTGTTTCGTTCTATCAGAACTCATCAGTGTGGCTAGACAGTATCTCCCCGTAGCTGGGATCGAAACCCGGTTGACTCAAACGCCAAGCCAAGTCTTCTAACCATATATATAAACAATTACAAGAACCTAATAGTATTATCTTAAATCCTATTTTTTTCATCTAATTTAAATCTATTTCGTGGTAAAAGTGTTATATAAAGTTTGTTTTTAGAGGAGAGTTCCATTGACAAGGGTCGTAATTATATTTCTAGTTCTGACTAAAATGAAAAACGAAGCTTTCTAAAATGTTTCTTATTAGAGTTGTCCTTTAACCAATTCCCTTTTCTATCAACGTCTCCTCGCTTTCGTTAAGTTACTGGAAACGTTGAAAATTGAAAGTACAGGGTGTCTTTAAATAGATACAACTCATTTATAAGGTAATGATTAATTACTGAGAGAAGCGCAATGACGGTCATTTGGAACACGTCCTGTAAAAAAAATTCATCCTTTCATCTCGAGACATCAAATAAATGTTGTTGTTTTTTTTAATTGTCATTATATTGGCTTCCAGGACATGTAATCTTTTTTTTTAGTTTCTTCTCTCATTATTAAATCATTATCATATTAATGGGTTGCATCTATTTTGAGACAGTTTTCAATGTTGCTGTACGTAGGTTCGAGCAGGTCACCCTGCTTTTGCTCGGCCATGTGAAAGGGTCCATAGTAGTACATCACTTATGAGCTCGTCCCTACTTCTCCAGGAGTGTCCTGCATGTCTGGTTCGTCTAATTTTGATAGTTTTGGTAATATTTACCAACCCCTCCGCTCGGGCAGGATATGACACAAGGTCAATTTTTAAGCGGAGTCTAACAGGTTTGAATTCAGAGTTTTCCTTCTCCTTGACTAGTTGCCTAACCAAGGCTGAAGAACCTAGTCTGTCCTACTATTTACCCATAGCTGGAGGGAGAATAATTGGATTCATACCTTCCCCAAGGGTATTAGTGCTATGTGAAATGCAATCAGTCACGTCCAGGATTTGGACTCGTGTCGCCGTGTCCATTTCCTACGACGATAACGACTACACCACGGGCACCTCCATTTTCATAGTTTTGGTGATGGGTGGTAGGTAGCCGTACAGCTGCTGCTTTGTTGCGTGTTGCCTCCAGGAACTGTTCAAATCTGAAACACAACATTATTATTAGAAGACTTATTTGCAGTCAAATGAATCCCATGTTTATTTAGACACCTTGTATAACAAAAAAGTTTTGTTTTTTTTGTAATAAAATTATTAGCATTCTGTTGCAAAAACAAGACTAATTTTCCAAATTGTTTTTTTTTTTTCTTGATCAATATTCGGTAGAAATCTCCCACGTGTTGGCTAATATCTTATTTTTTTTCATTTTTTTTTATTTATTTATTTTACATACCAGCAGTTACGATCTCGGTTTTGATCAGCGTTTACTGTGATTTTGTTGTTGAAATGTTGCCGAAACCAGGTGAGTTTGTGATTGCTAAGCAGAAAGCTTTTCATACTTATTTCTGAATAGAATCTTCAACCTATTGCATCATCATGTCGCGCTGGTAGCACGGATATCCCTGACCCTCTCTCGCCACTCCTCCCTATCGTTCATCGCCCTAGGCTGGTCTTCAGGACAACGTCCCGTATCCTCACATAGCTGCTGAATGTATGTTCGTGCTGGTCTTCCTGCTTTTGCACGGACATGTGTGGGGGTCCATAAGAGAACATCTCTTATGAGTTCGTCCCTGCTTCTCCAGCAATGTCCTGCATGTCTGGTTCATCTAACTTGAATAGTTTTTGTGATGGGGGCAGGTGGCCGTACAGTTGGTGTCTTGTGGGGTGTTGCCGCCAGGACTTGTTCAAGATTGCACGCAGCATTCTTGTGTAATTGCCGTCTAGCTTCTTCTCCAGCCGTTTAGTTAGCGTCCATGTAGTGCACCCATATAGCAGTATCGATGTGACCGCTGCCTGGAAGAAACTGCGTTTCATTTTATCGGTTAGGTCTGATTTCCATATAATCGATAGCCTATTGATAGCTGTCCATGCTTTCGTTAACCTCGTTTCGACGTCCTTTTCGGTTGATTCGACGCTGCTTCCTAGATAAGTGAATTTGTCTACTAGTTTAAGAGGGGTTCCTTCTAGAGTGGAGATGTCCCCCGTTTGATTATAGCACATATGTTCCGTTTTGTGTGCATTAACATAGAGGCCTATGCCTGCGGCTGCTCGTTCCAAACTATGCAGTAGTGTTTCGGCTTGGTCGGGTGTATTTGCCAGTCTCGCTATGTCATCGGCGTGGTCGGCGTCGGTAATTGATTTTGCAGGGTACCTTCTGCTTCTTTTCTTCGTCAGCTCGAAGCCATTGTCTCTGATTTTGTCAATCGATGTTCTTGGGCTAACTTACCAGAGAGTAGCTGCCGGGGCCGAGGGGGCTCTTCTAACGTCCAAGATGAACGATAGTTCCGTGGCTGTTTATACTAATAAAAAGGTTCATTTGTTATTAAAAAAAAAAAACCCTTCCTCACTAGTAGCGAGCTCTGGTTAGTCTTTGTTACTTGTAGTTAAGAGACCTGAGAAGAGGGTCGCGAAAGAAGCTTGTATTTTTTTCGCAACCTCGCTTTATGCCATCTACGCACGGTGTTATCAGATCCTTTCTTTTACAACAGTATCGCTTTTCTATTCGGAACAGCATCGTTCCGATGTAACCTTGTATATGTGTTGTATAATTACTGTTGATATGGATCTTGGGTTCGTTCCTGGTGACCCCGGGTGCTTTGACAAGCTGTCACGTTGTGATTAGTAAACAGCGGGACGGCAGTGGGTCGTGATAGGCCGTTCGAGCAGGTGTGTAACCGGAAGGAGACCGCGTGATATGAGAACCACGCGGTCAGATTTAGACAGTCAGTCCAGTCAGAATCAGTGTTTTGTTTCGTTCATTGAAGTTCGTTCATTGTCTTTGATTATGTTCTTGGTTGGGTCTATGAAAAGTATACAACATATGCTTGTAAATATGGGCTGAATGTGACGCAATGTCAGTTCTTAAGCTGTGTTTAACAGTTTTGAATTCAGATTTTTCCTTCTCTTAGACTGGCTGCCTAACGAAACACACTTCTTTATAAAAAAATATAACTCTCTCATTTTATTCTGAAAAGGGGCACACAGTTTGTTGTAAGTTTGAGAGATAGATGGAGAGACATATACTCAGAGAGGAGACTTCTTCTTGCCCCATATCTTCTTCCTGGAGCCAGGGGGTGCCAACGCTTGCACCCCCCTAGCAAGCCGTATCGTCAGAGACGAAACTTACGCCTCTGATCGGCTGTTATCCCTGGCTCGACTCTCGATTCTGACTGGACTGACTGTCTAAATCTCACCGCGTGGTTCTAATGTCACGTGGTCTCCTTCCGGTTACACACCTGCTCGACCGGCCTACCCCGACGCATTACCATCTCGCTGTTTACTAATCACAACATGACAGCTTGTCAAAGCACACGGGATCACCAGGAACGAACCCAAACTCCATGTCAAAGAACCCCGTCTGCCCTACTATTTACCCAAAGTTGAAGGGAAAGTAAGAGGATTCATGCTTTCCCCAGAGATATCAGTGCAGTGTGAAATGCAACCAACCTCTCCAGGATTTGATCTCGTGTTGGCGTTTCCATTTCCTACGACGACACGATGGGCAACCCCTGTATATACACGCGTGTATATGTATCCTTGTTTATTTTTGTATATATTTCTCGGCGCAAACAAATTTTTCTAAACGCGCACACACACTCACTCACACACGCACAGATATTGAAAAGTTGCAGTCAAATTAGAATGGAATATTTAAATGTTTATTATACTGGAGATTCTATATTACAAATCTTACTTTTAAAGAAACTTTGGCCCAGTCGGCAGGGGTTGTAGAATACACCGACTGCATCTCTGCAGACGGGTAAGACTCCACCAACGAGTGTCCGGTAGCCCAGACGACTGGGACTGTAGAATACACCGACTGCTTCTCTGCAGACGGGTAAGACCCCCACCCCCAACGAGTGTTCTATTTATGGCATTAAACAATCTAATGGTGAGGAATTTGGGGGAATGCGGAGTACTCCTTTATTGCCATTGCTTCCAGGTCCACTCCGGCAGGGAGTGATAGCACTCGATAGGGTCTTATCTATGGGTCAAATAAAACTAAACTGTGTGCTTTTGCTAAACTGAATTGTTTGAAATAGAACTGTTTTTGAGTGCTAAGCTGAATTGTTAGAAATAGAACTGTTTTTGTATGCTAGACTGAATTGTTAGAAATAGAACTGCTTTTGTATGCTAAACTGAATTGTTAGAAATAGAACTGTTTTTGACATTTAGCTGTATGTAAATTAAAAATTATACTTATACTAAACTGAATTGTTTGAAACTTATCAAAATGACTTAATTCGGCGTTAAATGACCCGAAAATTGTTGATGCACCGTAAAACAAAAAAAAAAACAACCAACCAACCAAAGATGCTTAAATAAGTCTATGCATTTTCCGTTTAGTAAGCTGGACGGCAATTATACAAGAATGTTGCGAGCAATATTGAACAAGTCCTGGCAGCAACACCCACACGACGCCAACTGTACGGTCACCTACCATTTATCACGAAAACTATACAAGCTAGACGAACCAGACATGCCGGGCACTGCTGGAGAAGCAAGGACGAGATCGTAAGTGATGTAATCCTGTGGACCCCCGCATATGGCCAATCAAAAGCAGGACGACCAACTCGAACATACATACAACAGCAATGTGATGATACGGGATGTAACCCTGAAGACCTGCCGGAGGCGATGAATGATAGGGAGACGTGGAGAGAGAGGGTCAGGGATATCCGTGCTAGCCGCACGACATGATGATGATGATGATGTTGCATTTTCCACAACAAACATTTACTTTTGTACTTGTCTTTAATTGGAATCATTTTGAGATGAGACTTCTTAATCTGAGAATTAATTTGTATTTATTGCGGACTTTTTGTCTTCATCTTGGTAGGGGGTTTTTTTTGTTATTTCTTCTCACTACGTTTCGGGGCCCGTGGCGCAGCAGATAGAGGTGTTGAGTCTCTACGGTTCCAGGTGAGCATTGTTAGAAGATAGCGGTTTCAATTCCTACTTAAGCCGGCCAGAGGTTTACTTGGTCAAAAACGTGGTGCGATAGACAACAACTATGGAAGGCAGTAATTACTGGGGATACGGTTACAAGACTCAGCATTCCTATCCGAGGTAAAATCACTTGAAGAAGGCCAGAGGTGAAATTTGGCCGAAACGTAGTGAAAGAAGAAACAACACAAAAACTATCAAGATGAGGACAAAAAGTCCGCAATAAATAAAAATTAATTCTCAAACATCTACTTTTCGAGATAATCTTCTTGTTTTGTCAGTAATTTGCAAAATATGGCAAAACTTTTGACTAACCCAAGTAATTTGTCTTAAACACCCATGTCAAATTATTTAATTATCAGCCATCTTTATTAAATAACCATTTACGTGTGAATAAAACGATTAAATCGAAATGGGAAACATTAATATCTATTAAGTAGAATAATCAAAAAAGATCTAAACAGTATCTCAAATCTTGGTTATCGTTGCAATTAAATCGCATCTGTTTTCAGTATTCTATTATTGTCGAGATTGTTTGCTGTCGTCGCTTTATTGCGACGAGGATGGTCTAGAAAGTAATGTGATGGATTTTTTTTTCCAGTTAGCCATTCTGATTAAAAATCTGCTGACCGAAAGAACTTGTGAAAACAACTAATGCAGCAGCCGTAAAAACGCGGCTTGAGAGTGATAGATAGATAAATAGATAGATAGATAATTAACAGAATGAAATAGATAGATAGATAGATAGATAGATAGATTTTCTTTAAATTTTTCTCTATTTATATATTATTTATGATAAAATTCATTGCAATTTACACATGGAATACCGTAAAACAGATTCTAAAAAAAGGGATTTTATCTTAAGTAAAAAAGGAAAAAAAAGGGAAATGAGGGAATTTATCAAAAAAGAAATCGAAAAAAGGGAATTTATCAAATGTGAAAAAAATAGGTCGGTGAGATTTATTAAAAGTGACAAAGAAGAAAAAGGGAATTTATCGAAATTGAAAAAGCAAAAAAATGGAAATTTATCTAAAGATGAAACGGAAAAAAGGGAATTCGTCAAAAGGGAAGAAGAAATAAAAAAGGGAATTAATCAAAAGTGAAAAAAGGGGGAAATTATCAACAGTAAAAAGGGGGGTGGATTTATCTAAAGTGAAAAAAATAGGGAATTTATTAAAAGGGGAAAATGGAATTTATCAAGGGTGAAAACGAAAAGAAAAGGGATTTTATCAAAAGTGAAAACGAAAAAAAAAGGGAATTTATCAATTGTGAAAAAGGGAATTTATCAAAAGAAAAATAAATAAATAACTTATCTAAAGGGTAAAAAGGGAATATATCAAAGGAGAAAATGGGGGGAAAAAAAGAATTTATCAAAAGTAAAAAAAAAAAGGGCGAATTTATCAAAAATAAACGAAGGGATTTTATCAAAGATGAAAACGAAAAAAAAAAAAAAAAAAGGAATTTATCAAAAGTGAAAAAGAAAAAAGGAGTTTTAATCAAAAATGAAAACGAAAAAAAAAAGGAATTTATCAAAAGTGAAAAAGAAAAAAGGGGTTTTAATCAAAAATGAAAACAAAAAAAAAAGGAATTTATCAAAAGTGAAAGAGAAAAAAGGGGTTTTAATCAAAAATGAAAACGAAAAAAAAAGGAATTTATCAAAAGTGAAAAAGAAAAAAGGGGTTTTAATCAAAAATGAAAACGAAAAAAATAGGAATTTATCAAAAGTGAAAGAGAAAAAAGGGGTTTTAATCAAAAATGAAAACGAAATAAAAAAAAGGAATTTATCAAAAGTGAAAAAGAAAAAACGGAATCAACCAAAATTAAAATAAAATCCAGAAAAATTTGATATTGAAAAATTTTCTCCCAGTATTTCGTATTGATTGTCAGTTGCCAGTTTTTATAATTGGGATGGCGAGGGTGTCTCTGGCGGATTGGCTATTATGCTGTTCTGCGACTTTGTGGTAAGCGGGTTCGAACCCCACTCGCTCACTGACTAGTTAATGGATCTTTTTTTTTTCCTTTTGGTATGGTTTATATATATATTTACCAACCCCTCCGTTCGGGCAGGATATGACACAAGGTCAATTTTTAAGCGGAGTCTAACAGGTTTGAATTCAGAGTTTTCCTTCTCCTAGACTAGTTACCTCACCAAGGCTGAAGAACTCAGTCTGTCCTACTATTTACCCATAGCTGGAGGGAGAATAATTGGATTCATACCGTTCCTAAGGGTATTAGTGCGATGTGAAATGCAATCAGTCTCGTCCAGGATTTGAACTCGTGTCGCCGTGTCCATTTCCTACGACGATAACCATTACACCACGGGTGTATGGTTTATATAGCACCACTGCTGTTATTCTACAAGTATGGTTTCCTCGTAAAATAACCCACAAAGTTTGAAATATAATTAAACAAAGAAACCGAACCTTTAATATCATATGACATGTACTGCCGATTAACCTAATCACAAAAGGAAACCATCCACACACACACACACTCATCTTACTCTTGGCCCGAAGAGCTTTTTGCCGGCGATAAAATGGCCTTTTGAGTCCGTGAGATTTAGATTGCAAGTTTAGAAAAAAAAAATTATCTCTTTAATTAAAAAAAAATTAGGTGGATTTTTAAATTCTATGAGCATTTTCTTTTTTAAAGGTAGACAACTCTTTCAAAGGGAGAGAACCTCTAATATCAATTGAAATTTGAACTTGCAGCTTTTGTCACATTATTTCACACTAGGTTTTATTACTCATATAACAACAGAATTATATATATATATAAATATATATATATATATATATATATGTCCATTTTGAGAGTGTCTCCCAAAAAACAAAAATTATTTTTACATTGGCTATACAACCACAATATTATCTTGTCGTCTTACTTATTGCCTTTCTAAAAATAGCAACATAAAACAACATTTTATAATAAAACACAACAATAGCATTAACCAACTTACTTCTTCAGAAGTAAGTAGGATCCTCACTGATAATACAATAATTATATATAAAACAATAATAAAAAATGATTACAAATCCTAGAAGCAATATGTATAAAAAAATCGAATAAACAAACATAAATGAAATAGCATTTAACACAGACACCAACATACTAAACATTTTTAATCACTAATTCTATTAGTAAACCTTTTTTTCCAACGGAACTTTTTAAAAACAAAACGTTGAAAACATTCCAACCGACAATTTCAAAACAAAACGCTACAAATAATTAAAACAATGAAAATTCCAACTGTCAACGCAAAACTACAATACCCCTGATGAGGACCAAAAGTATCGTCGAAAACCCTTGGGCAGAAGATATGGGACAATTCCTTTACCACCTAGATCCAGACACAAGAAAAATAACCAGAAGTCTTGGAAAAAAATTTTTTTTAAATCTTGTATTAATATATATATATATTGGGTGGTTATCGCAACTAATGAAGCTGTCAGTTTCGGGACGTTAGTAAAATAAAAAAATTTTGAAATGAAAATTAGGTAAAATTTTACAAACCGTTAAAATCAATGAGATTAGAATTTTGAACTTTCTCCAAAACGTTTTACCAATTAAAGAAATATAATCACAATATAAAATATTTTAAAAAGCATAAGAATTTTATTCCAACCAAAATTAATATATTAACAGAAAATAAGACAAAAGAAAACTGTTACGATCGTAACCCTACCGTCTTACTTAGAACAATAACAGAATCGCTTTAAAAACGAGTGTCTACCGGCCAAGCTACTACTGAAGTCTTCCTCTTGCTGGAATCCATCTCTTACTGTTGTCACTTTAATAGCACTGTAACTCTATATTATCTGGAGGTTTGCCATGTTCATTTACTGGCGATCGGTATTTAAACAATAGTGTCTCACTTTATTCATATATTTTATTTGGCTCAGGTGGTACCTCCATTCATACAATCTGAAGATTTGCCATTTTCGTTTACTGACGATCGGTTTTCAAACGTATCAATTTATCCATGTATTTCAATTGGCTGAAATGGTACCTTTATTCCTATTATATTCAGGATCGCCATTTTTATTTACCGTCGATCGATGTTCAAACACGAATGTTTCACTTTATTAACATATTACAATTCGCTCAGATGGTATCTCTAATCATACTTAGGCCAGTCGGCTGGGGCTGTAGAATACATCGATTGCTTTTCTGCATAGAGGTAAGACCCCCACCCCAACGAGGATCCTTGATATGACCCTAAACAATCTGATGGTGAGGTTCCAGTAATGCTGGAGCTTTGGGGATTGCGGATTACTCCTTCAATGCCATTGTTCCCAGGTCCATTCTGGCCCGGCGTGGTAGCACCTGATAGGGCCCTATCTATGGGTTAAATAGAACTAAACTACATACTTATGCTAAACTGAGTCGTTTGACAAAACTGAATAGCTTGAAATAGAAATGTTTTTGACAATTAAACCATACTTACATTTAAACTGCAAGCTTATGCTAAACTGAATTATTTGAAATGGGACTGTTTTTCGACATTGAAACTGTACTTATACTTAATTGAATTGTTTAATATAGAACTGTTTTGACATTTAACTGTGTGTAAACAAAATCATTACTTATACTAAACTGAATTATATCTGCTTGACTAAACTGAACAGCTTGAAATAGAAATGTTTTTTCACAATTAAACTGTGCTTACATTTAACCTGCGTGCTTATGATAAACTGAATTGTTTGAAATAGAAGTGATTATTACATAAACATAGATTTGGTGTTAAATAACCTACAAAGGTTGATATACCATAAAACCCAAACAACCAGCCAACCATTTAATCGTACTATCTGAAATTTTGCCATCTTCATTTACTGACGATTGGTGTTCAAACACTAATATCTCACTTTATTCATATATTTCAGTTGGCTAAAATAGTTCCTCTATTTATAATATCTAGAGGTTTGCAATTTTTATAAATAGCACTCGTAATTCAAACACTATTATCTCACTTTATTCTTATTATACAATTGGCTATGATGGTTCCTCTGCTTACAATATGTGAAGGTTAGCCATCTTTATTTACTGGCGATCAGTGTTCAAAAACTAGTGTCTCACTTTATTCATAAATAGCAGTAGGTGAGCTCCCAAGGTGTAATGGTTAATGCGTTTGACCTTGACTTCGGTAATCGGCTACCATGTAGCGTCGAGACCCGTTGTTTGGGACCGTTGAACTCACTGGCTGCATCTCTGAATAAGGGTATGATCCTCCCCCAACGAGTGTCCTGATTATGACACAAAATAATCTGACGGTGAGGTTCCAGTAGCTGTCGTTTTTGGGAATGCCGAGTACTCTTTCATTACCATAGATCTTTGGTCCACTCTGTCCCGGAGTGATAGCACCTGATAGGGCCCAATCTATAGGTCAAATAAAACTGTTTCATATTTAAACTGAGTGCAAAAAAATAACTTATGCTAAATTGAATTGTTAGAAATGGAACTGTTTGATCATTTAACTGTGTGTAGACAAATGACTGATGTTTAATTGAATTGTTAGTGATATATAACAATACTTGGAACCATTGACCTTAGTTTACTTATGCTAAACTGAAATATTAGAAATATAAGTATATATAAACGATGGAGCCAAATTAGTTATGACACAAATTTGTTACAGAACGCTACCAATGGATATATATATATATATATATATATATATATATATATATATATATATACGAGGATCATTAAATAAGTTTCCATACTTTTTTCGTATGGGCACTTTTATTGATAGTACACATATGAAACTCTAGTCCCCTTCGAAGTAATCTCCTCCGGCTGCAATGAACTTGTTGTACTGTTCCAACAACTTCTTCAAGGCCCCATGGAAGTCCTCTTGTGTGAGCGTATCAATGACCTTCGTCACAGCCTCTTTCATCTCCTAAATTGTCTCATAACGACAGCCTCTGAACTTAGGGAAAAACCAAAAGTCACAGGGAGCAAGGTCTGGACTATAAGGAGGGTGAGGAAGTGTCTTGATGCCCATCTTGGTCAAATAGTCTGTGACAAGGATGGAGTTGTGGACTGGTATATTGTCCTGCTGGAAATGCCACTGAGCCGATTTGAAGAGTGCTGGCCTCTTCCCAAGGAATCTCTTGCTGAACTCCCTTAAAACCTCAACATAGTAACCCTGACCCTAACACTAATCCTCTGGCCTATCAACTCTGGTCTATTGACTTTCTTACTCCTCCCACACCTCTCATCATCCCTCACAGACTCTCTTTCTTTCCTTTAACCTCTTATGCCTCTCAAAAGCTGATGCTCGATTCGTCCAAGATGCTCCAAAAGCAGCCTGAAGCATTCCATACGTTTCTCTGGCATTTCTTCCAAGTTTAAAACAGAATTTTATTGCATATCGTTCTTCTAAAATGTCCTGACGTCCAGATTGCATTTTTGAAATTCACCAGCTGTGACAATCAAACTTTAGTAGGGTGTATCCAATTGCTGCCGTAGCTGTTCATTTGAACCTAAAATCATAAAAATTGGTCAGTCATCTCAAAAGATGTCTGGCAATCACATGGTCAATTTTTAAGAGTCTACGACAATTTTAAAGGCCCATACGAAAAAGTATGCCCCTCGTAGATTCTTATGAACAGACTAACATAGATATATGGACAAATGTAACGGTTCTCTTTTAACACAAGAAATGGCTCAATTGATTTCCGAATACGAAAGTTTATTTGTGGTTAGCAATATTACAGCAGTCGCGAAAAGGGAAAAAGCGAGTAAGAATTTGTCAACTGATTTAGATAGGCAGAGAAAAATAGGTGATAAGAGACGGAAAATATGAACAGGGGCTTAGTCTTTTTTTTTCGCTGACCAATTAAGTTATAATTCTGAGTGCGTGACTTATTAAGGGTCCTGTCTGATATCTTCGTCTGTTCCGGCTCTAACTTGTAACTTCAACTTCTCCAATTCTCCAACTCCTACAGTCTCTGCGTCTTTGGAATCTTCATCCATATTTTCTTCTTATATTCTCATGACTGATGCCCTAATCACACATTATCACTAAAACTCTTTAATGCCACGTCATTCTAAATATCAGTTGATATGTATATGAATGTTTATATCAATATATACATTTTACTTGCATTTAATGCCACGTCATTCTAAATATCAGCTGATACGTATATAAATGTTTATATTAATATATATTTTTTGCTTCCATCTAATGCCACGTCATTCTAAATATCAGCTGATATGTATATGAATGTTTATATCAATATATACATTTTGCTTGCATTTAATGCCACGTCATTCTAAATATCAGCTGATATGTATATGAATGTTTATATCAATATATACATTTTACTTGCATTTAATGCCACGTCATTCTAAATATCAGCTGATATGTATATGAATGTTTATATCAATATATACATTTTACTTGCATTTAATGCCACGTCATTCTAAATATCAGCTGATATGTATATGAATGTTTATATTAATATATATTTTTTGCTTCCATCTAATGCCACGTCATTCTAAATATCAGCTGATATGTATATGAATATTTATATCAATATATATATTTTGCTTGCATTTAATGCCACGTCATTCTAAATATCAGCTGATATGTATATGAATGTTTATATTAATATATATTTTTTGCTTCCATCTAATGCCACGTCATTCTAAATATCAGTTGATATGTATATGAATATTTATATCAATATATATATTTTGCTTGCATTTAATGCCACGTCATTCTAAATATCAGCTGATATGTATATGAATGTCTATATTAATATATATATATTTTGCTTGCATCTATGCCACGTCATTCTAAATATCAGCTGATATGTATATGAATGTTTATATGAATATATATATTTTGCTTGCATCTAATGCCACGTCATTCTATATATCAGTTGATATGTATATGAATATTTATATCAATATATATATTTTGCTTGCATTTAATGCCACGTCATTCTAAATATCAGCTGATATGTATATGAATGTCTATATTAATATATATATATTTTGCTTGCATCTATGCCACGTCATTCTAAATATCAGCTGATATGTATATGAATGTTTATATGAATATATATATTTTGCTTGCATCTAATGCCACGTCATTCTATATATCAGTTGATATGTATATGAATATTTATATCAATATATATATTTTGCTTGCATTTAATGCCACGTCATTCTAAATATCAGCTGATATGTATATGAATGTCTATATTAATATATATATATTTTGCTTGCATCTATGCCACGTCATTCTGAATATCAGCTGATATGTATATGAATGTTTATATCAATATATATATTTTGCTTCCATCTAATGCCACGTCATTCTAAATATCAGCTGATATGTATATGAATGTTTATATCAATATACATATTTTGCTTGCATTTAATGCCACGTCATTCTAAATATTAGCTGATATGTATATGAATGTCTATATTAATATATATATATATTGCTTGCATCTATGCCACGTCATTCTGAATATCAGCTGATATGTATATGAATGTTTATATCAATATATATACATTGCCTGCATCTACTGCCACGTCATTCTAAATATCAGCTGATATGTATATGAATGTTTATATCAATATATACATTTTGCTTGCATTTAATGCCACGTCATTCTAAATATCAGCTGATATGTATATAAATGTTTATATCAATATATACATTTTACTTGCATTTAATGCCACGTCATTCTAAATATCAGCTGATATGTATATGAATGTTTATATTAATATATATATTTTGCTTGTATCTAATGCCACGTCATTCTAAATATCAGCTGATATGTATATGAATGTTTATATTAATATATATTTTTTGCTTGCATTTAATGCCACGTCATTCTAAATATCAGCTGATATGTATATGAATGTTTATATTAATATATATATTTTGCTTGTATCTAATGCCACGTCATTCTAAATATCAGCTGATATGTATATGAATGTTTATATTAATATATATTTTTTGCTTGCATTTAATGCCACGTCATTCTAAATATCAGCTGATATGTATATGAATGTTTATATGAATATATATATTTTGCTTGCATCTAATGTCACGTCATTCTAAATATCAGCTGATATGTATATGAATGTCTATTTTAATATATATATATTTTGCTTGCATCTATGCCACGTCATTCTAGATATCAGCTGATATGTATATGAATGTTTATATTAATATATATATTTTGTTTGCATCTAATGCCACGTCATTCTAAATATCAGCTGATATGTATATGAATGTTTATATCAATATATATATATTGCCTGCATCTCATGCCACGTCATTCTAAATATCAGCTGATATGTATATGAATGTCTATATTAATATATATATTTTGTTTGCATCTAATGCCACGTCATTCTAAATATCAGCTGATATGTATATGAATGTTTATGTTAATATATATTTTTTACTTGCATATGATTCTCAAACAAACTTGTTATGCTTTATTTTGACAGGAGTGACACACAAATGCACAATAAGTTCTACCTTTAAAGATCGAACTCATGCAACTACGAACTCGAAGTTTTTAGCCTGCACATAACATATCACTAAAAACTAAAATAATTAAAATCTCTAATTATTTTACATAGATAGATAGATAGATAGATAGTGAGGAGACATAGATAGATAGATAGATAGATATGAATTCACTGAGATAGATAGATAGATAGATAGATAGATAGATAGATAGATGAGACATGGATTTTTTTAAATCAATTTTTTGAATGCTAATCACGTTGCACAAAAATTTGAACCAAATCCAACAAACATTATAAGTCTCGCGTTGTGGGTGTTATGTCCGAAGTTGGTCTTACTTCTGATCGAGATCTAGCAGAACGTACGTGCTTAAGAAACACCAAGTCTTTTATACCTCACCGATACCGGAAGTCGGATATGGGTCCAAGAACCGGGAACCGGGACGTTATCAAAGGAAATAAAATGTTTTAAAACTTTCTTACGTATGTATACATGAGAGTGTTTTTAATGTGTATTCGTCCCCAGTGACCTCTTCTTTAAAACACCTGAAGAAAGCTGGAATGTACACCGGGTGAAACGTGTAAATATAACAATCAAGACTATGGTTGATGGTGACAATGGACAATGTTTTTCAGCTGCTGCTGCTGCAGTTTGGATCCAGATCATTATTTATCGCTGCATCCCATCAGACGGGATTTGACACAATGTCAATGACCCGAAGGTCGATTATAGTTGGGATTTAGGGGAGGGGAAGGTCGGGCACGAGCCTAGGCTCGAGCCCTGCTTGACTATGCTGGTCATCGGCCCACTTAGTGCAATGTGGACCTGATGAGCCAAGCTGGTCTTTGACCCAAATCTGGGTCCAGGCATGTGTGCCTGCTTATAGCTTAAACTGGATAGCAAGTTCTAGTGCTATACATGGAGTCGAACGCTTTTCTTGTTGCCTTTCGCCCACTCGAAGATGGCCCAGCCGAAGCCAGTGGCCTTTCGGCCTAAAAGGCCACGCAAAGCGATGCAGTTTGGATCCAGATCTACGCCTCGGCAAACAGGGAAAAGAAAAGGCAAAGGTGAATAGGGAGTTAGCACTTATTGAGTGCTGATGATAAATAACAATCGCTTAGATAAGAAAATAAATATAAGGACTTCGTGATCAAAGCATGTCTCGATTTGTGTGCGGCTTCCCACTCTAAAACGACTATACTGACTAAAATAAAAAACTAAAATAATTAATCAGAATCCTTAATTATATTACAACAAGAGGAAAATGTATATGTGTGTTGTATAGTGGCTCGTACCACGTGACTTCCGGTATCGCTGAGGTATAAAAGACTTGGTGTTTCTTAAGCACGAGCGTTCTGCAAGATCTCGGTCAGTAGTAAGACCAACTTCGGACATAACACCCACAGCGCGAGACTTATAATATTTGTTGGACTGTACCACTTGAGTCAATAAATAATTAACTCTTTATTTCACTGTGTATCTCTTCCTTACCACGATACAACAAAAGTGTGTCCCTTAAATTCATCAAAGAGTAAATTTATCACTAGTAAATTCACCGTAATGTAAATTCATTGTTCGTATATTATTCATGACATTTAAGTTGATAAAAAGAGCTAAAGGGCTAGGGTTAGGGAAACCTTCTATAATAAAAGAAATTAATCTGATATAATGAATTTAATCGTGATGAATGTACTGATGAAAATTTACAATTGATAATTTACATAGAATGAAAAAATATTCCCAAATTAGCTTTTATATTAATAAGGAGACAACATATACATAACGACTGAGGAAAACTTTCACAGTAGTAAAACATACATTGCACTAATCTACCAGCACACAGATAACGTTCGCAAAACTAAATTCACGTTAAAAAAAAAATTTTTTTAAAAAGTCTAATCCAGACAACCAAAATCAAATTAAAAAAAAATTACTAATTTTTTTTCATGCATAGGATTCATATATATATATATATATATATATATATATATAAAATATTGAAAAAAAGACAGTTTATTACCATTGATGAGTGGTTAGAGTGTAAAATAACCTTTTTTACTGTGTGCGTGAAAATATATCTATATATGTATGTGTGTATATATATATAAATATATATATATATATATATATATATATATATATGTATATTTATATATATTGAAGAAAAATAAACACACATGAATATAGATATGGTTTTTGTTTTTGCCAGACCTCATTGCACTAATCTACCAGCACACAGATAACGTTCGCAAAACTAAATTCACGTTAAAATTTTTTTTTTTTTTAAAGTCTAATCCAGACAACCAAAATCAAATTTAAAAAAAAGATTACTAAATTTTAGTGGCTCGTACCACGTGACTTCCGGTATTGTAGAGGTATAAAAGACATCTTGTTTCTTAAGCACGAGCGTTCTGCAAGATCTCGGTCAGTAGTGTGGGGGTTGTATGTATAATGGTTCTTTCAGTGGATATGCATCCGTATTTTACGGGTATTGCTCTCTATATTATTTCCTCCACAAATACAACACAAAACTTTACAATCGCGTGAAAGAAATGGAATAGAACACAACGAACATTAAACAACAAACAATTTAATATACATAAAACAGAATATGAAAACAAATAAAATACATGATGTGTAAATGGCCTTTTGGAAAATAAAGTTTGGCAAGAAGAAAATAAATTTGTTTAAAGATGTGTGTATGTTCATGTTAACGGAGTCTGTAAATAAGTCGTTCTTACTTACATTAAGTTCATATACTGTTTTATGATTGTGGCGACAGCGTGTCGCGTTGATGAAAGAAAGTTTGTCGGATTTTTCTTTTGAACGTGATTCGCGGCCATCTGAAGATAGGTCATGAACTTTGGCTGTAGAAGAAAAGGAATTTGCCGGACAGAGTATCAGCTACTGCTTCACTGACTTAATGACTAGGCTTGGTCTTAGTGAATGGCTCCCTAACTGTGTGTTATTTATACCGTAATAGTGGATCAAAGAATCGTCCTAAAATTTTGGCGCGTAGACATTTATTGACCAATCAGATTTGTATTTTACTATTTTATCTTAAACCCTAAATATTTTCTGTTAGTTGACTTCCGATCCTATTTTTCTAGAATGATCTATTCTATGTTTTTAGCGGATTGGTTGAAAAATATAAAAATGTAACTTAAATGCTTATGCAGTTTTGATCCTAAATTTCTAGAATGTTCTTAAGTATGTTTTTATTGCTAATTTTAAGACTAGAAAAAATGTGTATCCCATAGTACTTCGGACGTAACACCCACAGCGCAAGACTTATAAGATTTGTTGGACTGTACCACTTGAGTTAATAAAAAATTAAGTCTTTATTTCACTGTATATCTCTTCCTTACCACGATACAACAATGTGAATAAAAAGAAGCAAAAGTCCTTTGATGAAAGTCCTCATATGTATTTATGTTTGTGTTTTATGAAATCCTACCTCCTTGTATCTACTGAAGACAGGAACCTGGCAAGTCGTCAAGGCATGAATCTCTTGGGTTGAAGACGGAAAAAGAGAATTTGATCTTACCTTTCTCTCATTATATACTATCTTGACTGCGTCCTCTGGAGCTCAGTAGCAGAAATATTTTGCTAGCTAAGGAAGGTAATGACCTTTTTAGTTACCTGAGTGACTAACAGTAGAAATCAACGACAGCCAAGGGATATAATCCCAACATCGCCTTGAAAATGAACTAATCATTCCTTCTCATATTTTGCCCAATCGGCTGGGGCTGTAGAATACACCGAATGTTTCTCTGCAGAGGGGTAAGACACACACCCCCCAACGAGTGTCCTGCATATGACAATCTGGTGATGTTCCAGTAATGCTGGAGCTTTACAAAATTCAGAGTACCCCTTAATTGCCATCGCTCCCAAGTCCACTATGGCCCGGAGTGGTAGCACCTGATAAGGTTCCTATCTATGGGTTCAATAGAACTAGACCGTGTTTTCTTGACTTTACTGATTTTTGCATTTAAACTGCATATTTATGCTAAACTGAATTGTTTAAAATAGAACTGTTTTGACATTTATGCTGCGTACTTATGCTAAACTAAATTGCCCGAAAAAGAAGTGTTTGGACATCTAAACTGTGTACTTATGCTAAACTGAATTATCTTAAATAAAACTGTTTTTATATTACCTCTGTGTTGACAGGGGCTGTAGAATATACCGAGTGCAACTCTGCAGAGGGGTAAAACCTCGCCAACGAGTGTCCTGGTAAATGTCACAAAAAAATCTGATGCTGAAGCTTTGGGGGATGCGGAGTACCCCTTCATTGCCATTGCTCCCAGGTACACTCTGGATCAGAATGGTAACACCTGATAAGGCCAATCTATGGGCTGAATAGAACTAACTGCACACTTATGCAAAACTGGGGTGTTTGAATCAGAATTGTTTGACTAAACTGAATAACTTGGAATAGAACTGTTCTTAGACATTGAAACTGTACTTACTTACACTAAACTGAACTGTTTGAAATAGAACTGTTTTGACATTTAACTGCGTGTAAACAAAATCCGTACTTATACTAAACTGTATTACCTGAATTAGAACTGTTTGAATAAACTGAATAGCTTGAAATAGAAATATTTTTGACACTTAAACTGTGTTCTCACACTAAACTGAATTTTTTTAAATATAAATGATTATTTGTATAAAAATAGATTTGGCATTAAATAACCTACAAAGGTTGATATGCCATGAAACCCAAAAAACCAACCAAACTTACACGTATTCTATTATCTAATTCTTTTCATTATCTCATTGTTTTGATTCTATTATTCTTTTTATTCTCTCATATTTTTCTATTATTTTATTCTTTATAATCTCTCATTCTTTCTATTCTATAGTTCTTTTTATTCTCTCATTCTTTTTATTCTATTATTCTTTTTTATTCTCTTATTCTTTTTATTCTATTATTCTTTTATTCTCTCATTCTTTCTATTCTATTATTCTTTTTATTCTCTCATTCTTTCTATTCTAATATTCTTTTTATTCTCTCATTCTTTTTATTCTATTATTCTTTTTATTCTCTCATTCTTTTTATTCTATTATTCTTTTTATTCTCTCGTCCGTTCTATTCTATTATTCTTTTAATTCTCTCATCCTTTCTATTCTATTATTCCTTTTTTCTCTCATTTTTACTATTCTATTATTCTTTTTATTCTCTCATCCTTTCTATTCTATTATTTTTTTTATTCTCTCATTCTTTTTATTCTCTCATTCTTTCTATTCTATTATTCTTTTTATTCTCTCATTCTTCCTATTCTATTATTCTTTATATTCTCTCGATCTTTTTATTGTATTATTCTTTTTATTCTCTCATTCTTTCTTTTTTATTATTCTTTTTATTCTCTCATTCTTTTTATTCTATTATTCTTTTTTATTCTCACATTCTTTTTATTCTATCATTCTTTTTTATTCTCTCATTCCTTCTATTCTATTATTTATATTATTCTCTCATCCTTTCTATTCTATAATTCTTTTTATTCTCTCATTCTTTTTATTCTATTATTCTTTTTATTCTCTCATTTTTTCTATTCTATTATTCTTTATAATCTCTCATTCTTTCTCTTCTTTAATTCTTTTCATTCTCTCTTTCTTTTTATTGTATTATTCTTTTTTATTCTCTTATCCTTTTTATTCTATTATTCTTTTATTATCCCATTCTTTCTATTCTATTATTCTTTTTATTCTCTCATTCTTTCTATTCTATTATTCTTTTTATTCTCTCATTCTTCCTATTCTATAATTCTTTATATTCTCTCAATCTTTTTATTGTATTATTCTTTTTATTCTCTCATTCTTTTTATTCTAATATTCTTTTTATTCTCTCATTCTTTCTATTCTATTATTCGTTTAATTCTCTCATTCTTTTCATTCTATTATTCTTTTTATTCTCTCATTCCTTCTATTCTATTATTTATATTATTCTCTCATCCGTTCTATTCTATTATTTTTTTATTCTCTCATTCTTTTTATTCTATTATTCTTTTTATTCTCTCATCCGTTCTATTCTATTATTCCTTTTATTCTCTCATCCGTTCTATTCTATTATTCCTTTTATTCTCTCATTCTTACTATTCTATTATTCTTTTTTATTCTCATCCTTTCTATTTTATTATTTTTTTAATTTTCTCATTCTTTTTATTCTCTTATTCTTTCTATTCTATTTTTCTTTTTATTCTCTCATTCTTTTTATTCTATTATTCTTTTTATTCTCTCATTCTTCCTATTCTATTATTCTTTATATTCTCTCAATCTTATTATTGTATTATTCTTTTTATTCTCTCATTCTTTCTATTCTATTATTCTTTTTATAGAACTAAATCAAACCAAATCTTTTCTTCTTATTTTTTCTTTTGTCAATTTCATTCTAGTTTTATATTTGACATTTATTGTTCTTTTTTCGATTTTCCCATCATCTCTATTCTCTTGTTTCTATTCTCTTATTCTGTCAATTCTTCTATTCTTTGTTCTCTTATTCTCTATTTTCTTTAATATTCTATTCTGCTGTTCTTTTTGCTTTTGTATTCTTAATATTTCCTTACTGATTCGTTTTTTCTTTTTTTTCTTCTTATATTCTTCTTTTCTCAAATGTTTCTTACCTCTTTTTATTCTCTCATTCTTTCATTTATTCTTTCTATTATATTATTCTTTCTTTTCCTATTCTTTCTATTCCCTTATTCTTTCACCTATTCTTTCTATTCTCTAATTCTTAGTATTCTCTCATTCTTTCGTTTCTTTCTTTCGATTCCCTTATTCTTTTGATTCTCTTATTCTTTCTATTCTCTTATTCATTCGATTCTCTTATTCTTTTGATTCTCCTGTTCTTTCTAACCTTCATTCTTTCGATTCACTTATTCTTTATATCCTCTTATTTTCGATTCTCTTATTCTTCCTATTTTTTTATTCTATTCTCTCATTCTTTCTATTCTCTTATTCTTACGATTCTCTTATTCTTTTGATTCTCTTATTCTTTCAATTCTCTAATTCTTTCGATACCTTATTCTTTCGATTCTCTTATAATTTTTTTGTCTTATTCCTTCATACACTATTCTTTCTATTCTCTTATTCTTTCATAAACTATTCTTTTTATTCCCTCATTCTTTATTTTCCTATTCTTTCTATTCTCTCACATTTTCTTTTCGTATTCTTTCTATTCTCTTATTCCTTCTTCTATTATGTCTATTCTGTTATTTTTTCCTTTCCATTTTTTTTTTTCTGTTTCCTTATTCTTTTAATCTCATGTTCTAATTCTTTTATATTGTTTTTTTTTTTCAATTCTCTTATTATCTCATCTATTCTTTCTATTCTCTTATTCTTTATTTTCCTATTTATTCTATTCTCTTATTCTTTCATCGAATGTTCTTTTTATTCTATTATTCCTTAAATCTCCATTTTTTTTCACTTATTCTTTCTCATCCTATCTTTACTGTTCTCTTATTCTTTCAGTCTTGATTTTTTTAATTCTCTTCTTCTTTCATCTCCAGTTCTTTTAATTCCCTTATTTTTTTTATTCTCATATATTTCTATTTTCGTATTCTTTCTATTTTCGTTTTCATTCTTCTATTCTTTCTATACTCTTATTCTTTCAATCTTCTATTCTTTCCATTCTCCTATTCGTTATATTTTCTATTCTTTTAATACTCTTATTCTTTCACCTTGTATTCCTTCTATTCTTTTATTCTTTTATACCATATTCTTTCTATTCTCTTATTCTTTCATCTATTCTTTTTATTCTCTTATTTTTTCTTTTCCTATTCTTTCTATTCTCTTATTCTTTCATCGCCTGTTCTTTTTATTCTATTATTCCTTAAATCTTCATTCTTTTCTCTAATTCTTTCATATCCAATTTTTTTTCTGTTATCTTATTCTTTCAGTCTCGATTTTTTTTAATTCTCTTCTTCTTTCCTCTCCAGTTCTTCTGATTCTCTTATTCTTTCATCTACTCTTTCTTTTCCCTTATTCTTCAAATCTCTTATTCTTTCTATTCTCATATTCTTTCTATTTTCGTTTTCATTTATCTATTCTTTCTGTATTCTTATTCTTTCAATCTTCTATTCTTTCCATTCTCTTTTTTTTTTTCAATCTTCTATTCTTTTAATTCTCTCATTCTTTCATCTTGTATTCTTTCTATTCTCTTATTCTTTCATGTCTAATTCTTTCTATTCTCTTATTCTTCTTTATCTTCTCTAATTCTATTCTCTTATTCTTTATATCTATTCTTTCAATTCTCTTATTCTTTCATCTCCAGTTCTTTCTAAACTCTTATTCTTTTAATCTCCTTTCTTTCTATTCTCTTATTCTTTTAATCTCATATCTGCCTATTCTCTTATACTTTCATCTATTTTTCTCCCATTCTTTAAATCTCTTATTCTTTCTATTCTATCATTTTTTTTTCGTATTCTTTCATTCTTCTATTCTTTATATTCTCTTTTTGTTTCTTCTCCAACTCTTTCTATTCTCCTATTCTTTCATTCTTCTATTCTTTCCATTCTCTTATTCTTATAATCTTCTATTCTTTCTATTCTCTTATTCTTTCAATCTTCTATTCTTTCTATTTTTGTATTTTTTTAATTCTCTTGTTCCTTTTCCTATTTTTTGTTGTCTTTTTTTTTAATTTCATTTTCTCTCATTCTTTCTATCCGTGATTTTGATGCAATTATCTCTTACACTGACCATCCGTCAACGATTTTCGTTGCTTTCTTGATTTTGTAACCAATATGTTAAATGTTACAGATTATCCAATGATCCAATGAGAGATTATCTGTTTATGCATACGCTGTAAGGTCTCCTCTGATGGATTGCCAAGTATTATCTAGGTGACGCAAACGGCTCCCGAGACATATCTCGTTATATTCCTATCTTTATATATATATATATATATATATAAGTAACAGATGGAGTATAATACGATGATATTGAGAAAAATTGATATCAAGGTAATCCCAGTAGGAGAGATTTATTGAAATGTAAAATCGATATAATAATATTTCGTTCTTCATTGGAAACAGAACTTCAGAATCTGATAATGTTCTGTTTCCAATAAAAAACAAAATATTATTGAATCCGGTTCAGCCACTTTTCTACTTATTATTATCCTATATATATATATATATATATATATATAGGATAATAATAAGTAGAAAAGTGGCTAAACCGGATTCAATAATCGACACACGGCTAACGAAGGCATGAACAGCTATCTATAAGCTATCGATCATATGTAAATCAGACCTGACCGATAAAATGAAACGCAGTTTCTTCCAGGCAGCGGTCGTATCGATACTGCTATATGGATGCACTACTTGGACGCTAACTAACCGGCTGAAGAAGAAGCTAGACGGCAATTACACAAGAATGTTGTGAGCAATATTGAACAAGTCGTGGCGACAACACCCCACAGGGCACCAACTATACAGACACCTGCCTCCCATCACGAAAACTATCCAAGCTATACGAACCAGACATGCAGGACACTACTGGAGAAACAAGGACGAGCTCATAAGTGATGTGCTCCTATGGACCTCCGCATATGGCCAAGCAAAAGCAGGACGACCAGCTCGAACATACATACAGCAGCTATGTGAGGATAGGGGATGTAGCCCTGAAGACCTGCCAGTGGCGATGAATGATAGAGAGAAGTGGCGAGAGAGGGTCAGAGATTTCCGTGCTGGCGGCAAGACATGATGATGATATATATATATATATATATATGGGAGGTGCCCGTGGTGTAATGGTTATCGTCGCAGGATATGGACACGGCGACACGAATGCAAATCTTGAACGAGATTTATTGCATTTCACCTAGCACTAATACCTTTGGGAAATTGTAGGTTCTTCAGCCTTGGTTAGGCAACTAGTCTAGGAGAAGGAAAACTCTGAATTCAAACCTGTCAAACTCCGCTTAAAAATTGACCTTGTGTCATATCCTGCCCGAGCGGAGGGGTTGGGTAAATAGGATTACCTTCTTGACTTTTAGGTTTTTCAACACGAGGAGAGAGAGAGAGACCCACACAATTTCTACTATGCTGACTGTTTCATCTGACCCTACCACGCACGGTGCATCTCATAGACCCAACTGGACTCGACTAGCTTCGGATCTCAACTCACTGACCAAACAAACGCGCGCGTGCACCCCGCAGTCCCAACTGTATTCGTCTAGGTTCGGATCTCAACTAACTGGGTTTTTTTTCAAAAATCACCCCAAATCCTCAGCTCATCGCTTCCGGGCATGACAATATTCACATCCACAGTTCCATTTCCTATCCGGGGTTTTTATTATGACATTTGTGATTGTCACATCCTCCCCGCGTGAGCGGGAACACCTGCGCTCAATGTGTGCCCCTACCTGTGCACTAAGCCTAACTTAACCGAAAGATAAGATATAACCAACGAAAAAATGATAATATAAAAAAGAATACCTCTGCAATTATATAACACTAATCCCATGGGCTCGCTACACCGATTTTCTGGGAGTCAGGTGAGTTGTATGGTGTTAACCGCTTGGCACCAGGGGGTGGTTCTCCCCCGAACAATACATGCTTGGTATGGCTGAGTTTATTGCTTGGCATGTGAGGCTGACCAAAAATGGGAAATGCCGTTAGGGCCAAGCTTTTTTATGTGACACTTGTGTACAAGTCGATAAAAGGACCTCGTGTCAAATCCTGATTTCTTGGTTTGTCGATAAAATATTCATTGATAACACTTGCTGTCTTGAGGCAAAACTAATTCAGCTAGATTTTAATTGAGTCATCGCTTATCAATAAGTCATCTAGTGGTCATCATGGTGGTCATCTATTGGGTCAGAATAATAATAAAAAATTAGTAAGACTGAAGAAATATTTCTGTTTATCGGATTCTTTTTGTCCATCTCTCTCTCTCATCTTTATATATATATATATATATATATATATTAAAATGAGTGGGTCCACAAAGAGATTTGTATTTTTTAGGATTTATTTATTTATTTATTCGAGTCATGCCAAAGATTTTAAAAATAGTACTTGATGCCGCCTTGCTTAACACTTAGCATTTTAAGGTATGGATCAAGGGTAAAGAGGAGCAATTCAGGGAAAGGAGTAGTACCTTCCCCTATACCTAAGTGTACATGCACACACACACACACACACATATATCATATTTACCCAACCCCTCCGCTCGGGCAGGATATGACACAAGGTCAATATTTTTAAGCGGAGTTTAACAGGTTTGAATTCAGAGTTTTCCTTCTCCTAGACTAGTTGCCTAACCAAGGCTGAAGAACCTAGTCTGTCCTACTATTTACCCATAGCTGGAGGGAGAATAATTGGATTCATACCTTTCCAAAGGGTATTAGTGCTATGTGAAATGCAATGAGTTTCGTCCAGGATTTGAACTCGTGTCGCCGTGTTCGTTTCCTACGACGATAACCATTACACCACGGACACCTCCATTTTAACAGGTTTGAATTCAGAGTTTTCCTTCCCCTAGATTAGTTGCTACTATTTACCCATAGCTGGAGGGAGAATAATTGGATTCATACCTTTCCAAAGGGTATAACAATTACACCACGGGCACCTCCTAAAAGTCAAGAAGGTAATAAAAGTTTCTTACCTGAACAAAGAAAGTCGTCAGTGTTTCGGGATTCTTATACATATGAACATTGTACGTATCCGTATGTTTCACGTGTCCGTATATTTGTATAGTTCTATCATGGCTATACAACATTAGTAATTTACTAAGCTTTTTACTGATATGTAGCACAAGACAGTAAGAATGGGACATCCACTGAGATTCTAACTCACCAGTGAAAGTTTGCTTGTGTAGCTTGCTAACCATTACACCATCGGAAGCAGCCACGAGCCCGTGAGATTGATATCTATCTGACCTCCCAACAGATTTGACTCTGGGACATTTTATTATGGAGAGAGCCATGAATGAATCGAGACTTCCGTGCGGCCGTCACAAAAAATGCTGGATCTCTTCAGCATTCCCTATAATCAGGTGCCTCCGGTGCCAAGCAATGAACTCAGCTATGCAAAGCAGATATTGCCCGGGTGACGGGCCCCTTAAACCAGGCAATTCAAATCAACAACACCCACTCGACGTGAACTAGTAGCCCTCGAACAACTGGAGGAGGCAAGTCCGTAGTATTATGTATTTACCAACCCCTCCACATCAAGAGGATGTGACACAAGGTCAATTTTTAAGCGGAGTTTAACAGGTTTGAATTCAGTTTTCCTTCTCCAAAACTAGTTACCTCACAAAGGCTAAAGAACCTAGTCTGTCCTACTATTTACCCAAAGCTGAAGGGGGAATAATTGGATTCATACCTTTTCCAATGGTATTAATGCAATGTTAAATGCAATCAGCCTCGAGCAGAATTTGAACTCATGTCGTCGTGTCCATTTCCGACGATAACTATTACACTACGAGCACTTCCCAAGTCTGTAGGGTTAATACTATTTAACTGACTACCTACCCAGCAAGAATACAGCACAAGGCCATTTTATTGTGGGGTGCCATGCACGGATCGAGACATACTGTCACAAAAAATGCTTAATCCCTTTGGCATTCCCCATATTGAGGAGATTCAGACGGCAAGCTAGGAACTCGACCCTGAAAAGCAGGTATTGCCTGGGGGACACCCCTTTGAATCAGGCGACTCAAATCAACAAAATCCATCCCATGTGAACGCCAAAAAAGCCACCGATTAAGCCCGTGGGATTTATATTCATTCGTACCTACCAAAAGGTAGGATTTGACACGTTTTAATGTGGGGAACGCGCACCAATCGAAACTCGTTCTTGACAGGTGCAAAAAATGCTTGATCCCCGTCGTCAAGCAACAAAGTTAACCTCGCGAAGCGAGTACTGCCTGCGGTACAAGGTGCAAGTGGATCGTTGCTTGTTATCGGTTCACCGGACCAAGAAAGTCAAGTGCAATGTGAATCTTTGCTTGTCATTGATACCCACCCGGTACGAATACCATGTTGCTCCCTGAAAAATGGAGTGGCTGATATTTATCTGTATCTACCACCAGGTAGGGTATGATAAGAGGTCATTTTTAAAGTGAGATTAGGGAGACCGAGAAACAGACTGTTCAAAAAAGACCCACACTGGCTTTAGTTTCTTTTTTTTTTTTTTTTTTTGTAATAAAAGGAAGTCTCGTCTTCTCCATCTACTGGCCAACAATGTTGTTTTTTCATTTTGGTACTGTCTGAAAGAGGATGTCACACTTGATAAATTAACGGTGGAGGGGAAGGTTGATCAACTTGTCTTTCGTTCCTTTCCATATACAACAGAAAATATTACAATGGTGAAAACGAATATTTGTTGTCGTTTTGTTTTGTCTTATTTTTGTTTTTGTTTTGTTTTTTGTTTTTTTGTTTTTTGTTTCTTTGTAGTGGATGCATCTTTTTAAATTCAATTTACGGATAAAAATAACAAAGAACAAGATAAAATTCGAGAACAGTTTTAATAACAATATTTTTTATACAATCCGAAAAAGTTTTTCAACGAGTTAAAGGAATCATCTGTTGTGTATAACCTAATATGGTTTTTTATAATAATAATAATAATAATAATTATGAAAACAGAAAAGAAAATTGCAAACAAAACTTTGTTTAAATATATATATATACTTTTATATATATATACTTTTATATATATATATATATATATATATATATATATATATATATATATGTATATATATATATATACTTTTACATATATATATATATATATATATATATAGAAAAGAATATTTATTAGGTCACTTCATTGTGGAGCTGTGGTTAACAAATCAGCCATGTTGATGGTGTAATGAATTTTTTTATCACTTAGAGCGCCATACTTTTGGTTTTGAGTCGAAGCAAACAGGTTCGTAAATATCTTAAAAGCGGGGACTTGCCGTCGGGCAATGTTTAACTGTCAAAAACATTGTGGCAGTTGAGACTGAACAAACAACAGTATGGGGAACCATATGAGATACTCCACATTAGTGACCTTGTGTCATACTAAGCAGAGCTTAGTGAATACATTTTTGATATATTTGCTCATTTAGGCCTCAGCATTTTTTTCAGCTAATTTTATAATACGAAGCTGGATAATTTTATTTTATCTTTTTTTTCCTTTATTTTTAGATTAAAAAAACAAACATATATAGTGGTATATATATATATATATATATATATATATATATATATATAGAAAGAGAAATAGAAAGAGAAAGAAAGAGGAAGTGAAAGACAGAGAAGAAGAAGAAGAAGAACAACAACAACAACAACAAGAAAATTTTTGCTGATTTTATTTTTTCTTAAGTGCTCTTCGCTATTATGTGAGAGCATGTTTTAAAACCTAACATTTTAAAATCATGTTCAGGAGTTACTCATCCGTTACTCGGAGTTTCACGTGTTGCCACAATTTATACGACGGAAAGATGGGTGGCTTGACAAACGTAATTTAAGAGCTAAAATGGGGAAATTCGTTACGCGACATGATGCGTGCTCATGCAACAAAAAATGACCATTTATGGATTTTTACACTCTAATTTTCCAAACTAATAATGTCACAGATATTATTTATTCATCTATTTATGTTCCTGCACTTAGAAATCAATTCAGATTTCTTATTCGGCAATTAGTTAACTTCCTATTTTGGGGGAGATTTTTTTGTTGTGTGAGCTCATATCATGTCATATGACCAGTTTTTATATTCTTCTCGAAAATCATAAGAAGTTTGTTTGGAAAATGCAGTCTAATTTTAGTAATAACGGCTTAAATTCTGATCTTACATTTTCCATTAATTAGTTGTAAAAAGAAAATCACTTTCAAAAAGGATTAAAGTGACTTCTTATCCATATAACAGTATCGACACGACTGCTGCTTGGAAAAAACTGTGTTTCATTTTATCGGTCAGGTTTGATTTCCATGACCGATCGAATGCTGAAATTACTTTTTGCCAGCCATTATATATTCGGTTGATCGGGAAAAAATTCTTTTAATAAACTGTTTAGACTCTGATCTTACGTTATTTTAATAGTAGTTGTATAAAAAAAAATTCACTTTCCAAATGATTCAAGTGACCTCTTTCAATCATTTCTTTCAGATTTTGTTTTTGAAAATTATATGTCCCTAATCATGAACATAAAAAAAGAAGTGATGGATTTACTTTTCAAGCTTAGTCATAATTTTATTTCATGACAATGTTCGGCCACATGTTTACTGGATAGCATCGTTGAAGCTCATTAATTTGGGATATGAGACTTTGCCACATTCACCATATTTTCCTAATTTCTCAAACACCGACAAACATTTTTTCAAGCATCTGGACACTTTTTATACCAAAAAGTATTCCGTTTTAAACGAGATTTTTGGGACGTCAAAACATTTAGAGTTTTGCCGTACAGGCATAAATAAACTTTCAAATCTATGGCAGAAATGCATATATGTTCAGGGATCATATTTAGACAGCTTAAACTCAGTGTTTAAATTTATTGATTCAAGAATAAAAGTTTATTCTAAAAACGATCTCTATTTGCCGAACAGTCTAATATGTTTGTAAAGCCACTTTTTGTGTGATGTTTAGGGCAGTAAAAGAAGTTCAGGGTAACGCAGTGAGACTCGTGGAACATGACACGTACACAAACACACACACACACATATATATACGTTGACAGAAAATAAAATAGCAACACTATGAAGGACGACGCTGATTTTGACATAAGCTAGGAGGGGTAGATATTCTGATCAAATTGTTAAGCTTCGGTGCTATTTTCTGAAATAGTAACTCTTAATTCAGTGCACCGTTATCATATACCTGCGAGATTACAGGTCTGTGCCAATTGCCCAAGGACGTTATACAGTATATTAGTATGGGGTCTAGTTGTTGATGATTCGTCCTTTATTTTGGAACCTGGGCCTATAATCCTGCCATATCACCTGTACATTTGATCTTGAATAAATTAGAAAAGAAACATTGGCAGTTGCAATTTTATTTTATAATACATGCATATATATATATATATATATATATAACTGGGGGAGTTTTGTATGTCGGAATATTTTTGACATTTTTGCCAAAGGTGGGAGGGGTATATTTTATTTGTTTTGAATTTTTTTCAAATTAATTTCGTTCATTTTGTTTTCAATTTAAAAATTGTTTTCAAATTTTTAATTTTTTTAATTTTTGCATTTTTTTTACAATAATTTTTTTTTTTTGTCTTTAGCTGTTTCAAACTGAAGAGTAATTCATAGCAAGGTCATTGATTTTAACGATTACCAAAAAAAAAAAAATAGAAAAAAAGAAAGAAACATCCTCAAAGAAATCACGTGACGCAATAATGATTTTAATTACGTTCGCGCGCGTTCGCGCTTTATCTCCGACGAACTCACTTAGTGACGGTAATGAGAGCATTTCCTGTGACATCTTGAAGCTCTTTAGAATGGAAATTCATCACGATCACTCTATCTCCACTACGTACAGGAGTAAATGTCACATCCTCCATCATGTTGCCGTTGGGTGGTACATCCCTAAATAAACCGGAAAGAAATGCATTAATCAAAAATGATTTATATACAATTATTTTTAAAAATCGATGTCTATTAAATTTCGGCTTAATTACCATATTTTTTTATATAATACGCACTTTTTTTCTAAATTTGCTTATTTAGTGAGAAGGCTCAACCTCTACTACCTTATGACCAATATTCATTTCTGTTGTGGTTGGCCAATATATAATTATTCGAGTGGAATACACACTTTTCCCCAGGTTTTTAGCTTTAAATTCAGAGGTGCGTATAATACACAAGAAATATTTTCTTCTGTGTGACGCTATATTCGGGAAGTGAAAGTAAGTTACATCTTGGGCCCCAACTACGAGGGTGAGTCAAAAGTTTTGCAATATTTTGGTAGCATGAAGTAGAGTTCAAACATTTTTGCTGAGATGGTGAATGTGACGAACTACGTTGGACTATAAGATGCCGAGCTCGCCTGATACTCTCCGATTACTTCTCATCGGACTTGCCAAGCGAAATTTCTCCAGATATCTGGTTACTGTACAGTGATTAAATACGCCTTCACTTTTTGCTAAATAAAGGGTTTCAGTTGTTCTCATTTCGCTATGTCCCAGTTTGAGCGTGTAATACATTGTCTCCATCCTACCAACCATTTTCAGGGCTTGAAGTACTTCCGTAATCTGATATTGTTGCATAGCCCTAATACGTATACAACTATACATATATACATGCGGAAGCAAAATCAACAATAATGACGAACGAACACACTTCTTTAGAAAAATATACCTCTCACACTTTATTCGAAATGGTTGCGAAAGGGTTGTGTGTGAGAGGTGAGTTGGAGACGGAACAAAACTGCAACATATTGACCCCCAGTTCCTCTGACTACAGCAGCACTTCTTTTCTCATTCTCCTGGGCTATTCAACCGGGAGCTCTGAGGGCCCAGCCTTCTGCTGGGAGCTGGTTCTCACTGCCTTGAACTCCAACAAACTGACTCCAACTTACAACTGACCCCAACTAACTCAACTCTCCGTGGCACCTGGTTATATAATTGTTTGACGTACACCTGCTTCCTGTGGCGTCGAAATTGCACCGAATTCAATCCATCCACGGTCAAGGTGATACCCTGATATCTTCGACCGGATGCACCTGTTATTTACACGGGTGCATCTCTTATTTGTCAGCTCGACCTAGGGTCAATATGTAACAATATAAAAAGTAAGTTGCCGACCGGAGTCGAGAGGGACCCGAATGCTCCCTTTTCAATATCTACAACACCGACGTGTCGGGGAGGGCGTTACTCCATTCCCTGGATTGCTCTACTTTACCCTTGTTCCCCATCTTATAGTGCTGAGTGCTAAGCAAGGCGGCATCAAGTACCATTTTTTTGTGTGACTCGACCTGGGATTGAACCCCAGTCTCTCGGACCATTGACGAACACTCTACACATTAAACCAATGGACGAATCTCAAACAAGTGCGTACTATTAGAATATTGCAAAACTTTTGACTCACTCTATTAAACATTATTTTCTTTTCTTTTTCTTTATTTCCTTTTGTTATTTTTTCGGGGGCGGACGTTGCCATATTCAGGACGATATGACCAATTATGATGCAAACTAGGTAATAATTGTTTTCATCTTTAATCCTTTCAGGAGATCTGTGAAGTGAGGAGTACAGCTTCATTGCCATTACTCCCAAGTCCACTCCGTAATTATCTAAGACATTTTTTCAAAACATGCTTGATCTTAAACTAAATGTCTCAAGTATGGTATCAAAGAATTTTTTAATGATTGATTGATTGATGCTAACGGCATGTCAACCCGTCTGAGATTATTTTATACCAAGAAGTTGAAGAAAATCGTACGCTTATATTTACGTTGCTGTGTAGTTATTTCTTAAGATTGTTCTGCGCAGGTTTAAATGGTTTCAAGTATTCTTCTCTAATACTAATAATTTACGAGAAGATCTATTTAACTCAAACATGTGACCCTAATAGATACTGTCAACCCAGGTCAGACTGGACCTGAGAGAAATGATAATGAACAGAACAGGAGCCTCACTATCAAATGTAGTTTAGAGTCATACTCAAAACGTCCTTATTTGGGGTGAGTTGGGTCTTAATCCTTTTCAGGGATACAGTCAGTGAAATCTAAAACCTGCCTTTTGGGTGAAAACATTTTTAAAGATAATATTTGATCTTAAATTAAAAGCCAAAAGTATTGAATCAAAGAATAACGACTGATACTGAATCGAAAGCCTGAAGAATTTTATCAAAGAATTTGTTAAAAGACAAAATTTGTTCTTGAACCAAAAGACTTGGAGAATTGAATCAAAGTTGTTGTTATTTTTTAAATGTTGGATTTAAACCAAAAAGCTTGAAGAATGTTATCAAAGACTTTTAAAGACAATACTTGAACCAAAAGCCCGAAGAATTATACCAATTGAACGATGTCTTTAATTGGAATCATTTTGAGATGAGGCTTCCTAATCTGAGAATTAATTTTTATTTATTGTGGACTGAAATAGAAGAAATAGTGAAAGAAGAAACAACACAAAAACTACCAAGATGAGGACAAAAAGTCCGCAATAAATAAAAATTAATTCTCAGATTAAGAAGCCTCATCTCAAAATGATTCCAATTAAAGACAAGTACAAAAATTCGCTAAGGACCCGACTCTGGAAGACCAGATGAAGATTTATTAGTCCAAAAACGTCCTCCTTGATCGCCCTTCGGGGCCCGTGGCGCAGCGAATAGAGGCGTTGAGTCTCTACGGTTCCAGGTGAGCATTGTCAGAAGATAGCGGTTTCAAATCCTACCCAAGCCGGCCAGAGGTTTACTTGGTCAAAAACGTGATGCGATAGACAACAACTATGGAAGGCAGTAATTACTGGGGATACGGTTACAAGACTCAGCATTCCTATCCGAGGTCGCGGTAAATCACCTGAAGAGGGCCAGAGGTGAAATTTGGCCGAAACGTAGTGAAAGAAGAAACAACACAAAAACTACCAAGATGAGGACAAAAAGTCCGCAATAAATAAAAATTAATTCTCAATTGAACGATATTTGATAATGAAGAATGATACCAATTTTTTATCTTATTAGTTTAAATAATAGAATCAAAGACTTTTTTTTCAAGAGAGCGATACATGTTAGATCAAAAGACTAAAAAATGATGCAAAGTTTTGTTTTTTTTTTGTTTTCAGGGGGTTTCGTTTTTTGTTTTTTTTTTGCAATAAACTAGTCGAAATCTTCAAGATTATCTAAGACTTTTTTTTTATTAGATATTGATTTTAAATATTAAAGTGTTGCTGTTTTTTTTAGATAGCGATTGTTCTTGAACTGAAGAATAGTATCAAAGATTATTCAAGACAAAAACTTACCCAATTTCCAAGTGCCGACTAAAATCTATGCCGGATCCTTCGATGGAAAGTACACACATACCCAAGGGTATGTTCAGAGGGTTCACAAAGCTCACCTTAGCCATCAAGTGTTGACCGACTCGGGCCCTATGAGGGACCTGCAATAAATCCGAAATGAAAACATCAGCCAATTGTACAGCCAAAACTTTTCAAACATTTTTGACAGCATCAAAATTTCTTTTTACTATACAACATTATACAACGCATGGGTAAATTAAAGATTTTCTAACAAGTGTTAATCTTGTCTGACACAAGGTCATGATCGTGGGGCACCCATTGAAGATGGATCTCAGTAGAATAATAATGGTTCATGAGATTTACTTGCTAACTATTACTCTACAGCGCAGTATTAACTTAGTCTGGCACAAGGTAAAACTTGTGGAGCACTCGGTGTGGATAGATATCATTTAGCAAACTTAGCTTAGTCTGGTGTAAGGCTATATGTGTAAGTAACTAAGGATTGAACTTAGTATATTCATCACTATTTGTTTATTCTAAAGGCATGAAACCAATACTCCCTGTTTCGTTTTCATATATTTTGATAAATAACATTTGAATTAGTTGAATCTAGATAAGCTCGAACATACATAAACCTCTTTTTTTTTCTTCTTTTTTTTGGGGGGGGGGCTACGTTGAAAAGCTGTTGAGCCTATAGTTAAACTTGACAAGGCTTAATCAGACGCATTTGTCCAATAGTCTATCATATATATGTATATATATATATATAATGTAATTAGAAGAAAACTCAAACCTGGTTAAATTGTCATTATAAATTTATTTCGGCGAAGAATATCATTAGATGACTCTCATCAGATGATTTCTTGCCCAGTCGGCTGGGGTTGTAGAATACACTGACTGCACCTCTACAGAGGGATAAGACCCCACCAACGAGTATCCTGATTATGACTCTAAACAGTCTGGTGGTGAGGTCCCAGTAATGCTGGGGCTTTGGAGAATACGGAGCACCCCTTCATTGCCATTGCTCCCAGGTCCACTCTGGCCCGGCGTGGTAGTACCTGATATAGGCCCTATCTATGGGTTAAATAGAACTAACGGCATACTTATGCTAAACTGAATATCTTGAAATAGAAATTTTTTTTGACAATTGAACCGTGCTTACACTTGAACTGCGTGTTTGTGCTAAACTGAATTATTTCAAATAGAACTGTTTTTTGACATTGAAACTCTATTTACACTAAACTAAATGGCTTAACATAGAACTGTTCTGACATATAACTGTGTGTAAACAAAACCTGTACTTTTACTAAACTGAAATAACTGAAGTAGAACTGCTTGACTAAACCGAATAGCTCGAAATAGAAACGTTTTTTACAATTAAACTGCACTTACATTTAAACTGCGTGCTTTTGCTAAACTGAACTGTTTTATATTGAACTATTTTTGACATTGAAACTATACATACACAAAACTGAATTGTTATATATAACTGCTTGAATAGTTTGAAATAGAAATGTTTTTGACAATTAAATTGTATACTCGTGCTAAACTGAATTGTTTGAAATAGAACTGATTATTTACATAAAAATGGATTTGGCGTTAAATAACCTACAAAGGTTGATATGCCATAAAACCCAACAAATCAAACCAAACCATCAGATGACTTCGCCGAAATAAATTTAAAAAGACAATTCAGCCAGGTTTGTGTTTTCTTCTAATTGCATTATATACGCTCCGTATGTGAGTTTTGATATATAAACTTCGATAGAGAATATATTACAATAGCCTTACATCGAGCACTCCTATAGATTTATTTGAAATCCCTTATATATTCTATATGCAAATCATCCACACCCATTGTCTTCGGACGCTGACTAATATATATATATATATATATAGATGTATGTAAACAATAGTAATTATGATTCGACTTGGGGCCTTTAATTAGGCACCTAGTTTCGACTAGGCTACCTTCGGGTGGGCGAGCTGCATTTTTGTCTCCTTTGTCCCCCTTGTACGGCACTAGACCAAGCGTCTAGTTTAAGCCGCAAACTGGCATACGTGCCCGGACCCACATTTGGGTTCGTGAAACCGCTTGCCTCATCAGGCTCACATTGTACTAAGTGAGCCGATGAGCAGCACTGACAAGCAGGGTTCGAGTCTCGGCTCCTTCCCGACCTTCCCCTCCCCTTTATCCCCACTTTAATTGGCCTTCGGGCTTTTGACCTTGTGTCAAGTCGTGTCTGGTGGGAGGCAGCGACAAATACTATAGTAATTATGATTCGACTTGGGGCCTTTAATTAGGCACCTAGTTTCGACTAGGCTACCTTCGGGTGGGCGAGCTGCATTTTTGTCTCCTTTGTCCCCCTTGTACGGCACTAGACCAAGCGTCTAGTTTAAGCCGCAAACTGGCATACGTGCCCGGACCCACATTTGGGTTCGTGAAACTGCTTGCCTCATCAGGCTCACATTGCACTAAGTGAGCCGATGAGCAGCACAGAAAAGCAGGGTTCGAGTCTCGGCTCGTTCCCGACCTTCCCCTCCCCTTTATCCCCACTTTAATCGGCCTTCGGGCTTTTGACCTTGTGTCAAGTCGTGTCTGGTGGGAGGCAGCGACAAATACAAATAGTAATTGTGATTCATAACCGTATAAAATTTACTTCGCAGCTAATGTCTCCTCGTGGCTGAATAGTTAGAAACCTTGGCTTGGCGTTTGAGTCAACCGGGTTTCGATCCCAGCTACGGGAAGATACTGTCTAGCCACACTGCTGAGTTCTGATAGAACGAAACAGATCTGTCTGTGGATGACTATATATATATATATATTCGGTGAGATTTCCATATCCATGTCTGGATGTATATTCACTATCCCCGTTTATCTTGAGACCAATGGCCAAATTTCAATTGACCAGTTCACTCAGTAATTGATTAGTATCGTTAGTGATGCACTCGTTATCATCTGCGAATCGAAGGTTACCGTTGACGTTGACGCCAGCTTCCCTGTCAATGTCCCAGATGAACATTTCAAGACATGAGGTGAAGGGCTTCGGGGAGATTGAGTCTCCCTACCGAGACAAGGCTACAGAAATCTTGCAGATCAGGGTGAAAGGCATTTAGCACGATAAAAGGCATTTATCGCGGTAAAAGATGTGCTAATAATCTCCTCAAAAGCATCGCCCTACTTGCGATGTTATGCACAAGTGAAATGTTGACTACAACAAACAAGGAAGATCAGACTGTTTATGCCACGGAGAATTATGGAAAGATGGGAATATCGTGGAGTGAGGACATCCGAAGCGTGGTAAGTTGGGAGGAGAGCAGAGAGAAAGACTTGATCGTGGAGTACCGACAACAAGCGGATTCGTGCAGTTGTCGAGTGGTAAACGAGAAACATGAAACATCCATTTGGAAGACCTACGCGATAATTAGATGAAATTGTCTCGCAATTCGGACCAACATGGAGAAGAGTGAGATCGAGGACAAAATGGAAGCGTATTGAGGGCAATAAGTAAATAACCGAATATATATATATATATATATATATATATATAGAGAGAGAGAGAGAGAGAGATGGGGGGGAGAAATGGTGAATTTTGTAAATCCGACAAGATGAAGAAAAATATATCTCTATTTCTCTCTCTCTCTCTCTCTCTCAATCTTCTCGGCCTCTCCTACTTCTCCCTTACTTTCCTTTCTATCTCTCCTTCTTATGATCCCTTCCTCATTAATTATTTTATTTTTAATTATCTATGATAAACTTTAGAAAAACCCAGTCATTCTGAAGAAGTCTTTCTGAAATAAAGACGAAATATCAATTGAAATCCGTTGTTCAGTTAATTCACTTTCCCATTTATTTTATGGAAACAGGGGCAGATTTCTGTGCAGAAAATCCCGTATCTACATAGCAGTGTTACATACTGACCCTTCACCGAGCCGTCAATCAGAGATGCATCTGTGTAAATAAGCGCGAAAAGATCACGTGATTTAATCGGAAGTAAGTTAACGTTATGAAATAATAATATCGACAGATGCCCACGGCAGTTGAGTGGGTTGGAGTCAGTGAGGGCCGAGTCACAGCCAGCTTGCAGTCTCTGAGAACGTCCCGCTTGGGCCTGTGGCCTATACCAGGCCTCCAGTTGAGCAACCCCGGCCGAGAAGTAGAAGTGCTACGTGGGGTCTTGAAGATAACACAACCTGCTATGGCCAAGAGAAGAAGTTATGGGTCAGAATAAAAATCTTTCAACCCTTTTCGAAAATAAAGTGGGGGGTATTTTCTTTTAAAAAAACCTGTTATTGTCATTCTTCATCCATGTATATTCCCTCATTATGGCTATACAACGCAAGGACCTTTGCAGTTTGGTCCTTGGCTTATTAAACGAGTTGCCAGGACGAGATTAAGGTCGGTCTTATCTTGAGGACTTTAGCTCTTTCTTTAATTTAGAGGAATCTTTATTCTCGACTGGCCGTCCACGAAGGCAGAAGAGCACTATCTGATCTACTATTTGACTTTGAGTTTAAATGGAGTAGTAGGTTTCATGCCTTTCATTCGATTTAAATTGCTGGAAATCTCTACCTATTAGAGTACCCAAAACGCTTTCTACATATTCACACACATATACACACTCACATACACACATATACATACACGCATATATATATATATACTCATACATATGTATACACACACACACACACACACACACATATATATATATATATATACCTTGACGTGTTTCGCCATAGGAATGGCGGCAATGAACTAATTTTTGTAAAGATTTTTAAAAATAAATCCATTCTGGTAATAGTATTCCTATAAAGAAACTGATTTGATTTTTCATAGTGTCTTCTTTCTTTTCATACTTCCGTATTTCATCTTAAACCTTATATATATATATATATATATATATATACTCCCCTACCCTCGTAGGGTTGAGTTCTCTGGCGAAGAAGTAATCGTGTTGCCATTAGCGTTCATTGCAAACCTCTTCGTATTTGAATTGAGGTCTCGGCAGCCGTTGAACGGATGTATGTAAACAATATTAATTGTGATTCATAACCGTTTAAAATTTACTTCGCAGCTAATAGCTGCTCGTGGCTGAATGGTTAGAGGCTTCAACTTGGCGTTTGAGTCAAAACCGGGTTTCGATCGCAGCTATGGGTAGCTACTGTCTAGCCACACTGATGAGTTCTGATAGAGCGAAACAGATCTGTATATATATATATATATATATATATATATATATATATATATATATATATCTGTGTGTGAAGAAGTGTGTGTATGTACAATAGTGGAAAGTAATCTTCATTGATACTTATGACCTTGTGATTAAACTTTACCAAACTTTGTAACTAACTACATATATATATATATATGTGTGTGTGTGTGTGTGTGTGTGTGTGTGTGTGTGTAGGAAGTGTGTGCAATGCCAGAGAGTGATACACAGCGATGCTTATTACCTTGCGATTAAAATATACCAGACTTTGTAACTAACTAACTATATATACATCAGCGCGAATGTAGAAATTTTGTCCAGAAAGCATCAAGTCACCTTGAAAACCAATCAAAAGGGATCTTACTTCGCATTCAGGAATAAATACTCCCCTACAGGTTTACCTAGGTCAAAATTTTACATGAACCAAGACTAATTACCACCCCACTACCTACAGTCCAGATTTGGCTCGCTGTAGCTTCTGGCTCTCACAGTTGAAAGGGAGGAGATCTCAGACCGTGGACAAGATTAAGGAGAACGCGACGTGGCAGCTGATGGTGGTTCCGGAAGAGGACTTGGCAGGCTGTTATGAAAAAGAATGAATGGGTCAGGGTGCTGCGCTCCTACTGGTGGATGGAAAGATTTTTGGATGGGGTTAAGTGGTTGGTTCGTGGGCAGGGTCTTTCGTTTTGTTCTTGCTGCTGGCAGTGGGTGGGGTTTCACAATTCAAAATATGGAAAATAAATATCAGTTAATAACCTTATCGGGTACTGGCACCTGTTTCTCATTTGCGTTCACGGTGGCCCCATCGATCTGCCTGGCTCCCGGATCGGTGGGTAACTGGCCTTTTTGTGGCACCCACCCTTTCTGCTTCTTACCCCTCCTCTTTCTCTTTTTCTTCTTCTTCTTCTTCTTATTCGGCTTCTTCCGGTTTCCGGTGTGTATGATCTCTTTCTGAATTGGTGCCTCGACCACCTACGCCATTCAAAATATTGGTTCAGGTGCAAATAAAAAAGAATATACTGGTAACCTATTTTTCTTTTTTTTGTTTTTTTTAGTATTTTTTTTATTATCGCTTGTCTTTCTTTGTGTAAAAGAAAGAAAGAAAGAAAGAAAGAAAGAAAGAAAGAAAGAAAGAATATGTGTATGTATGTATCTATGTATATCGTTGTCTTTCTTCATGCACAAGAAAGAAAGAAAGAAAGAAAGAAAGAAAGAAAGAAAGAAAGAAAGAAAGAGTGTATGTATGTATGTATGTATGTCGTTGTCTTTCTTCATACACAAGGAAGAAAGAAAGAAAGAAAGAAAGAAAGATTGATTGATTTGAAGAAAAGAAAGACGTTACTACCATACATGAAAAAAAAGAAAGAAAAAAGAAAGAAAAAGATAGAAAGAAAGAGTATATGTATGTGCGTGTATGTATATTATGGTCTTTCTTACGTGAAAGAAAGAAAGAAAGAAAGAAAGAAAGTATATATGCCCGCGTGTGTGTGTGTGTGTGTGTGTATGTACAGTATTTCAATAAGGATGCGACTGTGGTTTTGAAAATTTGTTTTTAAAATATATCAACTTCTTCGTAGACCTGAAAACAAAAGGTTTAGACAGCCCAATCTGCAAAGACAATTTCCTAAATGAACATCCACTGAGTGTGTAAATTCCATAATTTTTTCCAGGAGTAGTATGAACCTTCATGCCACGCTCGTAAAAAGGTCGCTCCGAAATTAATGCCTCGTATCTTATTACTTTAATCAGTTGTGTATAACACGACTCGTGTATAGCACACACCCCTAACTCGAAATTCTGGAAATAAATTCTTATGTATAATACGCACTGACTTTTTTAAATTTGTATCTATTAAATTTAACCTAAATCTAACATTTGTTAATTTTTTGATCGGTTTTGACTGACTAAAAAAAAGAAATCATATAATTAAATCATGCCTTAAAACACAAAATTTGGAGAGTTCCCTTGGCGTAATGGTTAAAGCGCTGGACTGTGGAACAGTTGTAAGCGAGTTCAAACCTCAGTCACTCTATTAAATTCTCTTTCGGACTTATACCCAAAGGACAGGTCATGAGCCGCCTTTTCCTCCAATCTATCTGTTAAATAACACTATTATTGGTCTTCTAGAAGGGATAGTTTCGGCATTAAATGAACCACAAAGGTTGATATGCCATTAAACAAAGAACACAAAATTTACAGACTATATAGAGCAGACACACAGACATGTTCGCTTAAAAAGGTAACAAGATTATAGCGAATAATAAGTCCACTTGAGAAGAAACAAAATTATAAACAAACACACATTCATGTGGATATTTCTCTGTGACGGTGTAAAATGCATTAGTTTAGACTATAGATACAAATTACTTTCCGTCATCTTGTCCCGAATATGGTCAGGCATGTGGCCGGAAAAAAAAGAGTTAATTACATAGTTTTCTGGTATAATACGCACGCATGAGTTTTGGGTTGAACATTCTTACAAAATAGCGAGTCGTATACGCGAATAAATTACCACGCCAGAATACAGGTTGGTGGTACAAAGATTGAATCTTTCCACCAAAGCCAACATTCACTAACACTCACGTGACAAGAAATCCTGGACCAGGCTGATTGCATTTCACATAGCACTATTCTCCCTCCAACTATGGGTAAACAGTAGGACAGACTGGGTTCTTCAGCCTTGGTTAGGCAACTAGTCTAGGAGAAGGAAAACTCTGAATTCAAACCTGTTAAACTCCGCTTAAAAATTGACCTTGTGTCATATCCTGCCCGAACGGAGGGGTTGGAAAATATGGACGAGACAAGAAACGTCCCACGAAGCTGTCGAAACCACGAAAGGATGACTGACTCGATCATGTCATCTGCGCAAAAATTGGGCCGGTAAAATACGGACTACAAAAACAATGTCATCATTACTGCGAAAAAGGAAGTTGTCTATGCTGGAGCGACATGCAAGTTTTTGTTCCTCGTAGATGAAAATGAATGGCCAGTGTCGGTAGAATATGATGCGTTTTTTTTTTTTGTAGCTGAAGATTTGGTCTACCCAATGGCGTTATTGTGTTCCATTTATTTTTGTGGCGTCCCTTTCATATTAAAATGAATTTGGCAAAATATATACGAATAACCTCTGATCGATCATTACTAATCGATTAGCCGACTTTCCGGTAACTTGAGGATAATCTTAACGTTTTGTATTATCTTTTTCGAGCAATTGGTGGCGTGTGCGGTGTAACGGTTATCGTCCTAGAAAGTGAAATCAGCAATGCAAGTTCAAATCCGGGATGACGCTTTTTGCATTTCACTTCAAAAAGACATGAACCATTCTCTTCCCTCGCCAGCTATGGATAAATTCTAGGACAACCGAGGCGCTCGAGACTTAATAGGGTAACCGATCCAGAAGAAGGAAAACACTTAATTCAAAACCTGGATAATTTGGTACGAGAGAATGTGTGACTTTAGAGGTGACTATTCTGGCTCACCTAATGATCGGCAACGTGAAACTCAGAGTCTCGAGTTGTTACATATTGACCCTCGACCGAGCCGTCAATCAAAAGATGCACATGTGTAAATAAGCGGAAGCAGGTGGGTGTCAAACAAAAATATAACCAGGATACAGACAGCTTGAGTTAGTCGGAGATAGGATACCAGCGGAGTGAGAACCAGCTCCAGACAGAGGGATTGGGGCCCTCAGTGACCCATGGTTGAGCAGCCCAGTCAGATCACGTCTGGAGTTGAAAATATGCTGCTCATGAATATAAAAGCACTTTGGAATACAGACGTGATCTCGTGAAGAGAAAAATTACACTCTGTATATGATAAAAGCAATATGGCAATACGAACGGATCAACAAGAAAATATGTAGACAGAAAATGTCTATTACGTTCAACGAAATTTGTATTAATGAAAAAATACTGCCAAAATATATATATATATATATATATATATATATATATATATATATATATATATAGGAACAACAGGTGTATTGCCATGAAGAATCAAAAAAGCATTTTTTTTAAGTAAAAAACCGGTTTTTACTCGGGCCGTTTGTCAATTCCAAAAAATATTCATTTTAGTCGATTTAAGAAACGGGTACTGTTTACAATGTCAATTCTATGTCGAAACGGTCGATGGCTTACCGACACATATATATACTAGTTATCTATCCCGCATTTTTATCTTATTTTTCATTGTAAATGAACTACGTAAGAAAAATGGCTTACATGTCTCTTGAGAAAAAATGGCGACAGAAATGTAATAACGGGGGGCAATGTTGGATACACAAAAAAAAATATCCATGCCAGTACTACCGTATAATTGCACCACTTGTATTTTTACAAAACGACGGGAGAAAAAGCTAGATGGGAATTACACAAGGATGCTTCGAGCTGTTTTAAACAAATCCAGGAAGCAGCACCCTACAAAACAGCAGCTGTACAGCCACTTACTTTTCTTCTCATTAAATATCCAAGTAAGACGAGCAAGACATACTGGACACTGTTAAAAGATTACCAAGGGAGATGACTGATAGGGACAGATGGTGAGAGAAAGTCAAAGAAATCCAGGCTGTCGGCATGCCTTGGTGATGATGATGATGGTTATCATACCATTTCGATTTCTAAACCTGACCACCAGTCGATATCTGCCAACACTTTCAATTTTGGAACTCTCCAGCAGTTCCCCAAACAGATTATAATCTAATTTAATCTAATGAAGGCTGAAGAATGTATCGGTGGAAACGTTAGAGTAGAACCATCAAGAAGACAATGAAGGTATTCAATTGTTTGTAAAACAAATGAAACCTGTAACGCTTTTGCTGAGATCCACCACTGTCTTTAATCCAAGGTTTGGTATAAGGCCATGGGCCACAGAAGTTGAAACGTCATTTCTCTTTTCATTACTATCATTATTTCCTTTCGGTTGGTTTAGCTTAGTTTGCGTAATAAGTAAAAGAACTCTCTTTAGTGTTAATTATAATCACAAGCACTCTCATATGGTTTCTCAGGACTGCAGCAAACCTACATATATTATCACAGAATTGACGCGAATTACCCGTATTTTGCTGCAGAAAGACACGTGTATAATCAGCTGAGATTTGGCTGTTATTTTCATGCTTGCCAAAGCCTCTTCATACATATACATTAGATATATATGATTTGCATCATTCTGTGTGTAATTTTTCGGACTGTTGACCTCATCTTTATTGCTATTTGTTGAAACACAACGTTTCGGCCGCTGTATCCTCCGGCTTTCCTCGGGTGTCCCTTGTTTATCTGGGCATAGAAATGATTCAACCAGGGAAATTATTTTTAAAGTTAGTTTAAAAATGATTTCCCCGGTTGAATCATTTAAAAGGGAGTAAAGTTGGCAACCGTTGTCGAAGGTGACCGGAAGGCTCGCTTTTCAATACATCAAAGTGTAGGGAAGGGCGCTACTCCATTCGCTGGATTGCTCTACTTTACCCTTGATCCTTACCATATAATGCTGGGTGTTATGCAAGGAGACATCAAGTACCATTTTTGAGTCTTTTGTATGACTCGACCTAGGATTGAGCCCCGGTCACAGAATCAACTTTTGAGGTCAAAGGTTATTTCTGGTTTGTTTTTTTGTTTTTTTTTACATATCCGTCGACGTCACTTTTCTTTTTTGCTTAAATTATCTTCAAAATTGAATCTATACAAGATTTTATGTATGTAAGGGAATGAAAGCAATCAGATAGAATGTATGTGGAAAAACAAAAAAGAACAAAAGATATATATTTGGTGTAGTCAATGATGAATTTTTATCATTTATTTTATTTCTGCCAACGCGTTTAAACTTCAAAATTTGCCTGCATACAAAAGCATTCTATAAAGAAATTATTTTAAGTATGAAAATAAGAATAGACTGATCATAATAGAAAATATTTTTATGCAAGTCTACAGTCATCATCAGGGCTAAATGTTTTGGTTTTACGAAAACGAGTAACACAGGGAAAGATGAAGACAATAGTCCGAATAGTTCGATACTGATTACGTCATGAAATGGATTTTTTATTTCTCAAAAGGTAACATCGTTTTATTGTTTAAGAACAAATTTTTAACTTTTTATAATTTTAAATGTCGAGAAAAAGGGCTGCGTTATAAAAAGATGTTGAAATCTTTTAGCATCATTTCGAGAAGGTGATATTTTATTTTTAAAAAAACCTTGTCTTTGTATAATTGTGTTAAAATGTGTTATAGAATAGGCTTCGATTATTCTGCGTTTATCTCTGTCGTGAATAAAAGAAAATATAGCAGAGAAATGAAAGTCAAATAATAAAAATATATCAACAACTATACCAAATATATATCTTTCGTTCGTTTACCTTTTTCCATATATATATATATATAATCCGTGTGTGTGTGTGTGTGTGTGTGTGTGTGTGTGGTGTATATATATATATAAGTAAATTTGGCTACCGTAGTCGAAAGCGACCCAAAGGTTTTCTTTCCGATAGCTGCAACACAAAGGGTAGGGGATGGCGCTACTCCTTTCACTGGATCGCTCCACTTTACCCTTGATTCATTCATTGTTATCCTGAGTGTTAAGCAAGGCGGCATCAAGTACCATTTTTAAGTCTTTGGAATGACTCGACCTGGGATTGAATCCAGGTCTCCAGGACCATTGGCGAACACTCTAACCATCATACCAATGAGCCGGTATATATATATATATATATATATATTGTCATCCACAGACAGATTGTTTCGTTCTATTAGAACTCTTCAGTGTGGCTAGACACGTTGGACGCTCGAAGACGGGATCGAAACCCATCCAACTTTACGTTAGACAAAGTCTCACACCGCTCTGCCAACAAGAGTACCACGTTGGCTAAGGGAATTTTAAAGGTATTTATGTAGCAGCAGCAGCAGCAGCGGCGTCCGTTTGTTTACATTTTTATACCCTATCGGCTACCAGAGTGCTCAATTCTTTCGAAGAGCTTTGCATTATGCGAGCGGTGGCCGAAAATTCATTCGCCAGAGTGCTCAACCCCCATGGGGGATATATATATATATATATATATATCGGTTCATTGGCATGATGCTTAGAGTGTTCGCCTGGAGACCTGGGTTCAATCCCAGGTCGAGTCATACCAAAGACTTAAAAATGGTATATATATATATATATATATAACCGGTCAAACGTTTTGGACGACACTGAATTGTTTCTCTAAGTTCATAATAAATGACTAATTATGTAATTGATCGTAAAGTTTGAAGTGGACGGTTGAAGAATAAGCAAGAATTGTTCACACATTTACACACTATGAAGGAATCATTTCCATTAAGATACTTTCGCAAATTACGAGAGAAGATGTCAAGAAAGTGTTCTGCGGTAATAAACACTCGGGATGGATTCTTTGATAAAAATAGAATAGGAATTTGATTTGATTAAAGATGTAATCATTTTATAATCATTTTGATTCAAATTATGGAAAAATAAATTTATTTCTTGAAAGGCATGAAACTTCATTCCTTTTTTTTTTAGTTTGAAGAAAAAATCAATGTGACCCCAAACGTTTAGCTGGTAGTATATATATATATATATATAAGCAAAAATCAGTTTGGTCACAAACGTTTTGTCGGTCGTAGACACACACACACACACACATACATACACAAACATATATATATATATGTATATATATATATATATATATATTATGATTACTGTAATTGAAAGTTACACAATCAGCATAGATAAGAGAATTGATAGACAATATAACACAGAAATCCAAACCAAACATCCCAAACGATCGTGAATACGTGAAACTGTTAGTTTCATCAAATGGTCTTAATTTATCTGTTATATATATATATATATATATATATATATATATATATATATATATTTCATTAATTAAAATTAACAGGACTTCTTCAGATCCTATAGATAAAACAATAGGATCTGAAGAAGTCCTGTTAATTTTTTTTCGTATTTTTGAATTTTTCAAAAACGCATAACAGGATGGAAATAAATTTATAACCCTAATGTGACCGGTTTGTTGTTTTTTCTGAATGAATTTATTGCTCTGTAATGTCTGTTACATTGAGCACTTTACCAGGAAAATTTTAAATCTTCACTCTCGAATAGTTTTCTTGTCCTGATGGAATAACTCCCAACTCCAGTTTCACTGGACCAAATAATACCTATATATATATGAGTGTGTACCAACCCCTCCGCACGAGCAGGATGTGACGCAAGGTCAATTTTGAAGCAGAATTTAACAGGTTTTAATTCAGAGTTTTCATTCTTCTAAAGTTGTTGCCAATCCAGGATTAAAGAGCCCAATTTGCCCCACTGATTGCCTATATCTGGTGGGGAAATAATTGGATCGAAACCTTTCCGAAAGGTATTAGAGTTATAGAAATGTAAGTGGTCTCATCCAGGACTTGAACCCGTGTCGCTGTATCCATTTCCTCTGAAGGTAATCATTACATCACCAGCGCCACTCTCTCTCTCTCTCTATATATATATATATATATATACTTAGAAATTTTGCAATAAAACGGATATCATTATGTATTATTTATTATTAAAATCTACGCCATTAAAACATCTTTAAAATATACACTTTTAAAACACAATTAAATCTACACAATTAAAACATCATCAAATCTACACCATTAAAATCTACACCATAAAATCACCATTAAAATCTACACCATTAAATCTATACGATTTATAATATACACCATTAAAACAAGAAATATGAAAAGACACTAATTCAAAAGTACAAATCCTATGAATATTTACGCAATATTTATGCAATTTTAACGTTGATTATAGAATTTACTTACAGTAGAGCATGGTAATGGATAATACCTAATAATATCCGTTTTTATTGTGTAATGTTATGCAAGAAATGAAAGAATTCTGGCATCTTTTATTTAAAAAATTAACATTCAACTTTTTGACAATAGCAAAGTACTTATTTATAGTTGATACTATATATATATATATATATAAACTTTGCAAAAACAAGTGCTCGACGGCACAACGATAGAGCAAGTATATAAAACAGAAAAACACACAAATTTTAAAGACGAAGTCCGTTGCTTAAAGTTTCATGCAATGTGCAAAATCGTCAAATGGAAAGAGACAAAAAGGGTGAATCATTCGTGATATACAGTTGTAAAGTCACGTGTTAAGACGCAAACACACGTGACTCTCACAGGCGAAAAAGAAACATACGCGAATATATAGAGAAAGCTGTCAAAGTTGGTCAGAATAAATATGGAATTAGTCCGGAGGTTTTTGGTTTGTTTTTAAGGCATATCAACCACTATAGGTTATTTAATGTCGAATCCATTTTTTATACATTAAACAGTTCTATTTCAAACGATTCAGTTTAGCATAAGTGCACAGTTTAAATGTCAAAACAATTCTATTTCAAACAATTCAGTTTAATATAAATACACTGTTTAATTCTATTCGATCCATTGATTGGACGCCATCAGGTTCTACCACTCCGTGCCAACGTGAACCTGGGAACGATGCCATTAAAAGGGTACTCCGTATTCCCCAAAGCTCCATCATTACTGGAACCTCACCATCAGATTGTTTAATGTCATATCAAGACACTCGTTGGGAATATCTTATCCCTTTACAGAGATGCAGTCAGTGTATTCTGCAGCCCCATCCAACTGGGCCACTCCAGTGGTAAATTACATATAATAAATTTGTTGATATGTCTACGCTTTGATATCAATTCACTTCTTTTGTTCAGCCATTTTTTCGGGATGTTCTACGATGTATAATTTTCCTCCAAACTGCAGTTATTATTACCATGTTTGTAAGCTTATGCATTTTTCACAATATCCCATTTTATTTTGTGAGATTTAACCGTTTCTTTTTTTATTTGCCATACATGTTTGAACAATATTGTACTGTTGGCATATTTTTTATTGTTAGAGTTAATTTTATGGGTATAGCATCCTTTTTTTACAGCCCATTTCAGTGGCCCCGTCAATTAAACAATTACCTTTCCAAAGGCATCCTGTCCTATCCCGGTAGTTGCGTCTTTCATTTTAATTATAGAAATTTTAATTTAATATTTGAAAATTAAATCAGTTAATATTGCACAGGTAATTCAGGGCGCGGAAGTAAAATATGGAATAATTCTTAAAACTTTTTTGTCAGATTCGTCCAGTTTAAAAAAAAACGCGATAAATTTAAATTTTCAATATAAGTGAGCAAAGAAACAAAAAAGAATCTATGATTTGCTTAACGCCGAAACCAAGCCAAAGTTTCTTTTTCTACTTTATATGAAGCAAAGAAAAAAAATTTACCGAAAAACAGCTTTTTAATGTAAAGGGAGAATGGAGAAATGGACAAAAAACGAAAAGAAGGTCTTTTTAACTGCTCTCGCCACGGGGATTAAGAAGGACCCCACAACGTCAAAAAGAAAGCACGTTAATGAACTGAAAGGCCTCAAGAAAACTGTGAGGACAGCGAATTAAACAAGATTTAAACCCAGACCTTAACCCTCTTGATAATGCTATTTGGGGTGTTTTAGAAACCAAAACAAATGCAACTTCCCATCCAAATATTGGTTCATTTAATAAGACGGCTATTGAGGAGGAATGGAATAAAATCTCTGAAGAATTTATTTTGAAGGCGTGTTGATAGAGTAATCGAAAAAAATGATGGCCATATTGAGTAAATTTACTTTTTTGTCTCTATCTTATTTTGTTGTTTATTTTTCAGAATTAAAACTAATTTTGTTTTAAAATAGTCGTTTATTATTATATAATAATTTGGTATTGTTGCTTTTTATCCCCATCCTCTGGATCAATACACTTTTCATTATTATTATCATTCTATTGCTTGTTTCATTCCATCTTATTATTGTTGCTTTTGATCCCAACGCTCTAATTTGGCTTCCGCACCCTGTATATCTTTTTATAATTTCTAAGTCCTTGCAAAACCTAGAACTAAAGTCATTATTAAATTTTGACGAGAATTTCTGTCATTTTAATGTTCGATGCTTTTCATTGTAACTGAAATCATAAATTTATGGAATTCATATTTTAAAGTCAAGGCATGTTTCTTAAATTTCACCCTTTCGACATTATTACTCGTGTATAAGTCGAATTTTAATTCTCGCTCTTAAAATCCTTAATTTATGGAATTTATATTTTAAATTCAAGGCTTGTTCCTAGTTATTTCCCATAAGACTTGAATTTCAACCTTTCGACATTATTACTCGTGTATAAGTCGACTTTTAATTCAGGCTCATAAAATCCTTAATTTATGGAATTCATATTTTAAAGTCAAGGCTTGTTCCTTGTTATTTCCCATAAGACTTGATTTTTAACCTTTCGACATTATTACTCGTGTATAAGTTGACTTTTAATCCTGGCTCTTAAAATCATCAATTTATTGAATTCATATTTTAAAGTCAATGCTTGTTCCTAGTTATTTCCCATAAAACTTGATTTTCAACCTTTCGACATTATTACTCGTGTATAAGTCGACTTTTAATTCTCGCTCTTAAAATCATTAATTTATGGAATTCATATTTTAAAGTCAAGGCTTGTTCCTAGTTATTTCCCATAAAACTTGATTTTCAACCTTTCGACATTATTACTCGTGTATAAGTCGACTTTTAATTCTCGCTCTTAAAATCATCAATTTATTGAATTCATATTTTAAAGTCAAGGCTTGTTCCTAGTTATTTCCCATAAAACTTGATTTTCAACCTTTCGACATTATTACTCGTGTATAAGTCGACTTTTAATCCTGGCTCTTAAAATCATCAATTTATTGAATTCATATTTTAAAGTCAATGCTTGTTCCTAGTTATTTCCCATAAAACTTGATTTTCAACCTTTCGACATTATTACTCGTGTATAAGTCGACTTTTAATTCTCGCTCTTAAAATCATTAATTTATGGAATTCGTTTGTAAGGTGAACGATTTTTCCTTGTTTTTTCCTTTATATTTGATTTTCAACCCTACAGAATTATTTTCAAATGTGCTTTAAAATATAGACTTACCTCAATGCGTAAAGTTGGCCAGTCCATTTGGAAACTTTCTGTGTACATGAAGACCTGGTCTGTTTGAAGAACGCGAGTGTACACAGAAATCTTCATAGCCAAACGAGACTCAACCCGATCAATCAAGTTCAAATAATCTTCTGGGATTATCTGCATTGTGATTGGTTTGCCTGTATTTTAGAAAAATGACAATTAAGACAAAAGAAAGCAAAACATATTTGTGAATATATTATCTAGTTTTATTCCATCTTATTATTGTTGCTTTTTATTCCCACCCTCTGGATCAATACACTTTTCTGATGCGCGATGTTCTTCGTTGTTGTTGAATTGATGACCCATGTAAATTTTGATAATAAGGAAAATTAAAGACAGTTGAAATAAAATGTGACACTTTCTGCGCAACGGAAACAACGGGGTAATTTTTCGTTGAATTTTACATATGAAATTAACAAAAAATTATTTCATCAGATTTGAACTAATTATCTAAACTAATCATTTGAATTAGCTAAATTTTGCAAGTTTAAAAAAAACGCCTTTTGTGCTGTTCTTTATTTAGTTTTTTTACTAAAATAACAAAATTGGTTAGAGTGTTCGCCAATAGCCCGGGAGACCGGGGTTAAATCCCGGGTCGAGTCATACCAAAGACTGAAAAAATGGTACTTGATGTTACCGTGCTTAACACTCAGCATTATAAGGTAAGGATCAAGGGTAAAGTAGAGCAATCCCGGTGTCGTAGTTATCAGAAAGAGAGCCTTCGGGTCACCATCGACTACGGTCGCCAAATTTACTTTAACCGGCTCATTGGACTAGTGGGTAGTGTTCGTCGATGGTCCGGAAGACCTGGGTTCAGTCCCAAGTCGGGTCATACCAAAGACTTTAAAAATGATACTTGATATCTCCTTGCTTAACACTCAGAGATATAAGGTACGTATCAAGGGTAAAGTGGAGTAATCCAGGGAAAGGAGTAGCACCCTCCCCTACACCTCGGTATAGTAGCTATTTAAAAGGGAGCCATCTGGTCGCCCTCGACTACGGTTGCCAACTTTTTTAAAAAGGTTCAACCTAAGTTTTCTTTACAGAAACTTATAACAGTTCCATGGGTATGTTCGATTTTTTATATAAGCTGTATATATATATATATATATATATATATATTATAAGAGTGTTGGTCGTCACTAAATCACTTTGTGGTTATGTGTCGAACCAAGTGCAATATAATATGGAGAGTGCTCAATATCTGGGATAGAGCTATTATATAATAATGAAATAAATATATATATATATATATATATATATCTAATATATAATTATTTATCATCATCATTATATATATATATATATATATAATAGCTCAGCATTTAAAAAACATTCATGCCCAACAACACAATTACGGAAAATTCTTACCGACAACACAACAATATTAGAACATCAAAATAATAAACAAAAACTACATATTCTCGAAGCACTACATATTAGAAACATGCAACCGACACTTAATAGAATTAATTTTCAAACCAGTGCTAATGTACTTAAATGTCTTTAGCTACTGATACTAATTATAGAATTCCATTTAAAAGCAAACGCCATAATCTTCAACGGTAAAGACGCTCTTACATAGTGGTAATATGCTAAGACAAAAGTTACATCACTTTTGTAACAGATTCTCCCCTGATGATGGCCCAAAGTCGGGCAGAAAGTACTAGGGATACATACAACTATGGACAATACCTAAATCAATTCCCCCCGAATACGATAAAAGTAATACGGGAATTCGAACGGATCCAGAAGAAAATATGTAGACATAAAATGTCTATTATGTTTAATGCAATTTGTATCAACGAAGAAATGCTGCCAATATATATATATATATATATATATGTATATGCGTCAATCTTTAGCCAGAATATGGGGTTCATATATATATGAAATGTCCATGATTTGATTTGGGCTTTTTTATTAATGGCAAATTGATATTAAAGGGCAAAAAATATCCCTTAAAAGAACATCAGTGGTTCTTTTTAACTCATAACTGGATTATTTTTTGTTTCTTTGTTTAATGGCATCGCAAAATTCATGGGTTATTTAATGCAAAAGCCATCCTTGTAGAAGAACATTAGTGGTTCTGTTTAAGGTTTCTTTGTTCAATGGCATCGCAACCTTCATGGGTTATTTAATGCAAAAGCCATCCTTGTAGAAGAACAGTAGTGGTACTATTTAAGGTTTCTTTGTTCAATGGCATCGCAACCTTCATGGGTTATCATATTTACCAACCCCTCCGCTCGGGTAGGATATGACACAAGGTCGATTTTTAAGCGGAGTTTAATAGGTTTGAATTCAGAGTTTTCCTTCTCCTAGACTAGTTGCCTCACCAAGGCTGAAGAACATAGTCTGTCCTACTATTTACCCATAGCTGGAGGGAGAATAATTGGATTCATGCCTTATTATATGGGTTATTTAATGCAAAAGCAGTCCTTGTAGAAGAACAGTAGTGGTTCTATTAAAGGTTTCTTTGTTCAATGGCATCGCAACCTTCATGGGTTATTTAATGCAAAAGCCATCCTTATGGAACATTAGTGGTACCATTTAACACATAGTTGGTGGGAAGAAGAGGGTTCATGCCTTTCCCAATGGTATTAGTCTGAAATTGGAGTTGAAACTAGCCTATTATGATGATGTAGTCCTCCGATACGTTTGCCACTACGCCACGAGGAGTCGCCTAAAATGTCCATGTCATAAATAAACAAATGTGCATTCACTAGCCAAAATATGCATGTGAACACAGAAATGTGCATTTCTCATGGTTACTTGGTCACATGACCAAAATAATCTCCCCATGACTGACAGCCAAAATAAAGGCTGGTAGTGTTTTCTATTAGGAATGGTATACATAAGTCCAGTTACGAGGCGCAATAGATGAGGAAAACAAAGAATTACGAGTCACTCATTACAAGACGTAATTCATGACTAGCAGTCGTTTATTACTCAAGTATACACGCTAATCATAATCTTTATTTATAATATACAAATGTAGGTTTTATTTGGCAATAGTTCGGTGTAGTTCGTCTGGTGACCAAATCAACGACAGTGTTGTTTCAGCTTCTGCACTAAGGGTCCAGCGAAGACTTCAGACGTTTCGGTCTCATGAATGACTTTTCTGGACCTTTACTGCAAAGGCTTTGTTCTCTCTCGTCAATTTACACAGCCGCACCCCACATCAGTTGGACGTGACAGTACAAGCGGGGTTATCTCCTCCTCCTCCTCCTCCTTCATTTTTTTTTTGTTCTACCTACACTATTCAATCACCGATGTCGTCTCGATTCAACCGCCATTATCACTAGCAAGCTGTGATAGGAGGAAGTTTGGGCAATGGGCACGGGGTTCGAAGTTCCAATGTTTGGGGAATATTATTTTATAACCTTTGCTAAGTCTGGGACATTGGCCTCGGTTTGATTTCAGTAACTTCAGTTCCTAAATGGTCACCTATTTAAGGACTGAACTGGCTTATCACCGCTTAACTCCGGTGATATGATGAGAACCAGTTTCCAACGCGACTTGATGAAGTCTCTTTTACTAGTCTAACCTTAATTTGACACAAAGACAGAAGTATGGGGCATGCATTGAAAATCGAACTCACTATTTATCGCACGGTAGTCTAACCTGCTCTTTACACCATCTCAAACACCCATATATTCGGTAAAAGAAACATGTTTAGGGCACCTTATAAGGATCGAACTTACTGTGATCTGGATAGTTTTATAATTTCTTTTTTTTTTTTCCAAATTTCTATTCTGTACTATCTCGTTTCTAGTATTTAGTCATGGCACCAAGTGCGCCAAATATAATTGACACTACCGTTAATGAAACGCAATGACAATGAGCTTTCAAATTCTTCACGTTACATAGTTTTGCTAGTTTTTTTTGTTTTTTTTTTTGCAGGGCGGGGGAGGAGGTTGCAAAACTTTACCTCACTTAAACATCTTCCTGTTTACTGTTCAAATTTAGCTTCCTCCGAATCTAGGCTATCGTCTTTCAAAAGGAAGAGATTTTAGACCGTGGGCGAGATTAAGGGGGACTCAACTAAGTAGTTGATGACATACCAAAAAAGAAAAGTTTGCAGCCTATTTCGAAAAGAGGAAGGCTATTAATTACGACGTTTACCATCATCCTTGGCACGCCCCCATGAACCAGATATATAAGGAGCACAGTGAGAACCAACCTTACAAATAATCATTTGCCCAACCCCTCTCCCATGAGCAGGTTGGGACAAGGTCAATTTCTAAGCTGAATTTAAAAGGTTTGATTTCAGGGTGTTCCTTCTTCCAGACCGGTTGCTATCCCAAGGTTAAAGAGTTTATTTTGCCCTACTATTTACCCATAGCTGAAAAGAGAATAATTGTAATCATTCTTTTTTCAAATGATATAAGCGCTATGGGAAATGCATACAGCCTAGTACAGGGCTTGAACTCTGGTCATCGTCTCCATTTCCTAGGGTGATAACCATTAAACTTCGAGCGCCTCTATGTACCACGTAACTTAGTACAACCTGTCACGTGTTACTTAGAGAGGAAAGGGCCAACGTCAAGTAACCCTCTCATTGCCCCAAGAGACACCACTGAATTACTCAGCATGACTCACCGATGGTCACGGGATGTGAGATATGAGTATCAGGCAGGAGGATTGAGAGAGCGGAGATTCTTCTTCGCAAAATAGAATACGATAAAAATAAAAGTATAATTACCTTCCTTGGCTTTGTATTCGGTACCAACGTGGAATTCCCGGCACATACCCACTGTGTCGCCATAGTGATTCACAGCTTTACAATAGAAGGACGTCTTAAGGGAACGGTGTTCTAGACCCAAATTGCGGGCGAGGAGGGTCACATTGAATTTTTGACCGACAATCGTATTTTCACGAGCTTCCATGTGGAACTCCATGTCCTGTGTGTAAAGCAAGAAGAAAATTCGATGAATCATAAGAAGTGTAACGTAAGGGGATAAGGTTCGTCGTCGCCTTAGCTGTTTGCGAGATTGACATATTGTAAACATAATCAGTCTTCTAATGACGAGGGATTGATCGAAGAAGGTAACCACTCTCACACACATGCAAACATATATATATATATATATATATTGTCATTCACAGACAGATCTGTTTCGTTCTATCAGAACTCATCAGTGTGGCTAGACATACTAGATTCCCGTAGCTGAGATCGAAACCCGGTTGACTCAAACGCCAATCCAAGACTCTACCCCTCAGCCACGAGGAAACCAGCAGCAGCGAAGTAAATTTTAAACGGTTATGAATCACAATTACTGTAGTTTACATAAATCCGCTTAACGGCTACCGACAGCTCAATTCATTATATGAAGAGCCTTGCATATACGCTAACGGCAACGCGATTACTTCATTCGCTAGAGAGCTCAACCCTACGGGTGTAGGGGGGCATGCATATATATATATATATATATATATATATATATATATATTTATTTGTATTTACCAATTCCTCTGCACGAGCGGGATGTGACACAAGGTCAATTTTATGTAAAGTTTAACAGGTTTCACCTCTGAGTTTTCTTTCTCCTTGACTGGTTGCCTAACCATGGCAAAAGAACTCAGTCTACCCAACTATTTACCCATAGCTGGAGGGAGAATAGTTAAATTCATGCCTTTCCCAAGGGTATTAGTCCTATGTGAAATGTAATCGACCTTGTCCAAGATTTGAACTCGGGTCGCTCGGTCCATTACACCACGGGCACCTTTTATATATGTATGTGTGTTTGCGCGTGAAGATGTACGTATTTGCTCAGAGGTTCAAGTCTACAAAAAAAAACTGAACACACTGTCTACAAGACACGTGTTGAGGTACATGGGATTACACCGCCCAAATGATAAGCTTATTTCGTTTTTATCGACGTACCTCGTACTGTCTATTACGATTGTTGGGTCGAAGCATCCTCAGATTCCTACGGCTAGCACTAATGGAATTGATCCTCTCGTATTCGCCACCTGTAAACGAAGGGATGAATAGATTATATTATATTATATTATATTATAATAGATAGATAGATAGATAGAAAATGAAAGAGACACAGAGAGAGATGAACTACCTGATAGGTTGATAGATATATAGATATGACAGAATTAGATAGATAGATAGATAGATAGATAGATAGATAGATAGATTGGTGTGATGAAACTGAGATAGATAGATAGATAATGAAAGAGACACAGAGAGAGATGAACTACCAGATAGGTTGATAGATATATAGATATGACAGAATTAGATAGATAGATAGATAGATAGATAGATAGATAGATAGATAGATAGATAGATATGAACCGCCTGAGATAGGGATTCGATACATCAGTGATAACAGATAATATCAAAGAAAAAATAATTATAATATATTCAAGAGGCAAGGTGATCCACTGGGAGATGTTCAAGAAATTTAAAATTGACTATACCAACAAATGGTATATGCACAACCCAGCATCTGTCCTAGAAAATGACACACATAAACTCCTATGGGACTTTGGCAAACAGACAGATCAGGGACTGGAGGACTTGAAAGTTGGCGAAAGTATTTATATCTATTCTAGGTATTCATGCTTTCTGCTGTGGATTTTAGGGGATTTTTTTTCCAGTCACATTGATAGTACTCTCTTAAAGAGAGAAGCAGTTTCACAAAGTGCAATTTTTATATTTCGCAGAGGCTAGGACTACCCGGTATCTTCTTAATGTGTTTATCTGTTCTTTTCTTGATCATACCAAGTGCTCCCACTATTACTGGCACTGTAGTAGTTTAAAGGTGCCCCTTTTTCCCCCTTTCTATTCCTAGGTCTTTGTATTTAGTTATTTTATTATAATCTTTTACTGATATGTTGACGCTGACATATCAATTAGAAGACGTTTTGCTTTTATCGTCCTTAACGTCAATATCTGGTCTATTGTTCTTAATTTTTCTATCATAAAATTTCAGTTCATTTTGGCATAAAAATGCATTGATTTATAATTTTTACCATACAAATGCGTTAGCCTACGATTTCTTATCATAAAAATGCATTTGAAATTATTTTCGCTAAGAAAATGCATTGGAAAAATGATTTTTACTATAAAAATGCATTGAAAATTATTTTTAATATAAAAATGCATTGGCAATGATTTTTTTTACTAGAAAATTGCATTGGAAATGATTTTACTATAAAAATGCATTGGAAATGGTTTTTACTATAAAAAGGCAATGGAAATGATTTTTACTATAAAAGTGATTTGGAAATGATTTTTACTATAAAAATGCATGGGAAATGAGTTTTTTTTTATAAAAAATGCATTGGAAATGATTTTTACTATAAAAAGGCAATGGAAATAATTTTTACCATAAAAATGCATTGGAAATGATTTTTACTATAAAAATGCATTGGAAATGATTTTTACAATAAAAATGCATTGAAAATGATTTTTTTACTATAAAAGTGCATTGGAAATGATTTTTTTACTATAAAAGTGCATTGGAAATAATTTTTACTATAAAAATGCATGGGAAATGAGTTTTTTCTTTTTATAAAAATGCATTGGAAATAATTCTTACGATAAAAATCGTTTGGAAATTATTTTTGCCACAAAAATGCATTGAAAAGGATTTTTACTATAAAATGCATTTGCCAAAGATTTCTACAATAAAATACATTGTTGTATTTATAACTTGTCCTGATTATCCCGTCAGAGGACATTGGTCTAACTGATTAAAATATGCTCAAAATCATGAAAGGAAGAAAAATGTTAACATAACATAAACCACTCCACCATTAATATTTTGAAGAGAACTAAAATACTTACCACATTGTAGTTTGTAATCTCTTGTGATATCCATGCGTGTGTTTTTACCATTGGTGCCCGCTTTGCAATCTGGGTCTTTAGTACAGATGTATTGACCAAGTCTAAAATATAAGATATCAAGAAAAAAAAAGGGTAAAAGAAAGAAAGAAAGAAAAAAAGAAAGAAAGGAAAGATTTGGCGGGAATTCTAAACTCCTTCCCCTCCACCTAAGAAATGAAGTGAAATTTAAACTTACGAATCTCTTTCCGTGTACATTATTTCCCAATTGTCACTGATTGGATGTCGTAACCAGTAGACCCTGTCAGCGTTCATTTCAGCAAACATGAATCGAGTGTCATAACATTGATTCACTTCACCATTTCTTATGGCAATTACAGGAGAAGGGCCACAACAATAGACACCTGTAACAAGAAATACCACAAATATATTGTTAAGCTCTACACCAATACGTCTATGACAAATCAACTGATTTCCTTACTAAAAATGAATTAATTTTCGATACAAAAACTGGCTGTATTTACGCGCTCTTTAAAAATTTTCTTTGAGATTTGCAGACGTCAATATTTGACTTAACGCGCAAAATTTGAAGGACCAAAACCCCAAATAATTCAAGAGATTTTTTCCTTCCTAAATTCTTTTAAATACATTTTAACCAATTAGAATCATAAATAATTAATCATCTTTTTTAATCTAATTTCGAGCCGATCTCAATCTTAAAAACAAGCAATGAAATAGATAAGCCATTAGTAGATTTAAATATCAATACATGTGACAACACTCCTGGCCGGCCGACTCACACTATCTTAGCTTCCTTGAACCAAACTACTCATAGCCAGTGATTCATCTAGTGGTTTTTCTCCTTTCCGACCAGGGGCATTACACATTTCTTTACAGATACGCAAAACACAACCGATAGGGTGGAAGAAAAGAACAAACAAACAAATACGAACTTGGGTCAGCTCCAAGCGCAAGAAAGGGGTAGTCTGTGACACTGTGCATTCTATGAGCTAGCGTGAGCGTGAACTCGAACGAAATTCTCACAAGCCACTAGCAATGCTGACATCTTCTCGTGTTGGTTAACCTGGCCTCTGTAAGTCAACAGGTCTAAGCAGTCGCCTTTCTGACTTCTGTTGACTCTTTTCTCTGCCCTGCCTCCATCTTCTCACCGCCTCCTTCTGCTGACTGTGTCATTCTCTGGACAGCTATCTCGAAGCCGACTGTTCTCTTCTCCTTCCTTTGTCAAATGCTCTCTCTGTCTTCTCTCGGACCTTCCTTCCCTCCTCCACTTCCGGTCTCGCGGGAGATCTTGTCCTCAGGCTCTTTGTGTGGGTTTCGCGCCAAAACAGACAAAGAGATCGTCTAAGTGGCGCCAGCACAAACGGAAACGAATTGCTACGCATCGTGTCACATACAGTAAATCAACTCAAAACGTTCGACTCTATTTCTTTTGAGTGAAAAGTTTATATTCTGTTCCTTCAAGAATGCATTTAATTTCAACACCGATTCATTATCCTAAATTGAATGAAAATATTGCTTATGTTAATATATTCTTCGTACCATCTCAGTCTTCACTTGCTGAGGAAAATATTTCGGCTGCATCCACCAACATATTAGCGCATAAATATACCTTCTCTCTTATATTGTGACACTCTCACATAAATCTTTTACACGCACAAAATATATCAACCATATTTGAGAATTATCATTTTACTCTTTTTGGAGGTACCCGTGGTGTAATGGTTATCGTCGTAGGAAATGGACACGGCGACACGAGTTCAAATCCTGGACAAGACTGATTGCATTTCACATAGCACTAATACCCTGGGGAAAGGTATGAATCCAATTATTCTCCCTCCAGCTATGGGTAAATAGTAGGACAGACTAGGTTCTTCAGCCTGTTTGAGGCAACTAGTCTAAGAGAAGGAAAACTCTGAATTCAAACCTGTTAAGGAGGTGTCCGTGGTGTAATGTTTATCGTCGTAGGAAATGGACACGGCGACACGAGTTCAAATCCTGGACAAGACTGATTGCATTTCACATAGCACTAATACCCTTGGGAAAGGTATGAATCCAATTAATCTCCCTCCAGCTATGGGTAAATAGTAGGACAGACTAGGTTCTTCAGCCTGTTTGAGGCAACTAGTCTAAGAGAAGGAAAACTCTGAATTCAAAACTGTTAAGGAGGTTCCGTGGTGTAATGGTTATCGTCGCAGGAAATGGACACGACGATACGAGTTCAAATCCTGGACAAGACTGATTGCATTTCACATAGCACTAATACCCTTGAGAAAGGTATGAATCCAATTAATCTCCCTCCAGCTATGGGTAAATAGTAGGACAGACTAGGTTCTTCAGCCTGTTTGAGGCAACTAGTCTAAAAGAAGGAAAACTCTGAATTCAAACCTGTTAAATTCCGTTTAAAAAAATTGACCTTGTGTCATATCCTGTCCGAGAGGAGGGGTTGGGTAAATATTGTAATGTTTACGCTCTTTAAGACTAAGAACTGACGTTGTGCCGCGTCCTATCCATGATGAATGTATTGGGTGAATCCTTACCAAAGTATTGATGGGGGTGTCCTCGTGGTGTAATGGTTAAAGCGATGGCCTGCGGAATCGTAGTAAGCGAGTTCGTACTCCAGTCGTGCTATTACGTTCACTTTCGGACAAATAACCTTGGGGAAAAGTATGAACCCCCTTATCCTCCCCGCTATGGGTTAAATAGTACCACTACTGTTCTTCTAGGAGAATGGCTTTGGCATTAAATAACCTATAAAGGTTGATATGCCATTAAACAAAGAAACCAAACCAAACCAAAGAATTGATGGGCTTCCTTCGTAAATACTATTTTAAAACATTATTATTTTATTCCCGGTTGGTTGTGTCTTATGGCATATCAACCTTTGAAGGTTATTGACTACCAAATCCTGTTTACAAACACACACACACACACACATACACACGTATATATGTATGATTTGTGAATGAATAGTTTGTAGGTAATATGCTTTTTTAAATGAGCCAGTGCTCATTTGTTTGCACACAGTTAAATAGTTTCAAGTATTCCTGCCTAATAGTAAACGTTCTATTTGCACACAGGGTTTCAAGTATAGTAAATCGTTTGACCCACAGACAAGATCCTGATAAACTACTACTCCAGGTTCGAGTGGACCTGGGAGTAATGGAAATAGAGGGTACTCTACATTCCTCAAAATTGCAGGACTGAAGCCTCACCATCAGATGTACTTTAGAGTAATATCCAGAACATTCTTTTTTTGGTGGGAGGTCTTACGCCTCTGCGGAGATTTTAACAACACATTGTTTTTTTCAGCTATTCGATTACATTATATCGTTTTCGAGAAAATATTTAGAAACGTAAATTTTATCCTTTCTTAAAAGAAAAGGCTTTATCATATTTACCAACCCCTCCGCTCGGGCAGCATATGACAAAAGGTCATTTTTAAGCGGAGTTTAACAGGTTTGAATTCACAGTTTTCCTTCTCCTAGACTAGTTGCCTCAACCAGGCTGAAGAACCTAGTATGTCCTACATAGCTGGAGGGAGGATAATTGGATTCATACCTTTCCCAGGGGTATTAGTGCTATGTGAAATGCAATCAGTCTGGTTTAGGATTTGAAATCGTGTCGCCGTGTCCATTTCCTACGACGATAACCATTACACCACGGGCACCTCCATTTTAACAGGTTTGAATTCAGAGTTTTCCTTCTCCTAGACTATTTGCCTCACCAAGGCTGAAGAACTCGGTCTGCCCTACAATTTATCCATAGCTGGAGGGAGAATAATTGGATTCACCTTTCCCAAGAGTATTACTGCTATGTGAAATGCAATCAGTTTGGTTTAGGATTTGAAATCGTGTCGCCGTGTCCATTTCCTACGACGATAACCATTACACCACGGGCACCTCCATTTTAACAGGTTTGAATTCAGAGTTTTCCTTCTCCTTGACTAGTTGCCTCACCAAGGCTGAAGAACTCAGTCTACCCTACAATTTATCCATAGCTGGAGGGAGAATAATTGGATTTATACCTTTCTCAATGGTATTAGTGCTATGTGAAATGCAATCAGTCTCGTCCAGGATTTGAAATCGTGTCGCCGTGTCCATTTCCTACGACGATAACCATTACACCACGGGCACCTTTATAACTTCTGTTTTTTAACAAACTTTTCACCTCAGTTAAAGGAATAAAATTCATCTAATTACACACCAATCCGCTACACGTCTTTATAATCTCATTGACAATCCTAGACGCCTTTGAGTTGGAGTCAGTGAGGACTTGAGTCAGAGCCAGTTTGCAGTCACTGAGAGCGCTCACTGGAGACGGTAGCGCATAGGGCCTCCGGTTGCGTATCCCCCCCCCCCGGCCGAGAAGCAGAAGAAGAACTAAGTGGGGTCTTGAAAATAACACAGCGCGCTATGGTCAAATGAAGAAAAAGTTATGGGCTAATATTGCAGTCTGTCTTCCTGTCTCTGTCTGTCCGTCTCAAACGTCACAGAAGTTTCAACTTCTTACGAAAGAAGAATAAAGATAGTTATATTTTTATAAAGAAGTGTTTTCTTTCATCTTTCATTCTTCAACCACAATATAACACCTAAGTTGGGTCGGTTGTTTGGGTTTTACGGCATATCAATATTTGCACGTTATTTAATGCCAAATCCATTTTTGTACAAATACACAGTTCTATATTAAACAATTCAGTTTAGCATAAGTACACAGTTTAAGTGTCAAAAACATTTCTATTTCAAGTTATTCAGTTTAGTCAAACAGTTCTAAATCAAACAGTTCAGTTTACTATAGGTATAGATTTTGTTTATACGCAGTTAAATGTCAAAACAGTTCCATTTCAAGCAGTTCAGTTTAGCATAAGTACGTATTTTAGTTCTATTTGACCCATAGATAGGACCTTATCAAGTGCTACCAGTCCGAGTCAAAGTGGACCTGGGAGTAATGGCAATGAAGGGGTACTCCACATTCCCCAAATCTCCAGCATTACTAGAACCTCACCATGCGATTATTTATTTTCCTATCCAGGACACTCATTGGGGGGGGTCTTACAGTCAGTGTACGTGGTACCTTCAATAGGCTTCCAGACTTTTTTGTACAGACATTTACATTTGTCGTAGACTCTTGAAAATTCACTATGTTATTGCTATACATCTTATGAGATGACTGACCAGTTTTTATGATTTCAGATTCAAATAAACAGCTACAGCAGCAATTGGAATACATCCTATTAAAGTCTGATTGTCACAGCTGGTGAATTTCAAAAATGCAATCTGGACGTCAGGACACTTTAGAAGAACGATATGCAATAAAATTCTGTTTTAAACTTGGAAAAAAATGCCACAGAAACGTATGGAATGGTTCAGACTGTTTTTTGGAGCATCTTGCATGAATCGAGCATGAGTTTTTGAGTGGCATAAGAGATTCAAGGAAGGCAGGGAGTCTGTGAGGGATGATGAGAGGTGTGAGAGGAGTAAGGAAGTCAATAGACCAGAGTTGATTGGCCAAACGGTTTGGCTTAGGGTTTCTATGTTGAGGTTTTAAGGGAGTTCAGGGAGAGATTCCTAGGGAAGAGGCCAGCACTCTTCAAATCAGCTCAGTGGCATTTCCACCAGGACAATGCACCAGTCTACAACTCCATCCTTGTCACAGACTATTTGATCAAGATGGGCATCAAGACAGTTCCTCAGCCTCCCTATATTCCAGACCTTGCTCCCTGTGACTTTTGGTTATTCCCTAAGCACAGAGGCTGTCGTTATGAGACCATTGAGGAGATGAAAGAGGCTGTGACGAAGGTCATTGACACGCAGATACAAGAAGACTTCCATGGGGCCTTGAAGAAGTTGTTGGAACGGTACAAGTGGATTGCAGTCGGAAGAGATTTCTTCGAATGGGACTAGAGTTTCATGTGTGTACTATCAATAAAAGTGCCCATACGAAAAAAGTCTGGAAACCTATTGAAGGCACCTCGTATTCTACAGCCCCAGCTGACAGGACAATATTACACGTAAATACTCGGGATATAACAGTCAGGTAGGCATAATGATAATAATGATAATACCCATTCCTAAATTTGGAGCTGAAAAATCAGGAGGATTAGACCATCTTATACACAAATAATTACGTCCCTTTTGGTGATCTTGCGCCGAATATGCTGAGATACGTGGCGGGCTAAAAAAAAAAGATTGATGATATAATCCTCGTGTATGATACGCACCCCTAATTTTAGGGCTAAAAAGTCTGAAAAAATAAGGTGTCTAATGCACTAGTAATTACGATTATTTACGGGATTCTTTCTTGTGATTTTATAAGTGTTTCAGTTAATGTCCTTACCGTCACAGGCCTCCTGGGGAGTAGGGTCTAATGCTTGCCAGCCTCCGTAACCAACTGGCAAATCTGGTCGACCCATCCATACTTCATTCCACACGTGATAGTTCCTGAAAGAACATACAAAATATATAAAAGAAATTCCATGGTGATTATTTATTATTTAAAAAAAACACAAAATAAACTACTGCTATAGAATGCGTTAGAAAGGATTTTACTGTAAAAATGCATTGGGGTAATTTTACTATAGAAATTCATTGGACCATGATTATACTATAAAGATTTATTGGATACTATTTTACTCTTTAAATGCATTGGGAGAAATTTTACTATAAAAATGTATTGGATCATGATTTTACTATAAAAATGCATTGCAAACTATTTTACTCCAAAAATGCATTGAGATAAATTTTACTATAGAAATGCATTGCACCATGACTTTACTATAAAAATTCATTAGAAACTATTTTACTATAAAAATGCACAGGGGTAAATATAATATGATAATTTACTAATCCTAGTAAAATCATTTCCCTTACAATTCTTATAGAAAAAAAATTAATGGCAACGTTTGTTACTAGTAAAATCAACCCAATATATTTTCTAATGCCCTAAAGAAAGGAATAAACCCTTTAATACCCCCATCACCACTGGGTATCACTACTGTTCTTCTACAAGGATGGCTTTGACATTAAATAACCCATGGAGGTTGATACGCCTTTACAAAAAACAAAGGGACCAAATACGAAGGGAAAAATTAATTATTTAAAAATCATTATTTTATACCTTACTCGGTCAGACAACCAGACCTAGTGATAACAAAAAAAAAAAAAACAGAGAATCAATCGATTTGTGGACTTTACCGTTCCAGCTGACCACAGAGTAAAACTGAAGAAGAGTGAAAAGAGAGATAAATACGTAGACCTGAAAAAACTATGGAACATGAAAGTGATAGTGATGCCAATTGTAATTGGTTCACTCGGTACAATCACCAAAGGATTGGTACAAGGACTTGAAAATAAGAGGACGAGTACAGACCATCCAAACGACAGTATTATTAAAAACTGCCAGAATACTGAAAAGAATCCTGGAGACTTGAAGAAACTTGCTGCCGCTCAAACTACAGCGAGAATCCATCAGCTAACGTTGGTGTGAAAAACTCTCAAAGAGTAAAATAATCATATTTACCAACCCCTTCGCACGGGCAGGATATGACACAAGGTTGATTTTTCAACGGAGTTTAACAGGTTTGAATTCAGAGTTTTCCTTCTCCTAGACTAGTTGCCTCAACAAGGCTGAAGAACCTAGTCTGTCCTACTATTTACCCATAGCTGGAGGGAGAATAATTGGATTCATACCTTTCCCAAGGGTATTAGTGCTATGTGAAATGCAATCAGTCTTGTCCAGGATTTGAACTCGTGTCGCCGTGTCCATTTCCTACGACGATAACCATTACACCACGGGTACCGCCAAAAAGAGTAAAATGACAATTCTCAAAATGGACAAAGGATGAACTCAAACAAATGACCAATAGACGAGAAAATTAACAATGATGTTTTACACCAGAGAGAGGGCATAGACAGACTCTATGTAACATGAAATGAAGGATGAAGAAGACACACCAGCATTGGGTATTGCGAAAATGCAACAATTCGACAAGTCGAGGAATAAACTCACAAAAAATAACAAATAGTCTAATTACAGCAATGAGAACACAAGAACATATAGAAAAAAAACAATAAAAACTAGAAAACAAAAACGGGAAGGTGTTGGGGTGTCCCCCATAGATGGACTCGTCCTCATGTGACATATACCAACTGAGCTCTCTTCTGCGCAGTCGCAGTGTCAGATGCAGTCTCGGTCGCAGTCTCGAACTCAGCCTCGGTTCTGTCTTAGCGAGTCGTTAGCAAGAGCGGTAATATTCCTGATTGTTAAGCTTGGGAGGCGTGGCTCCCAGCTATCGATGTGTATGTATTATTTGCCTTCACTATATTTCTTATTGCTTATTTCTGTGTCGTGTCATCATTTGAGCCTCCCCTTGACCACAACTGTACGGATATTTTAAGCCACAAACTGTTGAGATTGCGCCAGGGATTAGGGCAACCAATTACAGCAAGATCGACAGAAATAATTTAAGGAAAAACAGAAAACCAATATCATTTGTCTAAATTTTTTTAGAAGAAGCTTGATAATTTTTATCACATTAAATATTTGGACTATTACGTTCATATTCATTGCTATATTCATAACGTTTCGGCCGATATGTCCTTCAGTCTTCTTCAGGTGCTTCAAGACGAACTCAGGTTCAATCCCTACTACAGGCAAGAATAATAAGGAATACTTCATCATCATCATGTCGTGCCGCCAGCACGGATATCCCTCTCGCCAATTCTCCCTATCGTTCATCGCCTCTGGCAGGTCTTCAGGGCTACGTCCCGTATCCTCACAGAGCTGCTGTATGTATGTTCGAACTGGTCGTCCTGCTTTCGCTCGGCCATATGTGGGGGTTCCATAGGATAGCTCATAAGTGATGTACTCCTGTGGACTCCTCCACATGGACGAGCAAAGGCAGGAACTCCAGCTCGAACCTATATATAGCAGCCCGGTGACGATATGGGATGTAGCCCTGAAGATCTGCCAAAAGCAATGGATGATAGGGAGCTGTGGTGAGAGAGGGTCGGGAATATCCGTGCTGATAGCGTGACATGATGATGATGATGATGATAAGAGGTCTAGGGTCTCTCTTGGGATTTCTTTTTAATGGTGCCTACAATTACTGGGGCACTCCGAGGATACACTTACCATGTTGTGTCTTCCTTCCTCTCAACGAGGTTTCCGTCTTCTTCTTCTTCGACGTACACGTCGTTTGTAACATTTTCGTCACTGTCATGAGCTGACACAAAATTCGTCACGGGACGACAAGGTAAACCAAGTGCCCTGCAAACTACAAAATACAAGAGAAATTTTATTTTTAGGATCTAAACCAACCTTCTTTTTTTAAAGTTCTTCTTATTATAAGTTTGCAAGTAAGTTAGCCGACAGAAATCGAGAGGGAACCGAAGGTTCCTTTTTCTATAGCTACTACAACGAGGCGTAGGAGAGAGCGCAATTCCTTTCTTTGGATAGCTCAACTTTATCCTAGACACGTGCCTTATAAAGCTGAGTGTTAAGCCAAGGAGGTAAAGAGTACCATTTTTTGAGTCTTTGGTATAACTCCCGAATGATTGGTAAACACTCTAACTATTATACCAATGGGCCAGCACTCACTCCACACATGAATAATCGAGGGCGACCCGAAGGCTCCCTTTTCAATAACAACTACACCGGGGTGTAGGATAAGGCGCTACTCCTTTCCCTGTATTGCTCCACTTTACCCTTGATACGTACATTATAATGCTGAGTGTTAAGAAAGGAGACATCAAGTACTTTTTTTCAGTTTTTGGTATGACTCGAGCTGGAATAGAACCCTGGTCTCCCGGAACACTGGGAACACAATGACCATTATGCCAATGGCATATTTGGCAGAGTGTTTTGTTTGTTGTTTGCTCTTTAGCAGTAAATAAACTAATAACAGATTAGACACAAAACATTTTTTCATTTATAGATGAACATACCGACTTTATAAAATATTTCTTAAACAAACGATTAGATAATTTGGACTAAATGTATAATTTTCTCAAACCGCTACGGGAAATATTATGTAACAACCCAATATTGAGGATCCTCAGTAGGCACGGCTTAATATCCACTGTAAAGGTTTAATACCCCGATCCCCTCCCCACCAACAAATGGCCAGGGCATCCTGAGTAAAACATGAAACTGCATCCTATCGAAGAGATCTTAGTTCTCGAAATTTGGAGAGTGTGATGCATCCGTTCATTGGCATATCTCCCCACCCTCCCGGCGCATTTTTATCCGGAGTGGTAGCACCTGTTTGAGTCCCGTTATGGGTCAAACAGATATTTCAAAATTGATCGTATTAGAATGGGCAGTATATGATTTTCAAACGGCTAAGAATAACACAAGACAAGTTGGCATGCCGTTAAAATCAATCAAAAATGGCGGAATTCACTGTGAAGAAATTAGAACTAATTTTTAATTTAATTTTAATTTCCATAATTTAAAGCAATATTCTTTATCAAAATGGTTCCATATTTACCAATTGGCACTTAATTCTTTCAGACATGAATTTCACTAATTTAAAGCAATATTCTTTATCAAAATGGTTCCATCTTTACCAAATGGCACTTAATTCTTTCAGACATGAATTTCACTAATTTAAAGCAATATTCTTTATCAAAATGGTTCCATCTTTACCAAATGGCACTTAATTCTTTCAGACATGAATTTCACTAATTTAAAGCAATATTCTTTATCAAAATCGTTCCATCTTTACCAAATGGCACTTAATTCTTTCAGACATGAATTTCACTAATTTAAAGCAATATTCTTTATCAAAATGGTTCCATCTTTACAAAATGGCTCTTAATTCTTTCAGACATGAATTTCACTAATTTAAAGCAATATTCTTTATCAAAATGGTTCCATATTTACCAATTGGCACTTAATTCTTTCAGACATGAATTTCACTAATTTAAAGCAATATTCTTTATCAAAATCGTTCCATCTTTACCAAATGGCACTTAATTCTTTCAGACATGAATTTCACTAATTTAAAGCAATATTCTTTATCAAAATGGTTCCATCTTTACAAAATGGCTCTTAATTCTTTCAGACATGAATTTCACTAATTTAAAGCAATATTCTTTATCAAAATGGTTCCATATTTACCAATTGGCACTTAATTCTTTCAGACATGAATTTCACTAATTTAAAGCAATATTCTTTATCAAAATGGTTCCATATTTACCAATTGGCACTTAATTCTTTCAGACATGAATTTCACTAATTTAAAGCAATATTTTTTCTCAAAATGGTTCCATCTTTACCAATTGGCACTTAATTCTTTCAGACATAGATTTCACTAATTTAAAGCAATATTCTTTAAGAAAATGGTTCCATCTTTACCAAATAGCAAGTGTTATTTAACCTTACAAAATCTTTTTATTTTATAATGTCTTCGAACAAACCACATTCATAAATAAAGAGTCTGTGATGTACGGTAAAGATCGCCAAATCGTAAACATCTACATTTACAAGTATGAACGTGTATGTATTCGTAAATTTCGATTACTTTTTTCAGTACTATATTAAAAACTAAAATTTATTTGTTTGTAAGTTTAAAATAGATTCTTATCGACCATACATTATTAAAAATGCATTTCTAAATAAAATACAAAACTGGAAATGGTTATTTGTGGTTTAGTAAATTCAGAGACAAGTAAATTCGACTTAAGTCGAAAAACAGCTTACTGACGTAAGAAGAAGTAAACTTTCTTCCGGTAAAATTAAATTTCTAATAAGATCTATATTGCCTTTCTATCTATCAATGGCTTTTGAATACTGTCCAAAGACAAGAAAAACTTGAGGGATCATTCTGCCTAACCCTGTGTTTTTAGATGATCAACTTCTATTAATGGCTTTTATATTGCTGTGCGGGGATAATTTCCAGCAAAACAAACCTGAGGGATTCTTTCTGCCTAACTCAGTATTTTCAGACGATTAACTTCAATCGATAACTTTTATAATCTTGTCCGGAGATAAGTGCCAACAAGACAAACCTGTGATTTCATATATTTCTTTATCCTTCTATCTGACATTGACTCACCAGTAGTCATGACTCCGGCAAAGACAAAGTCCTGACCATATCTAACAGGTTCTCCTGTCTCTCGGAAAAGATGAAGGATGCTAACACTGCCTGCCCACGCAGAGGGTCTTTTTCCTCGGCTCGGTTCCTCAGAGAAATCCATCATCACAACACCATTATTTTCCGGCGAGTTGATCTGTAAGACACACAGCAAGATAATTTTATTGTGGTTTGTTTACAAAATACGGAAAATCTTGGAATTTCTGAGATGAAGAATGATTAAGGTGAGTCAAAAGTTTTGCAATATTTTAGTAACATGAGGTACAATTCACCAGCCCCAGATGCTTTTAGTCATAAAGGTGACGAGCTATACGACACTGTTGAGTCCGTCTGATAGTCTCCGAGTGCAATTCCCAAGTCTGTTGGGACCGTAGAATACACCGGCTGCTACTCTGTAGAGGGGTAAGACCCCCTAACGAGTGTCCTGATAATGACACTAAACAATCTCATCATGAGGCTCAAGTAATGCTGGGGCTTTGGGGGATGCGGAGTGCTCCTTCATTTCCATCGCTCCCAGGTCCACTCTGGCCCGGAGTGGTATCACCTGATAGGGTCCTATCTATGGGTCAAATAAAACTAAACCATGTACTTATGTTAAATTGAATTGTTAGAAATAGAACTGTTTAGACAGTTGAACTGCGTTCTTGTGCTAAACTGAATAATTTGAAATGGAACTGTTTTTGTATACTAATCTGAATTGTTTGAAACCAACCCAAATCATTTCATATATATATATATATATATGTGTGTGTGTGTGTGTGTGTGTGTGTGTGTGTGTGTGTGTATGTCAGTGGCGACTCTAGCCTATTTTTGCTACTCGTGCCCCCCCCCCGCCCTCTGTCAACTTCAGTTCCAAACCCGTTGTCCGTGGACCCAAAGTAAGTCATCATAGTTGCTATTGCATGATTCTCCATTGTATAGCACAGATTGACAAACGTACCTTGCATGGTGTTTTTTTTTTGTGAACAATCAAGATACTATATAATTTGTAGTCTTGTTAATACAGTAGATAAGATAATTTTTTTCCTTTCAAAAGTATAGAAGAAAAGAGAAGATGTTCATTACAATGACGAGAAAAATATGTTTATTAGAATAAAGAAACTGATGACAACATACACAGACACAGCTAGTAGTTTCAATTTCGCTTGAAATAAAGATTATTTGTTGAAAATGTATTCAAATAAACAAATTTTAGTTACAGAATGTAATATATGCAACATTCATTAAAGAAATAGAAATCTGTTAGTGAAAAAACGAATTAAAACACGCCGTTTAACCAATATTTACCATAGCGATGATGACGTCGGCGACGGTTCTAATCTGCTATCCCCACCTCTCTCTCTCTCTCTCTCTCTCTCTCTCTCTTCCCAAGCAGTCAGAATGTGCTAAGATTTTTGAGCACGGTGTTTGGGTTGCTCTTGCTATTGGCTACAGCCAAAAGCGGATTTCTCTAACATTACTGTTATTATAAGGGTCTAGTGCTCAGCCAATCAAAAACTGATGCTCGATTCATGCAAGATGGTCGAAAAGCAGTCTGACGCATTCCATACGTTTCTGCGGCAATTTTTCCAAGTTTAGAACAGAATTTTATTGCATATCGTTCTTGTAAAATGTCCTGACGTCCATATTGAATTTTTGAAATTCACCAGCTGTGACAATCAGGCTTTAGTAGGGTGTATTCCAATTGCTGCTGTAGCTGTTCATTTGAAGCTGAAAGCAATAACTTAGTGAATTTTCAAGAGTCTTCGACAATTTCAAATGTCTGTACAAAAAAGTCTGGAAACCTATTGAAGGCACCACGTAAACCGACTGCACCTCTGTAGAGGAGTAAGACCCCCCCAATGAGTGTCCTGGATATGAAAATAAATAATTGCATGGTGAGGTTCTAGTAATGCTGGAGATTTGGGGAATGTGGAGTACCCCTTCATTGCCATTACGCCCAGGTCAACTTTGACTCGGTGAATTTTCAAGAGTCTTCGACAATTTTAAATGCCTGTACAAAAAAAGTCTGGAAACTTATTGAAGGCACCATGTACGTACAAACAATTGACTATTATCAAAGAGGAATAATTACTGGAAACCTTATAATTATTGGTGTTAGATGAAGAAAATTACTTGAAACCATCCAGTAGCATGCAAATATTTGATTTCAGCTTGGAATACTGAAACCATAAAATTGTGTGCAAATTATTCATATTAGATAGAAATACTTGAAACCATACAACTGTGTGCAAATTATTTGTATTAGATAGGAATACTTGAAACCATACAACTGTATGCAAATTAAATGTATTAGATAGGAATACTTGATATCATATGACTGTGTGCAAATTATTTGTATTAGATAGGAATACTTGAAACCATACAACTGTATGCAAATTAAATTTATTTGGTAGGAATACTTGATATCATATGACTGTGTGCAAATTATTTGTATTACATAGGAATACTTGATATCAGGTAAAGGTGCAACGCAAAAAATATCTAAATATAAATGTACAATGAACGTGATTCTCTAACCTCTAGGTAAAAATTAACCCTTGACGAGTAGGCATGCCGTTAAAATCAATTGATCACTCTTTAAACTAAAGGGGTGCTTTCATCCATAGTTGCTGAACAGAAAGGTCGGGTATGGCACAAGGTCGCTGGAGTCAAGCGTTTCCATCTGACAAATAACGCGGTGACAATTTCTTTTCATGTCCCAAAAGCCGCTTTTATCTGACAGATGACACGCTGACTAACATGATGTTGTCGTCTCTAGCTGGGATGTTTTGGCGAACAAAACT
>OY757947.1:7732472-7746376 GCA_963585895.1 Sepioteuthis lessoniana | reverse complement strand
ATTCTCGGTAATAATATTTACCTAAGTTTATTGGAACTTTATATTCAAGATGTATGAAACAAGAACAATAAAATGTCGAACAATATAATATTTTTGGCTGTTTCAGAACGTAACGCAAGTTTCAATTTTCAACATCATTACTCACCATTTGGCAGATGGCACGGGTTACTCGGACTGGGTCACTCATCTGGTGTCCCACATCGGAAAAGCCCTGACGCAGGATAAACATACTTATATCCAAAATTCCCTCGTCAAACTGAAAGAGATAGATAGATAGATAGATAGATACGAACTGGGAAGTTTATCGGAAAAGACTGAGTTAGATAACAACCGACTGAGAAAGAAAGAAAGAAAGAAAGAAAGAAAGAAAGAACAAACTTTGATAGATAGATAGATAGATAGATAGATAGATAGATATGAACAGACTGAGATAGATAGATAGATAGATAGATAGATAGATAGATAGATAGATAGATAGATAGATAGATAGATAGATAGATACGAACTGGGAATTTTATCGGGAAAGACTGAGTTAGATAGGAACAGACTGAGAAAGAAAGAAAGAAAGAAAGAAAGAAAGAAAAGACTTAGATAGATAGATAGATAGATAGATAGATATTAAGGGCATCTGGCTTACCTGACCGTAGTTCCATGGTTTTGTGAGAACCTGGGAAGTTCCACTACCCTGGTAAATGTAGCCGCTATCATTTAGCACATATTCATTCAACAAGGATTTGTCTTCCATAAACACTTGATCAGCTGTAAGTAAATAATTTTTTTTAACAAATTAGAATTTTATTTATTGAATTAAAAAAAAATTTTTTTCATTTCAATGAATTCCTTTTGGGAAGTAACAATAAGTTTCATTTTTTTATCGGGCTGAGTGTTGTTGCTAAACGATGTCAGTCTAGAACAAACATGAGCAACCTTTTTTGGTAAGTGGGCTGCATGAACCATGGCTCATCATGAGGTAAGCTGCACTATTAAAAAATTTAAAGTAGTTTTTTCGTTAAAGGTACCTCAAATATTTTCACTACAGAAGATCATTAGCTATTTATAATTTTTATGGCGTATCAATTCCTTATGAGTTATTTAATGCCGAAATTTGATTGATTTCTAAATCTTTGATCATAACTTTTTATAGGTCTGCCTTGATTTATTTATCTAATGGCACATCAACTCCTTATGGGTTATTTAATGTCGTAATTAAGATTGATCTGCAAATTTTCGGTTATGCTTGCCAAACTGAAAAAATAAAAAATATTATTCACCTTACTCTTTAAATACTCAAGGGTGGCACATTTCACTGATCTGGGGCTGCAGAATACACCGACTGCATCTCTGCAGAGGGGTGAAACTCCTCCAACGAATGTCCCGGATATGACAGTAAAAATTTCATGGTGAAGATCCAAGTAATACTGGAGCTTTGGGGGACGCAGAGTACCCCTTCATTGCCATCGCTCCCAGGTCCACTCTGACCCGGAGTGGTAGTAGCACCTGAACTAAACTGTGTACTTATGCTAAACTGAATTGTTTGAAATTCAACTTTTTTGACATTCAACTGTGTGTAAACAAAAAACTATACTTAAACTAAACTAAATTGTTTGAAATAGAACTGTTTTAACATTTAAACAGAATACTTAATGCTAAACTGAATTGTTTGAAACTTTTATCAAAATGACCTAATTCGGCGTTAAATGACGCGAAAAGAGCTGTTAGGCCGTAAAACCAACCCACTTCCCGGATATTAATTTTTTATGACTAATCGAAGCTTTGTGTTAGTCATCAAGAAATTGTTTAAAACAGGCAGTAGTATCAGTTGAATACTTCCATCACTGATCATCAGTAGGGGTAACGGCGTTTTCGTCCGTGCACCAGCCATAGGCAAATTATGGGATTAGAGGATGTTCATTTAATTTTTATATGGCAGTAAATAAACTAATAACAAATAAGACAAAATATTTTTCATTTGAATGGTGAACTTTGTGTCTTCATAAAATTTACCTTACACAAACTAGATTAGAGGATTTGAATTAAAGGGAGGATTTGTTTAAAAGCCTTGCAGAAGAAAAGATTATGGGATTAACATTATTAAAATAAATAACAGCAGAAGGCTACATAAGATAGATAGATAGATAGATAGATAGATAGATCAGACTGAGAAAGAAAGAAAGAAAGAAAGACTTAGAAGGATAGATAGATAGATAGATAGATAGATAGATAGATAAATCAGACTGAGAAAGAAAGAAAGAAAGAAAGAAAGAAAGAAAGAAAGAAAGAAAGACTTAGAAGGATAGATAGATAGATAGATAAATCAGACTGAGAAAGAAAGAAAGAAAGAAAGAAAGAAAGAAAGAAAGAAAGACTTAGAAGGATAGATAGATAGATAGATAAATCAGACTGAGAAAGAAAGAAAGAAAGAAAGAAAGAAAGAAAGACTTAGAAGGATAGATAGATAGATAGATAAATCAGACTGAGAAAGAAAGAAAGAAAGAAAGAAAGAAAGAAAGAAAGAAAGAAAGAAAGACTTAGAAGGATAGATAGATAGATAGATAAATCAGACTGAGAAAGAAAGAAAGAAAGAAAGAAAGAAAGACTTAGAAGGATAGATAGATAGATAGATAAATCAGACTGAGAAAGAAAGAAAGAAAGAAAGAAAGAAAGAAAGAAAGAAAGAAAGAAAGAAAGAAAGACTTAGAAGGATAGATAGATAGATAAATCAGACTGAGAAAGAAAGAAAGAAAGAAAGAAAGAAAGAAAGAAAGAAAGAAAGAAAGAAAGACTTAGAAGGATAGATAGATAGATAGATAAATCAGACTGAGAAAGAAAGAAAGAAAGAAAGAAAGAAAGAAAGAAAGAAAGACTTAGAAGGATAGATAGATAGATAGATAAATCAGACTGAGAAAGAAAGAAAGAAAGAAAGAAAGAAAGAAAGAAAGACTTAGAAGGATAGATAGATAGATAGATAGATCAGACAAAGAAAGAAAGAAAGAAAGAACTGCGATAGATAGCTAGATGTATTAACCTTTGCACCAAGGGTTGAAGAGCAGGTAGACAGGGTCCGGGTGATCATAAACATAATTTTCCTTTAATCCATGGGTAGCCGTCTCCAAGAGGAAGTCGTATTCACCAACTACGCTATCACAACCCGGGTGGATGTACACGGTGATATTGTTGCCCTTCTTGGACATTAATTTTGCTCCCCATTCTTCCGGGTACCATTTGTCGGTCAGGCCGAAACGGATGTCAGATTTTTGGGAAGGCAACGGGTCCTCACCTACAGAAAAAAAGATCAGTTAAACGACATTAACAAGAATCTTTAATAAATGGAAGTAATCAATAATTGCCAATTCCTTTGAGAAATTATAAAAAGGTTGGTTGGTTAGTTTGCTGATTTTTATAGCGTACTAACTATTGTAGATTACTTAATACAAAATATATATATATACATATATATATATATATATATATATATTGTCTTCCACAGACAGATCTGTTTCGTTCAATCAGAACTCTTCAGTGTGGCTAGACAGGCTAGATTTCCGAAGCTGCAATCGAAACCCGGTTGACTCAAACGCCAATTCTACCACTCAGCCACGAGGAATCTAACGCAAGCGAGGGAAATTTAAACGCTTATGTATCTCATTTGTTTTTGTTTACATATATCCGCTTAACGGCTACCGAGAGCTCGATTCATTTGAAGAGCCTTGCATATACGCTAATGGTAACACATTTACTTCCCTCGCTAGAGAGCTCAACCCTACAGGGGTAGGTGAGCTTTTTTACAATTATATATATATATATATATATATATAATTGTAAAATAAACTCATCAAATTTATTTCAGCCGGCCATTCATAAGAGCAACCAATCTCTTCAGATAGCCGACAGACAATGAAGAGAAAAATGTTTTTACAAAAATTCTTTCAATGAACTTTTATTCTATTTATCTAAATGTATGAGATGAGGTTTGATTATAATTATAATTGTAAAAAAAAAATAATCAAACTGGTATCAAAAGAACATTAGGTTTATAAGGCCCCAAAATTTAGTTAGAGTTACTATGTTGAGGTTTTAAGGGAGTTCAGGAAGAGATTCCGTCGAAAGAGGCCAGCACTCTTCAAATCGGGTTAGTGGCATTTCCACCAGGACAATACACCAGTCTACAACTCCATCCTTGTCACAGACTATTTGACCAGGATGGGCATCAAGACACTTCTTCACCGTCCCTATAGTCCAGACCTTGCTCCCTGTGACTTTTGGCTATTCCCTAAGCTCACAGGCTGTCGTTATGAGACAATTGAGTAGATGAAAGAGGCTGTGACGAAGGTCATTGACACGCTCACTCAAGAGAACTTCCATGGGGCCTTCCAGAAGTTGTTGGAACAGTACAACAAGTGCATTGCAGCCAGAGGAGATTAGTTCGAAGTGGACAAGAGTTTCATGTGTGTACTATCAATAAAAATGCCCATACGAAAAAGTCTGGAAACTTATTTAATGGTCCTCGTATATAAATGTTGTAGTATATATAAATATATTGACATCCTTATAAATTATATATATAACAGCCCTTCTCTCCTTATTCTTAAAATTAATCCTAACATACTCCACAAATTATTATTAATATGTACAACTAAGGTTTATTTTTATGGCCACAATGGTGATATACGAGGGTGTGTGTGTGTGTGTGTGTGTGTATGTGTGTGTGCTCGTTTATGTGCGTGTGAGGGTGATTGTTCATGCATCTGCATGTGTGCGTATTTTTGAGTCTGTGTGTGTGCACGTGTGTGCGTATCTATGTAGTCATGTGTGTCTATGTATGTGCGAGTGTGTGTCTCTTTGTGCGTCTGTATGGATGTATCTGTATGTGTGTGCATACAAGTGTGCGTGCAAGTCTATGTGTGTGTGTGTGCGCGCGCGCATGCGTATGTACGTATCTATGCGTGTGCGCACACACACACACATACACACGCACACACGCGAATACCTACATGTACACACATTCCTACACATATGTCTACGTGTGTGTATCCATGCATGTGTATGTGTGTACAAGTCTATGTGTGTGCATGTGTGTGTGAGTGTGTCTACGTGTGTGTGTCTATATGCTGTTGTGTGTCTCGCTGTGTATATGAATGTGTGTATGTATATTACCAACCCTTCCGCGCTGGCAGGATATGACACAAGGTCAATTTTTAGTGAAGTTTCATTGACTGGTTGCCGAACTAAGACTAAAGAACATAGTCTGACCTACTATTTACCCATAGCTGGAGGGAGAATAATTGGATTCATACCTTTCCCAAGGGTATTAGTGCAATGTGAAATGCAATCAGCCGTGTCCAGGATTTGAACTCGTGTCGACGTGTCCATTTCCAACAACAGTAACTGTTGTATACTGACGACGAGAATGATACCAATAACAACGGTACTAAAAATATTCAAATACAGATACAGGCAAATACACAGACGGCTCCGTTGTTCAGGTACGAACGTTTTATAAACTTCTGACTTAGGTTCTTCGACACTAAGAGAGAGACACAATTCTTAATATACTGACCATACTATCTGACCCCACAAGCGCTCTGCGCATCCCGTAGTGTTTAAGATCTCTGTCGGTAGAGATCTGCAAAACTCTATGGTCAGGCTTCAAATGTCTGCCTCAATGGAAGAGAACCCAACTGTCTGCCTACATCGTCCAAAGTCAACTCCCAACTGACTCTTTTTCAAAATCTTCAATTTCTCAGGACCATCGCTTCCGTCATTCACACTCTTGCCTCATTTCCTATCTGGGGTTTATTATGACAATTGTGATTGTCATATCCTCTGCGCGCGAACGTAAACTGTACCCAATGTCTGTGCACCTGAACTAAGAGCCGAATAGTTCAAAGTTAAACCAAACTGAATGATAAAATATAATTAACGAAAAATGATTAATATAAAAAATCTTTTCTTAATTATATAACATAACCATATGTATATATATATATATATACATGCATATATGTATGTGCGAGTTTATGTCTTTGTGTGTGTGTGTGTATATATATATATATATATATATATGCTCCCTGTATGGTCACATGTACACAGACTTCATCTATCATTGCAAAGTTGAACTAAAATAAGGTGCTTACCAATGAGAAACATAAATTTCAATTCATGTTTAGAATGGTCGAATTCCTCATTGAATGAGATCGAAACCATGAAAGGTTGGCCACGACGAATAACCAGGGTTCCATTCTCAGCAATGTGGAATTGATCGGTATGGTGGTTCTTGCAATTCTCCGAAATATGAAAATCCACATCTTTTACCAAAAGGGATCCCGAAAGTTCACGCTCGGAGATTTCTACACGTTTTAGAAAGAAAAAATATTAGGTTAAGAATACGAATAATAAACAGAAAGAATAATTATGGATTAAATGAAATTTCTATAATAAAAATCATTTCCAATGCATTTTTATAAAAACAATCATTTTCAATGAATTTTGATAGCAAAAATCATATCCAATGCATTTTTAGAGCAAAAATCATATCCAATGCATTTTTATAGTAAAAATCATTTCCAATTCATTTTTATAGTACAAATCATTTCCAATGCATTTTTATAGTAAAAATCATTTCCAATGCATTTTTATAGTAAAACTCATTTCCAGTGAATTTTGATAGTAAAAATCATTTCAAATGAAATTTCTATAGTAAAAATCATTTCCAATGCATTTTTATAATAAAAATCATTTCCAATGCATTTTTATAGTAAAAATCATTTCCAATGAATTTTTGTTGCAAAAATAATTTCCAAACGATTTTTATCGTAAGAATTATTTCCAATGCATTTTTATTATAGTAAAATCATTCCCAATGCATTTTTATAAAAAGAAAAAACTCATTTCCCATGAATTTTTATAGTAAAAATCATTTTCAATGCATTTTTATAGTAAAAATCATTTCCAATGCATTTTTATAGTAAAAATCATTTCCAATGAATTTTGATAGTAAAAATCATTTCAAATGTATTTTTATAGTAAAAATCATTTCCAATGCATTTCTATAGTAAAAATCATTTCAAATGTATTTTTATAGTAAAAATCATTTCCAATGCATTTCTATAGTAAAAATCATTTCAAATGCATTTCTATAGTAAAAATTATATCCAATGCATTTTTATAATAAAAATCATTTCCAATGCATTTTTATAGTAAAAATCATTTCCCATGAATTTTGATAGTTAAAATCATTTCCAATGTATTTTTATAGTAAAAATCATTTCAAATGCATTTTTATAGTAAAAACATTTCAAATGCATTTTTATAGTAAAAATCATCGCATCCCATTCTCCATTAACTCTATGTGAAAATAAAATGAACTGATCCTTACCTGAAATCTCCTTTCGCCTCATGCCCGGACGAGAACGATACCTAAAATGCTCGCTGGCACTTCGGCGCTGGGGACTAGAGTCACCCGATCTACGATACATCTTGTCAGTTCCTAAATATTGGAAAATAGTAAAAGAACAGTATTTATTTATGCTAAAATCATCTACGATATCAAATTAGAGATGAAAAATGAAACAATCTGAGATAGATAGATAGATAGATAGATATGCAATTGTCCCTACCCTAAGTGCTTGGCAATATCTAAAAATAGAAAAAGACCCACGAGTGTATTACGATTTCCTTTTAAAAGAAGATAAATGCAAATATGATTGTATTATCTATAAAAAAAAAAAAAAAAAAGTGCTAGATGCTTCTATTATAGAGCCGGCGAAAAACCTAAAATATCCAAATAATATGTTCTTAATATTCGTCAATTAATCTTCCAAGAGAATCATGCAGTCATCAAATAGGAGAAACAGTGGCTTATCACCCATAGTTAGTAGTGTAGGGAATTTGTCATGAGTAATGATGTTTGTTCGTATGGCTTGCACATTTAAAAAATGTATTTTTTATTAATTTTAGAAATTTGAATGGTTCAAATACAGGTAAAATTTTTTAAATTAATCAGAGGCTAAGTGGCACCGAAGAGATCTATTAACATGTCTACATTTAGAAATCAATTTAAATATATTATAAACGATGGCAAAATCTGTTATTGCCGTGTGACCGTGGACCTGTGCCTATACCTGGCAGCAAACCAAGGTTGTATGAAAGACTCACTCCTGTCCCCTGATTTCGTAAACAGGAAACGCAGCTGTGTCTTCAGGTAAACAAGGGACATCGGTAATTAATCACATGAATAGAGCAGGAAGGCTACAATTTGTGGGCATCCAGAAAATATATAATGATGGGAGTTTTTCGACCCCACAGTCTGCAATCTGTCAATGAGGGAGAGCAGTCAGCCGAGTAATCAAGACGCGCCAGGCAACCCCTGGTTTGAGAAGCTAGCCCAGTATCAAACCTTCCTTGAAAGAAGCAAGGCTCTGAATATATGTTGCATACTGACCCTTGACAGAGCCGGATTTTCCGGCTGTGTAAACAGGAAGACAGCGATGCGTAGGTAACAGAGCCGGAAGAACATCGCGTAGGAGTCATGAAATCATACTCACGGAATCTTGCAGGGGTCAGTCTTCAATCTGGAGTCTTGGGTCTAGATACGGTCAGTCTCAGAGACTGGCTATCAGGCACCCGGTGGGGCAACGGCTCAGTGGCCCCTAGCCGGGAAGCAGAAGCGTTAAAGATGTAAGACCCTGAAGATAACACAGCGTGGTATGGTCAAGAGAGAAAGAAGTTATAGGTCAATATAGCAGTCTGTCTTCGTCTCCTTGTCTCATACCTACGTCAGCTACGACCCCTTTCGAGAAATAAAGTGAGTGAGTTATATTTTCATAAAGAAATGTCTTGGTTTCTTCCTTCCTCATCTGCTCTATAACATATGTAATGTAACTCAACGTGAGTTAAGAAGATGTGGTATCCATCATAGCAGTCCAACTCTCTGACTCTTCCTCACTCCCACAAATTGATTGCAATGTTTCAAATAAAAGAATGTTATATTGTTATAACTAAGTATTGTAACTTGCTCCTCCGGCTATGCAACATCTACAGCACTGATCCTGTCTAGAGGAAAGAAAAGAGAGTATTGAAGTTTAATACCAGGTTGTGTACAGAAGTAGATAGAACGAAGCTGAATACGCCAGACTACCATAGGAATGTAGTTCCAGGTTTGAAATTAACAGTTATCCTTCCCTTAAACTGGTTGACTACCAATGGTATTCGTCCTAAAGTGAACGTAATAGCACTTTGGAGTTCAAACTCGCTTACTACGATGCCACGTTATACTCGATGCTACGGGGACTTCCCCGACCAAAATTGATCAATGCTCCGTCCTCATAGCGAAGCAGCCATTGATGCTAATGGTGGATTTATTGAATAGGTTGTACAAATTTATATTCAAAAACTCCTTTTCGGTCATGTTCTCTGCGTCTTTTCATAAATGACCTAAAAAAAACTGACGCCCCAAATATATATATATATATCTGTGGATGACAGTATATACGCTCTCCTCCCGGGTGTTGAGAACTCTGGCGAAGGAATTAACGGCAGCCACCCGCGTAATACGAAGCTCTTCTAACGAATTTAGCACTGCACTATCCGATAGCGCAAAATGTAAACAAACGAAAGATAATACAAAAATGCGTTATAATTCCCAAGCTGACGTAGGTCACCTAAATGGCTGAACAGTAAGTGTTACATATTGACTCAAGAGATGCACCTGTGTAAATAAGCGGAAGCAGGTGCATGTCAAACAAAAATATAACCAAGACACAGACGGCTTGAGTCAGTTGGATATAAGATGCCAGCGGAGTGAGACAGAGGGCTTGGGCCCTCAGTGACCCACGGTTGAGCAACCCCAGCCAAGATGCGGAAGAAGTACTGCTATGGTCAGAAGAACTTGGGGTCAATATGTAGCAGTCTGTTCCCGTCTCTAACTCACCTCTCACACACAAGAAACATCCCCTTTCGAGAATAAAGTGTGAGAGGTATATTTTTATAAAGAAGTGTGTTCGTTCGTTCATTGAAGTTCGTCATTATGTTTGAATATGTTTCCGCATAATATACAACATAGTATACAACACAGGTTCCAGCAGATAGAAATTTACATGCGTGGTAGATTTCTTCTTGTGAGAGACGAGATCGGCCCACTATAACTTCTGCCTCCAGAAGTGAACATATTATGTATATGTATGTGGCTATACAACATAAGATACTACGTCTAGCGTAAAGTTAGGCGGGTTTCGATCCCAGCTTGAAGCGCCCTGCGTGTCTATCCACACTGAAGAATTGTGATACAACGAAACAGGAAACTGTCTGTGGATGACAATATATGTATATATATATATATATGTGTGTGTGTGTGTGTGTGTGTGTGTGTGTGTGTGTGTGTGTGTGTGTACAGGAAATCAACTGATTTCCTTTGTAAAAAAAAAAGGAATTAATTTTTTTATACAAAAATAAGCTCGAGAAATTGTAATTTTGTATCTGTATTTTTGCTTTTATCGACAAATTGGCGTTTATGTGTTCTTTTAAAAAATTTCTTTGAGATTGCGTAAAAGACACCATTTGACTTGCCGCGTAAAATTTGAAGGATCAAAACCCAAAATAATTTAAGAAATCTTTTCCCTCCAAGAAATTTTTATAGTTCTTTTTTTAACCAATTACAATCATAGATCAACTTTATTATCTAATTTCAAGCCAAGTTCAATCTTATAAATAAGCGATGAAATACATTCTTCGGTATATTTATAAATTTATTCTGTAACCTATTCAAAACTTTCGATTTTATTTATTTATTTATTTGAGTTAAAATCTAACATTCTGTTCCTTCAAGTATGCATTTAATTTTAACATTGTAATTGTAATTATAATCACACACTCAAAGAGTGCGCAGGATCGCCTTGTCAGTGATGTTCTTGGGGTCCTTACAAGTTTCGGGTCTTCCAACATCGCACTGGCTCTCCCAAGAGACCCTCCCAACGCTAGATTAAATAAAAATATTGTTTACATAGATTTATTCATGCTAACATTACAGTAATACTAACATTACATTTGCTGAGGAAAAATATTTCAGCTGTATCTGCCTATATTTCAGCACATAAATATACCTTCTTTCTGACTAAGTGACAAATTCACACAAGGGTCTTATACACACACAAAATATATCAACTAAATTTATACAATGGAACTGGTACGTTTAATGTACAGGGTGGAACGATAAAATTGTCGTCCTAAAGAAAACAACACTACAGCTTTATTTGAAAACTTTTTATTGAAAAAATCAATTCAGCTAACTTGATTATGTAGTAGAGCTGATATCTATTCAATGTAGCCGCCTTCAGTCTCAATCACCGCCTCGATAGGGATCCGGAACTGGGAGCATGCCTTTTCCACACGCGCCGGCGGGAGCTCGGCGAATACTCGGTGGATGGCGGCGATCAGGCTGGCTTCGGTGTTGTGCGAGGTCATGTTGGTGATGTTCTCGACGTATGACCAAACGAAGTAGTCCAGCGGGTTCAGGTCGGGGGAGGAGGTGGGCCTGTGAGAGAAGGATACAAAGTCGTAGCACTCCTTCTGGGGCCAAGCCTGGGTCTCTTTAGACTTCTGGGCCGGCGCCGAGTTCTTCTGTCACACCCAGGGTCTGCCACCGGCCACCTGATTGCACCAGGAGATCACCACACTGTTCAGCACATCCAGGTACACTTTGGTGTTGACTTTCAAGCCGACTTCGAAGATGTGAGGTGGCATGATGTGGCCCTCACTTGAAACCACACCAAAGACCATAACCGTAGTCGGAAACTTTGTTTTCATCACCCTGTGCACGTCCCTGTAATTCGTGGCAATCCAGATTTGCATTTTGAGGGTGCTGGCAATGGTCCTGTTGTCATAACTTGGATCGGTAGAGAGCATGAGTTGTACAGCGGCGCATCTCCGATCTCACTCGTTGAACATTGTGTCACTTTCAGACACGATAGAAGGCTTCTATCGCGCTTGGATTTGTACATAACTGGCCAACTGGTAGATGGTCTGCAACAAAAAAAGAAAACCGGTTTTCATTAAACGGAAATGGAATCATGTCGTCTTTTCTAGGGCAACAATTTTATCGTTCCACCCTGTATATATATATATATATATAAGGGAAAAAATATCATCATTGAGTTATGAAAAATTTTTCATTATGCAATGATGATGGTATCTTTGTCCCTTAGCTAAAACTATTACTATACACAATAAAAAAATTTATTTGGCCAAATCCGTAACTGTCTCTCAACTTCTACCACCTTTTGCAATATATTACAACCCTTATATTCATGACTCAACCTCAAATCTGCCATGTGGCTCAGGTATCATCCTACACACACACATACTAACAAACGCAATTATGACTTCACACAAGAATACGCAAATATAATCTCTACACACACACTAAAAAAGACTAAAACATAATTCTAATGTAAAAATTCTTTTGACAGTATCTTTTCGTTTTTTTTTATTTCTCCAAAGTCTTTCTTTTTCTGCTTTATGATTGCTGTGCGAAGATGGCATTAAACCACTGGTTGCAGATAAGCATCTGTGGTATTAAATATATGTAAAAATTAATTAATTATATTTATTTATTATTATATAATAACTCTACCACAGATATTGAATATTCTACAAATTATGCTGCATTTGGTCTGCCACCAACCCACCAAGTGAGATAGTGACAGCCATAAACTGTCTTATATAATTATGTTCGTGTGTAGTTATTATATGTGTGTGTAGTTTGTACACAACTGACCAACTAGTGTTATATCGTCATCTACAGCATCACAACACGACACAATAATAAAGACGCAGGAAGACTTCTTTAACAAAATATTTACCTCTCACTTCATTGCAAGGTTTCGAAAAGGTTTACTCAAAGGTTTGCGTGTGAGAGGGAGCTGGAGACCGAACATAACTGCAATATTTTGACCCCCCCACTCTTATAGCCGTCAACGTTGTGTCTTTCTCGTTCTCCTGATGTTCAACCGGAGGCCCTGGGGTCCACTCTACTGGGTGCTGGCTTTCTTTACTGCATCTTATCAGCATCTTCTCTGGTCCCCAAACTCCATCGGAGTTCCTGAGGGCCTCCTCGGCCGGATGTGGCCTTCCCTACGACATCTCGTCTATAACTCCGTCCGATCTCTAACTGGGAACCCGAACTCCACTCAACTGTCTTGACTTCTGTCTTGACTGAGCTATATAATAGTTCAACGCCCACTCGATCGCCCACTCGATCTTTGAAATCGCATGTTTAATCGTCATCAAGCGGAAATAACTGTCATGCAGTTCAGAGGTCACTCTCTTCCGGTGCGTCAGTCTATGAGAGTATCATGGGATTTTTTAGCTTGTCCCATTTTGTTAGCCAATTTCCGCCCACGCGATTTCCTCTCCTAACTGCCATTGAAATGTGTCACTTCCTTCCGGTGCATCACCTTGAATGGCATTTTGGGCCGGGTCAAAGGCCAAAATAAATTTGTAGATGGTCTGCAACAAAAAACGAAAACTGGTTTTCATTAAACGGAAATGGAATCATGTCGTCTTTTCTAGGGCGATAATTTTATCGTTCCACCCTGTACGGTTTTTTTTTTCTTTGTAACGTAAATATTTGGTGAATATTTACGGTCTGACTAGTATTATCTTTTCTTTCAAGAAAAGACCCAGTAATTTCTGTTTTCCTAACAAACCTTGTGTTGATTATGATCATAAATAATTTACACTTACAATTTTTTGTGGAGGTGCCCGTGGTGTAATGGTTATTGTCGTAGGAAATGGACACGAAATGGAATGGAAACGGCAACACGATTTCAAATCCTGGACCAGACTAATTGCATTTCACATTGCACTAATACCCTTGGGAAAGGTATGAATCCAATTATTCTCCCTCCAGC
>OY757947.1:7722472-7727472 GCA_963585895.1 Sepioteuthis lessoniana | reverse complement strand
TGATATGCCATAAAACCCAAACAACCAGCCAACCAACTACCCGTCCCGTTATTTCCAAGTCCTTCAGTCCTTGTACCAATCCTTTGGTGACTGTACCAAAAGCACCAATTACAATTGGTATCACCGTCACTTTCATGTTCGACAGATTTTTCCGTTCTCTAGTAAGATCTAGGTACTTATATCTCTTTTCGCATTCTTTCGATTTTACTCTGTGGTCCGCCGAGACAGCAAAGTCCACAATCCTACAAGTTCTCTCTTTTTTATTGATTATTATAAGGCCTGGTCGTCTGGCGGAGATTAGGTGATCCGTTTGCATCTCAAAATCTCCGAAGAGTTTGTGCGTCTCATTCTCTGGGACAGATTCTGAGTTGTGTATATACCATTTATTCGTATGATCAAACTTCAATTTCTTGCACAATTCCCAATTGATCACCTTGCCCATGCAGTCGTGTTTAGTCTTATTCTCTTTCTGTGCTAATTTGCTGCATTCGCTTATTATGTGATTGATCGTTTCGTCTCTTTCACCACATAATCTACATCTGCTGTTTTGTTGTGTCTTATCTATTCTCGCTTTGATATGGTTAGTCCTTATGGCGTTGTTTTATGCAGCTATTAGAAAAGATTCCGTTTCTCTCTTAAGGTTTCTTTTTCTTTGCCACGTCCAGGTTTTCTCGTATGATATATCACTTGCTAGTCGCTTAAAACGTTCATAGAGTTGTTTTTCTTTTTCCAGAGAATTGTTTTTCTTACTATTGTTATTTACTCATTAGAGTTTTTCACATCAGCGTTAGCCGATGGTCTTTCACTGGAGTTTGAGTGACAGCAAGTCTCCTCAAGTCCCCAGGACTCTTCTCAGTATTCTGGCTGTTCTCAATAATGTAGTAGTTTGGGTGGTCTCCACTCGTCCGCCAACTTCCAAGTCCTCCAGTCCCTTTAGTAATCCTTTAGTTACCGTTCCAAACGCACCAATTACAATTTAAATAATTGTCACCTGCATGTTCCATAGTTTTTTCAATTCTCTAGTAAGGTCGAGGTACTTATCCTTTATTATTATCATTATTATTATTATTATTATTACAAGTACTACAACTCCTTGAGAGTTTTTCACGTTGACATTAGCTGATGGTCTTTTATGTGGTCTATCATTATTATTATTATACTATTTTGAGAGTTTTTTCAACCAACATTAGCCGATGGTTTCTCACTGGAGTTTGAGTGAAAGCAAGTCCCCTCAAATCTCCAGGACTCCTCTCAGTATTCTGGCTGATCTCAATAATGCAGTCGTTTGGACTGTCTCCATCCGTCCCTTTATTTCCAAGTCCTCCACGCCTTGTACTAATCATTTGGTGACTGTACCAAGAGCAATTACAATTGCTATAAACGATATTTTCATGTTCCACAGTTTCTTCAATTCTCTGGCAAGGTCGAGGTTATTATTATTATTATTCACTCATTAGAGCTTTTCACATCAGCGTTAGCCGATGGTCTTTCACTGGAGTCTGAGTGACAGCAAGTCTCCTCAAGTCTCCAGGACTCTTCTTAGTATTCTAGCCGTCTTCAATAATGCTGTCATTTGGATGGTCTCCACTCGTCCGCCAACTTCCAAGTCCTCCAGTCCCTTTAGTAATCCTTTAGTTACTGTTCCAAACGTACCAATCACAGTTGGTATAATTGTCACCAGCATGTTCCACAGTTTTTTCAATTCTCTAGCAAGGTCGAGGTACTTATCCTTCTTTTCACATTCTTTCAGTTTTATTCTGTGGTCAGCCGGGGCAGCAAAGTCGACTATTTTGCAAGTTCTCTTTTTTTTTTTTTTTTTTTTTTGTTGATTATTATTAGGTCTGGTCTTCTGGCCGGGATTAGGTGATCCGTTAGTATGTCAAAGTCCCATAGGAGTTTATGCGTGGCATTTTTTTGGACAGGTGCTGGATTGTGCATATACCATTTGTTAGTATGGTCGAATTTAAATTTCTTACACATTTCCCAATGGATCACCTTACCGACCCAGTCGTGTCTCGCCTTATACACCCGCTGCATTCGCTTATTATATGATTAATGGTTTCATATTATTAGTAGTAGTAGTATTAGTATTAGTATTAGTATTATTGTTGTTGTTATTGTTGTCGTTGTTGTTGTTGACACGGACAGGGGACATTGTGCGGAACAGAAAACAATTAAAAGAAAATAATTAACTCATAATTAGCGGTGAAATGCATTAAATAAAACCCTGGGGTCATAATTATGGAAGGGGTGAAGACACAGGTTTAACGTAATCGAAAAAATAATAATCTTAATATACAAAAGAATTCTTCCTCTCTTGTTTTTAATATACACCTAATTAACATTTAAGCTTTGCGTACAAACACGCATTGTGTTGGATTGATTCGTTGGTTTTAGAGCATGTCAACTTTTGTAGGGTCAATTCTAAGTTTATTTGTTGTTGTTGTTTTTTTCGACTGAAATATAGTTTCAAGAAACAATTCCTGTTTAATGATATTTTTGGTACTTATGCATCTATGTTACCGCAAACAACGAACTTTCCCGAGCATTTCCGGGCCGAAAACGAAAAGAATCGGAATATTCCGGAACGAAATTTAAGCAAGCAGACGATAAAATAAGTCGAAAGACAAAAAAAAAAAAGAAAAAAAAAGAAAGAGAAAAAGACAATTTTTAATGGATAATGTTGCCAACCTTTTCAGTAAAAAAAGAATAAATCAACAGTCCATGTATGGTAATTTTCAATTTGAAAAAATAGTTTGAATTTTTATTTTATCTATTAGTGGGGGATCATTTTTTTTTTTTTTTTGTCTTTTTAAATATTTTTTTTCGTATTTATGCACTTATTGTACCGTGCAGAAGTAATAACGTGTTAATTTAGAAATCTGTTCTTACCATGGGGTGGGGGGTGTTTTGTAACTATTCTGTACTTTCACCTAACAATTTTATAATAATCCAGGTCCTGCATCTCCAGGCATAACTTTTCCTCATCGTTTTTTTTAGGTGGAAAAGGATGCTCACATGCCCGGCAACTTTTAATTTTGCCAATAAGTTTTATTTTGTTTTTTTGGCACCATTTCTGCACATTGCAGATTTTCTCTAAGCTACGATAAATTCATGTTTACATTTGTTTGTAACTTAGTAAACAAATTGATTGAATTATTTTATCTTAAATTTGATTAGCCAGGCGTTTCGGCATATTCCGACTCTTTCCGGAAACGCTCGGGAAAGTTCGGCTTTTTTGTGGTAACATAGCTGCATAAGTACCATATTTTTTCTGCGTGTATTAACATCATCTCAAGTATTCCTAACAAATAATATCAATTATTTAACTAATCATTTTTATTTAATAATTATTATTTTCAACTCAGTCGGCTGAGGCTGTAGAATACACCGACTGCATCTCAGCAAAAAGGGAGAAGACACCCCCCCTTAACACGTGGCCTTTATATTACATTCATCATCATCATCATCTTGTCGTGCCACTAGCACGGATATCCCTGACCCTCTCTCGCCACTTCTCCCTATCGTTCATCGCCTCTGGCTGGTCTTCAAGGCTACATCCCGTATCCTCACAGAGCTGCTGAATGTATGTTCGTGCAGGTCGTCCTGCTTTTGCCCAACAAAACCAAATCCGGTATATTTAATATATATGTATAAAGAGGATTTGGCATTAAATAACCTACAATGGTTGATATGCCATAAAACCCAACCCAACCAAATCATATATATTTAATATATATGTATAAAGAGGATTTGGCATTAAATAACCTACAATGGTTGATATGCAATAAAACCCAACCAAACCAAATTATAAATATTTGATATATATGTATAAAGAGGATTTGGCATTAAATAACCTACAATGGTTGATATGCCATAAAATCCAACCAAACCAAATCATATATATTTAATATATATGTATAAAGAGGATTTGGCATTAAATAACCTACAATGGTTGATATGCCATAAAACCCAACCCAACCAAATCATATATATTTAATATATATGTATAAAGAGGATTTGGCATTAAATAACCTACAATGGTTGATATGCCATAAAACCCAACCAAACCAAATCATAAATATTTAATATATATGTATAAAGAGGATTTGGCATTAAATAACCTACAATGGTTGATATGCCATAAAACCCAACCAAACCAAATCATAAATATTTAATATATATGTATAAAGAGGATTTGGCATTAAATAACCTACAATGGTTGATATGCCATAAAACCCAACCCAACCAAATCATATATATTTAATATATATGTATAAAGAGGATTTGGCATTAAATAACCTACAATGGTTGATATGCCATAAAACCCAACCCAACCAAATCATATATATTTAATATATATGTATAAAGAGGATTTGGCATTAAATAACCTACAATGGTTGATATGCCATAAAACCCAACCAAACCAAATTATAAATATTTGATATATATGTATAAAGAGGATTTGGCATTAAATAACCTACAATGGTTGATATGCCATAAAATCCAACCAAACCAAATTATATATATTTAATATATATGTATAAAGAGGATTTGGCATTAAATAACCGACAGTGGTTGATATGCCATAAAACCCAACCAAACCAAATCATAAATATTTAATATATATGTATAAAGAGGATTTGGCATTAAATAACCTACAATGGTTGATATGCCATAAAACCCAACCAAACCAAATCATAAATATTTAATATATATGTATAAAGAGGATTTGGCATTAAATAACCTACAATGGTTGATATGCCATAAAACCCAACCAAACCAAATCATAAATATTTAATATATATGTATAAAGAGGATTTGGCATTAAATAACCTACAATGGTTGATATGCCATAAAACCCAACCAAACCAAATCATAAATATTTAATATATATGTATAAAGAGGATTTGGCATTAAATAACCTTCAATAATTGATATGCCATAAAACCCAACCCAACCAAATCATATATATTTAATATATATGTATAAAGAGGATT
>OY757947.1:7704972-7717472 GCA_963585895.1 Sepioteuthis lessoniana | reverse complement strand
ATATATATAAGGGTTATATATATATGAGGGTTATATATATATATATAGGTTATATAAATACATATATAAGGATTATATATATATATATAAGGGTTATATATATATAAGGGTTATATATATATGAGGGTTATATATATATATATAGGTTATATAAATACATATATAAGGATTATATATATATATATATATATATAAGGGTTATATATATATAAGGGTTAGATATACATGAGGGTTATATATATATATATATATAGGTTATATAAATACATATATAAGGATTATATATATATATATATATAAGGGTTATATATATATAAGGGTTATATATATATGAGGGTTATATATATATATATAGGTTATATAAATACATATATAAGGATTATATATATATATATATATAAGGGTTATATATATATAAGGGTTATATATATATGAGGGTTATATATATATATATATATATATATATATAGGTTATATAAATACATATATAAGGATTATATATATATATATATATATATATATATATATAAGGGTTATATATATATAAGGGTTATATATATATGAGGGTTATATATATATATATATATATAGGTTATATAAATACATATATAAGGATTATATATATATGTATATATACATATATATAAGGGTTATATATATATAAGGGTTATATATATATGAGGGTTATATATATATATATATATATATATAGGTTATATGAATACATATATAAGGATTATATATATATATATATATATATATATATAAGGGTTATATATATATAAGGGTTATATATATATGAGGGTTATATATATATATATATATAGGTTATATAAATACATATATAATGATTATATATATATATATATATATATATATAACCCTTATATATATATATATATATATAAGGGTAATATGTATAAGCAAAAAAATAAAGTTAGCAACCGTAGTCAAGGGCGACCAGAAGGCTCCCTTTTCAATAGCTACCACACGAGGTGTAGGGGGGGCCGCGACTCCTTTTCCCTGGATTGATCCCCTTTACCCTTGATACCTACCTTATATTGCTGAGTGTTAAGCAAGGAGGTATCAAGTAGCATTTTTAAAGTCTTTGGTATGACGCGACCTGGGATTGAACTCCCGGACCATTGGCGAACACTCTACCCACTAGGCCAGTGAGACGGTTATTATCCTCATATATATATATATATATATATAAGGGTTATATATATATATATATATAAGGGTTATACATATATATATATATAAGGGTTACATACGTATACATATACACAAGGGTTATATATATATATATATATATAATGGTTATATATAAATGTAAAGTTGGCGACCGTAGACGAGGGTGACCCGAAAGCTCCCTTTTCTATAGCTACTATACCAAGGTGTAGGGGAGTGCGCAACTCATTTCCCTTGGTTGCTCCACTTTACCCTTGATCCTTACATTATAATGCTGAGTGTTAAGCAAGGCGGCATCAAGTACCATTTTTTTAGTCTTCGGCATGGGATTTGAGTCTTTCGACATGGGATTGAACCCAGATCTCCCGGGTCAGTGGCGAACACTCTAACCATTATGCCAAAGTCTGGTATATAAGGGTCATATATATATATATAAAGGTCATATATATATATATATATATATATATAAGGGTTATATATAAGGGTTATATATATATATATAAGGGTTATATATAAGGGTTATATATATATATATAGTGTAATCGGATGGAAACTCAAACCTGGTTAAGTTGTCATTATAAATTTATTTCGCCGGAGAATTACTATATTCTCCGTCTCGTCAGATGACTTTTTACATCATTTTCTCGAAGTTGGAGAACAGCAAATGTGAAATTACAGTTCATTCGTTGGTAAAGTATAATTTTTTTATACTTATTTTATTTTTTTCTGGCGGTCTTTTAATCAATAAAATGTAGTTATGTTCAACCCTTCTTTTGTTAAAAGTATCCTGCTGATTAGGTTAGATGAAAGCTAGGTAGATTTCTTCTGACTCTCTAGGTATTCGTATATATATATATATATATATATATATATATATATATATATAGTGTAATCAGATGGAAACTCAAACCTGGTTAAGTTGTCATAAATTTGTTTCTTCGTCTCGTCAGATGACTTTTTACTTGTTTTACTCGAAGTTTCAGAACAGCAAATATGGAATTACCGTTCATATGTGAAAAAAAAATCAATTCACTGGCGAGGGCAGAGGGGATCAAAATATTAGGTGTTAGAAACATCAAGAAACAGGAGTGGGGTTTCTCCGTAGGTCAACCCATTCTAATTTACGAACTTGTCAGTGGTCCCGTAGCAGGTGAGGTTTTCTAAACAATCTAAGATCGTTGAACGAATGACTATCCCCATATATATTTTACATTTACTCCTAATACATCTGTTAACAAGCTCATCTGTTGTGATCTTTGATATTCCTCTTAATTTAATCAGGAATAAGATAATTAAATAAGATAAAGGTAAAGAACTTCTATTTGTTGCTAGCATGTGCCTTTAATATGATATTCCTCATATATTCTCGGAGGTTAAAGCGATGGACTGCGGAATCGTAGTACGTGAGTTCGTACTCCAGTCGCGCTATTACGTTCACTTTCAGGCAAATACCCTTGGGAAAGGTATGAACCCCCTTATCCTCCCAGCTATGGGTTAAATAGTACAACTACTGTTCTTCTAAGAGAATGGCTTTGGCATTAAATAACCTAAAAAGAGTTGATATGCCATTAAACAAAGAAACCAAACCAAACCAAACCATCATATATTCTATAAAAGAATAATCCACATCCACTGTCTTTGGACGCTGACTGGATATATATATATATATATATATATATATATATATATATATATATATATATATATATATATATATATGAAGGTAGCAGAAAAAACATAATCCAAATAGGTGAATATATTATGATGTAAAGTCGACGTTAACGTTTCGGTTTCAGTAACCATCATCAGGACTTGGATATCAAAATAGTTCACATAGCAATGGATGCTTACTGAGATGACAGGAGTAAATGAGAAATATACAACGAAAAGATACATAAACGTGCACATAGCGTTCATAATTCAAAAGTCATAAGAACGTGTCTGGCACGTGGAAACATAGTTGAAAATGTTGGATTTCCCAAAGAAACGAGACAAAACCTCCAGTTTATTGAGAAATACGCAACGACAAGAAGGTTTTCCTATATATAGATCGTTTGGAATCACCCATGTTAAATGTCGTGTAAGATTGTATTTGGTATTTGTTTTTCCGAAAGGACAGTACGAAAGTAAATATGGATTAAAATCCGACAGTATGAAGATAGCAGAAAAAACATGTTTTTTCCTGCTACCTTCATACTGTTGGATTTTAATCCATATTTACTTTCATATATATATATATATATATATATATATATATATATATATATTAGATTTATACATTTAATTCCAAGGAATTTAGGCTGCGACCCGTGGGTTTCATCGAGTTTTTTACAAAACAACAATCATCAGGCAGTTAACAAAATGAAATGAATCAAAATTGGTTGTTGATACCTTTGATGTAGAAGTGGACCTTCCACCTCATTCTTCTTATCAAGCCCTCTATTTTTTCGGTGAGTAGGGGCTTGTATGCCGAATGGGTTGGTATCGGTATATTCTTTAGAGAATATGCAAGGTTGATGTGTTCCATGTGATCCATTTTATACAGCGAAAGAGCTCAACCGGTTTGGGAACTTTATATATATATATATATATATATATATATATATATATATATATATATATAACAGTGTTGGTTGTCACTAAATCACTTTGTGGGGTTGTGCCGAACCAAGTGCAATATAATATGGAGAGTGCTCAATGTCTAGGATAGAGCTATTATATAATAATGATAAATAAATATATATTTGATATATATATTTAATTCATGGAATTTAGACTGCGACCCCTGGGTTTCATGGAGTATTTTGCAAAATAACAATCATCAGGCAGTTAAGAAAATTAAATAAATCGAAAATGAATCCTGATTGTTGTTTTGCAAAAAAACTCCATGAAACCCCAGGGGTCGTAGTCTAAATTCCATGAATTAAATATATATATATATATATATATATATATATATATATATTGGGATGCTGTAAGCGTCTTTATTCGCTGATTAGCAGTTAGTAAGTTCGATCTTCATTAGATCTCCTCTTCTTATGATCCAATGTAAAATCTTAACCCGTCTTGGTTCACAAACCAGAATCTGTCTTTGAAAATAAAACGTGTAAAATTTTCTGGAACTTTGATATATATATATATATATATATATGGATCATCGAACTCGCCTGCTGGACCACATAGAGTAACTGTTATAGGCGTTGGTTTCCTAAGCTTCTAAGGAGACAATCATCCGGAGGTTGCAGGTTCAATCCTGACTGCTGGTGAGTAACAATACAGGAATACTTAACACTTGTACCCGGTTATGGCTAACGGAATCAGAACAGGTGACCCCCATGGATTCAATAAAGGACGTAGTTCGAAGTTCCGTGAAGGTTCCCGAGTTCAACAAACACCTGAAGAAGGCCAGAGGACATATCGGCCGAAACGTTGTGGAAATAACAATAAAGATGAAGACAATAGTACGAAAACCCTTAATGATAATAAGTATCACTACTGTTCTTCTAGGAGAATGGATTTGGCATAAAATAACCTTCAAAGGTTGATATGCCATTAAAAAAGGAAACCAAACCTATAAAAGCAGATGTCTTCTAATTTATTTGTCAGTGCCATCAGATATCAACATATCAGTCAAAGAATATTATTTAATAAGCAAATTCAAAGACCAGGAAATAGAAATTCAAAAAATGTGGTAGCTTAAAACTACCAACGAGTCAGAATTGTGGGAGCCATGGGTATGATCAAGAAACGGACTAATAATCGCAGAGTAATCTGGGAGTTTCAACCTATATGAAATACAAAAAAAAAAATGCACTTTGCGGACCTGCTTATCTCCTTCGGTGAGTACTGAAAAATATCGCTCAAATAAGGCAGCTAAAAACAAATGTATAAAATGCATATCATCACAACCTTCCCTCACGCTAGCTCTTGGGTAGAGACCCATTGAAGGATTGAGAGAAAACGAAAATAAAACAAAAATCAAATAATACTCAGAAGAGACCTGAGAAGACCTGTTGTCACTTAGAATCCAGTGAAAAGGAACTTGTCAAAACTGGTGAGGTTTCTTTGTTTAATGACATATCAATCTTTGTAGGTTATTTAATGCCAGTGCTATTCTCCTAGAAGAATAGTAGTTGTACTATTTAACCCATAGCTGGGAGGATAAGGGGGTTCATACCTTTCCCAAGGGTATTTTCCCGAAAGTGAACGTAATAGCGCGACTGGAGTACGAACTCGCATCCTACGATTCCGCAGTCCATCGCTTTAACCATTACACCACGAGGATACCCCCAAAGCTGGTGAGAGAAATAGAATAAAACAACGAAAAACTTTATTATTTATCAAATATCAAAGACTAAATGAGGAAACACAAAATGAACCCACAAGAACAGGACACACACTCTGAGAAAGAGAAATAGAGGAGGAGGAAGAGAAAGAAAGCCGATACAAAACCAGAAAAAACATTCGACTAACAAACCTACACAAGTGAAGTTGAGGCTCATTGGGTGCCCGGTTCAAATGGCCTCGTGCCACATTTAAGCAAAAAGTCTAATAAATTACTAAGAACGAAATAATTCTTTAAAAAATATAAATCTCTTAGTGGACCAATTTATTTTGAAACGTTGGAGAAAAAAATTTTTTTACATATATATGTATGTATAAGGAATGTATTTTTTAACTAATTTTTTTACATATATATATATATATATGTAAGGAATGTATTAACGTGACGTTATTAATTAGCTTTTGTGTCAAAAAGTAATTGTTTTTCATCACCCCATAATAATTACCTTTGATAATTAAGAATGAAATTGGAAAAACGTTAAGAATTATTCAATAATGAAAATAAAAAAAGAAAAGAAAAGAAAAAAAAAACTCGTCAAGAAAGAAACAAAGACTTGTGACATTAACTTACATCTGGGAAAGAGTTTAGACCCACTTTTGACCTGATTCACTAACCACGTCCTTCGAGTTAAGCGTGGCGAATAAAGAGATTTTCATCTAATTAGTATCTGATTTGGCCTTCTGAATTTTTTCAGCTAATCAGTCCCAGCGAAATTAGCCAATTATAAATCAGATTATTTAATTGTATAATCAATTTTGTTTTTTTATGTTTTTTTTTTAAACCACAAATGGACACATTTTTTGCAACCATATAAAAAGAAATAATAATAATTAGAGATTTTATTGCAAACTTTCTGGACCTGATTATACAAATAATGACAATACCTGTCTTTCTTTCTTTCTTTCTTTCTTTCTTTCTTTCTTTCTTTTAGGCATTTTCTTTCTCTCTTTCTTTCTTTTTTCTCTCCTGCATTTCTTTCATTTCGTCCTTTCTTTCTTCCTTCCTTCCCTCTTTCTTATTTTTATAATTCCTTTTTCGTTCCTTTCTACATTATTTCTTTCTTTCCTTCTTTCTTTCTTTCTTTTTTTATCCTTTCCTTTTCTTTCTTTTTCATCCTTTCTTTCTTCCTTCCTTCCCTCTTTCTTATTTTATAATTCTTTTTTCGTTCATTTCTACATTCTTTCTTTCTTTCTTTCTTTCCTTCTTTCTTTCTTTCTTTTTTCTCTCTTGCTTTTCTTTCTTTTTCATCCTTTCTTTCTTCCTTCCTTCCCTCTTTCTTATTTTATAATTCTTTTTTCGTTCATTTCTACATTCTTTCTTTCTTTCTTTCCTTCTTTCTTTCTTTCTTTTTTCTCTCCTGCTTTTCTTTCTTTTTCATCCTTTCTTTCTTCCTTCCTTCCCTCTTTCTTATTTTATAATTCTTTTTTCGTTCATTTCTACATTCTTTCTTTCTTTCTTTCTTTCCTTCTTTCTTTCTTTCTTTCTTTTTTCTCTCCTGCTTTTCTTTCTTTTTCATTCTTTCTTTCTTCCTTCCTCCCTTCCCTCTTTCTTATTTTCATAATTCTTTTTTCGTTCATTTCTACATTCTTTCTTTCTTTCTTTCTTTCTTTCTTTTTCTCCCCTGCTTTTCTTTCTTTTTCATCCTTTCTTTCTTTTTTCTTTCTTTTATTATTCATTTTTCAAATCAATCTTTCTTTCTTTCTTTCTTTCTTTCTTTCAAATACTTTTTTCTGCCCTTATGAATCTTTTTTATTTCTTAGTTTTTTTCTGCCTTTATCTATTTTTCTTTCTTTCTTTTTTTTCCTAATACTTCCTTTTCTGCCTTCATCAATCTTTCTTTCTTTCTTTCTTTCTTTCTTTTTAACTTAGTTTCTATTACTTTCTTTTCTTTCTTTATAAATCTTTCTTTCTTTCCCCCAGCTATGGGTTTATAGTATCACTGCTGCTCCTCTACAAAAATGACTTTGTCATTAACTAACCAACGAAGGTTGGCATGCCATTAAATCAAAGAAACCAAACTTTCCTTTCTTTCTTCAAGCATTGTATTTATTTTTCAATCGTTTTTTCATCATCTCCGGACTTTGTGTTACAATAAATCTGTTTCCATTTCTTCATCACATCATCGTCGTTACAAACTGATTTAATTTTTCAATATTGCCATCTATCTTTCTTATATATATATATGATTCGACCATGTGATGTTACCGAGAAAGTGAGATGAGCTTCAATCACACACGATGTTTACCATTCCACGGCATGATGACAATTCTGGTCTTCTAAATTAAAAACGTATCCCACCTACTGACCCCAACTAGCATCTGTGAGGCGGCAATTACCTACTAGCGATCCTTCTGCTGTACAATATATGTATATATATATATATATGCTAACCGGCTCATTGAACTAGTGAGTAGAGTATTCACCAATGGTCCGGGAGACCTGGGTTCAATCCCAGGTCGCGTCATACCAAAGACTTTAAAAATGCTACTTGATACCTCCTTGCAATATAAGGTAGGTATCGGGGGTAAAGTGGAGCAATCAAGGGAAAGGGGTAGCGCCCTCCCCTACACCTCGGTGTAGTAGCTATTGAAAAGGGAGCCTTCTGATTGCCATCTACTAAAGTCGCAAACTTTACTTTACTACCTATATATATATATATATAGTTATTTTAAAAGGCATGCTTATATATATGTGTGTGTGATTTTTGGATTTATTCATATATATATCATGTCGCGCTACCAGTACGGATCACCCTGACCTTCTCACACCACCCGTCTCTATCGTCCATCGCTCCTGGTAGGTCTCCAAGGCTACAACCTGTATCGGCACAGACCTGTTGTATGTCGGGTCTAGCTGGTCGTCTTGCCTTTACTCGTGCATGTGAAGGGGTCCACAGGAGTGTCCTGCATGTCTGAGTCGTCTAACTTGGATAGCTTTCATGATGGGAGGTAGGTGGCCGTATAGCTGCTGTTTTGTGGGGTATGGCCTCCAGGTCTTGTTAAATATTGCTCACAGCATTTTTGTGTAATTGCTGTCAAGCTTTTACTCCATACGTTTAGTTAGCGTCCATGTAGTGCACCCATAAAGTTGGCCGATTGTAGTCGAGTGTGACCTGAAAACTCCTGTTTTATTAGCAACTACCCCGAGGTGTAAGTGAGAACGCTACTCCTTTTCCTGGATTGCTCCACTTTGCCCTTGATCTGTGCCTTATAATGCTAAGTGTTTAGCAGGGAGATATCAAGTACCATTTTTTGAGTCTTTGGTATGACTCGACCTGGGATTGAACCCCGGTCTTCCAGACCATTTGCGAACACTAACTATTATGCCAATGGGCTGGTATATTTATGGCTCGACACAAAAATTAGTCTATTCGTATCAACTTATCATCCTATTATTTAACTATTCATATTTGAAAGGATCATGTGTAAAAAAAATATTAAAAAACACTTACACAAAAAATATCAATGAAAAAGTATGAGGAACATGATTCCCTCACAAGATATGCAATAAACTGAGACTTGTTGACATGATCCTAAAAAAAATCGATCCCGTAGTTTAGAATATATATATATATATATATATATATATATATATATATATAAAGGTAGTTGATGTGGGTCCAAGGAAAGAATAAGGATATATTTTAAAATAGGAAGGTCACGAAGAGGTTTGCTTTTTTTAAATTTATTATTTTGTTCTTACATACGTGTTATATATATGTATGTTTCCAGCTTGTTGCTTTCGTCAGAGAATATGTGTGGCACAAGGCCTTTTAAATGGGGTACTCAATGAGAATTGAACTCACTCTTGATTCCAGTATAAATGACTCTTGTCTGGTCAGACTGGTTTATATAGGGGTCATTGTTCCTCTTTCCTCGAGTGTGTATACTTTGGTCTAGTTTACCCTTCTTTGATATTTGATATGTTCTATATATATATATATACATTGAGAGAGAGAGAGACTCCCTTAAATCTATATATATATATATATATATATATATATATATATCCTTATATTATCCAACGCTTAGTTAGCCAAAGGTGGGAACGATTCTATTTTCGGACTTTTTTTTATCGACAATATCCATGTTATTCAAAATCCAAAAGAGACTTCAATGTCAAATAATAATGAAATAAATTACAGAGCAAATAACTCCATATAAAAGAAAAACCTTTAAAAATTACTCCTATTTTTTGTAATAATATTTATTTCAGCAGACGCTATATTTTTTATCCATTGAGATGTATATATATATATATATATATAAAATGAATGATATCATATATAATGATAAATAATGATTACAAATAATGATAATATATATATTATAATAATATATAATCCCGGCTGACCACAGAATAAAACTGAAAGAATGTGAAAAGAAGGATAAGTACCTCGACCTTGCTAGAGAATTGAAAAAACTGTGGAACATGCAGGTGACAATTATACCAATTGTAATTGGTGTGTTTGGAACAGTAACTAAAGGATTACTAAAGGGACTGGAGGACTTGGAAGTTGGCGGATGAGTGGAGACCATCCAAACTACTACTTTATTGAGAAAGGCCAGAATACTAAGAAGAGTCCTAGAGACTTGAGGGGACTTGCTGTCACTCAGACTCCAGAGAAAAACCATCGGCCAACGTTGATGTGAAAAGCTCTAATGAGTGAATCATATTGATAAATAATGATAATAATATATATGATAATAAAGGATATTATATATAATATATATGTCTAATGATAAAAATAAATAAATATATATTAGATTTATGTATATATATATATATATATATATATATATGCCTGACGATTATTGTTTGCAAAACTTCTTGAACCCCGTCCAACTTTACGTTAGACTAATTTTCAGACCTCTCGGCCAAGTTTCAAAAATAAATAAATGGCTGCTATGGCGCGCCATTAGAGGCGGCGACCTCGGAGTTTCGATCTCGGCTTCGAGCGTCCTGCGTGTCTAGCCACACTGAAGAGTTCTGATAGAATGAAACAGTCTGTCTGTGGATGACAATATATATATATATATATATATATATATATATATATATATATATAGTTTCAAGTATTCTTAACTCATACTGATAATTATATAGTTTCAAATAATTATTTCAATTCACTTAGAATTATTTGTTTGCACACAGTTATAACTAATGATACTCTATCATCTGATGGTGAGTTTCCTGTTCTGGAGATATGGGAAGTGTAGAGGACTCCTTCATGGCTATTACTTTCAGGTCCACTCTGACCCGGAATGGAAGTACCTGTTAGAATCCCATTTATCTACTTAAGAATCCTTTGTATTCGATTCGACAGAATGTAAAAATGCCCCAGAAACAACTACACAAAAAAAAAAATTGATATACGTACAAGGAACGCCATTATCTCACCTCTAAACATGAAATAAACCCAAAACAATAGATATGCTGTTAAAATAGGCTCTTGTTTCTTAGGTGGTCGCCCATCTAAGTACTGAACAGGCAAACTTCAGAGATCTAGCGGAAGCCAGTGCTATCAGCGTGACATATTATTTTTCTCGTCTGCGCTTAGATGTGATGGAGGCGTCAGGGTTGATTATGTTTTATGGCATATCAACTATTGTGGGTTATTAAATGCCAGATCCTTTATATATATGTATATATATGTGTGTGTTTGTGTGCGTGTGTGTGTGTAGATGGGCAGGAGTATTTCATTTAATCATGTTTGATTAAATAATAAACACATTTTGTTTATATAATTTTATTGAGATTCTTTCAAGTTTCCAGATAAGTGTCTTGGTTTCAGGTTGGAATTGGTGGATGAATTTCCCAAAATTGTCCCGAGCGCTTTCGGACCCTTCATAGGCCATCATCAGGGGCTGTTTGTAAATTCATTCACCAATTCCAACCTGAAACCAAGACACTTATCTGGAAACTTGAAAGGATCTTGATAAAATTATATAGACAAAATGTGTCTTTATTATTCAATCAAGCACACACACACACACACATATATATATATATATATATATATATATATATATATATACGTTGAAAAGATAAATTTGTAGTGAATCGGACTGTATAATAGAAATATGTGGAACGTTGGATAAATAAAACTCTTATATCTCGCATCTAAATCTGAGATAAGTGTTTAATTTATCCAACTTTCCACATATTTTTATCATATATATATATATATAATACTAAGTATTCTATTTGACCTATAGATAGGGCCCTATTAGGTACTACCACTCCGGGTAAGAGTGGACTGTGAAGCGATGGCAATAAAGGGATACTCTGCATTCTCCAAAGCTCCTGCATTACTGGAGCCTCACCATCAGAATGTTTAGTGTTTTACCAGGAAATTCGTCGGGAGGTCTTACCCCTCTGCAGAGATGCAATCGGCGTATTCTACGGCTGCCCCCAGACGACTGGGCTGTCTGATGGTTTACAGTACCTGTTGTTACTTAAGTGGTCACCCATCTAAGTATTGAACAGTTTCATTGCTGCTTAACCGTGTGTCATGTTAAGAAACACAAAGGCAATTGACAAATATCTATCCCTAATTTACAACATAAAAATCTGTTTTTTATAAATTCGAATTTATAGATGCATTTTATTAAATGGATTCAAAAGTAGAGAGACATTCAATAAGTTTCCAGCCTTTTTTTTGTACAGGCATTTAAAATTGTCATAGACTCTTGAAAATTCAATATCTTATTGCTATACATCTTATGAGATGACTGACCAATTTTTATGATTTCAGGTTCAAATGAACAGCTACAGCAGCAATTGGAATACACCTTACTAAAGCCTTATGGAGGTGCCCGTGGCGTAGTCGTTATCACCGTAGGAAATGAACACGGCGATACGAGTTCAAATCCTGTACGAGACTGATTGTATTTCACATAGCACTAATACCCTTGGGAAAGGTATGAATCCAATTATTCTCCCTCCAGCTATGGGTAAA
>OY757947.1:7662472-7699972 GCA_963585895.1 Sepioteuthis lessoniana | reverse complement strand
AGACAGATAGATAGATACGAGCAGACTGAGATAGATAGATATAAACAGACTGAGATAGATAGATAGATACAAACACACTGAGATAGATAGATAGATAGATAGATAGATAGATAGATAGATAGATACGAACAGACTGAGATAGATAGATAGATAGATAGATAGATAGATAGATAGATAGATAGATAGATAGATAGATAGATACGAACAGACTGAGATAGATAGATAGATAGATAGATAGATAGATAGATAGATAGATAGATATGAACACACTGAGATAGATAGATAGATAGATAGATAGATAGATAGATAGATAGATAGATAGATATGAACAGGCTGAGATAGATAGATAGATAGATAGATAGATAGATAGATAGATAGATAGATACGAACAGACTGAGATAGGTGACGGTTGTAAGACTTAGAAATCAGAGGACAAAAAGAGATCATCCAGACTACAGCATTATTAATACTGATAGAATACTGAGAAAAGTCCTGGAGACTTGAGGGGACCTGCTTTCACTCAGCCTTCGTGTAAAAGAACTTTCTAGAAGTAAAACAATAATATGTTTTTTGAAATTCTACGAAATTACTGGTCATCACTCGTTCAATCCTGAAGCCGGCAGCAGGAAACATTGGTTTCTATGTGAAGAGATTTCATATGTTTGATAGTGTCATCTCCTCATGAAATGGCAAGTCTCTGAAATTAGTAGACCAGTTTATATATCTCGGTAGCAATATCTTCTCCACTGAAAGTAATACTGTAAACTTAGGTAAAGCATGGAACAGGGGGCAAGAGTTCTTACATAAGTGCCAGTTGGTGGAAGTCCTTGTTAGACAATTCTCAAAAGAAATAAAAATGGGTCGAAATGAATTTTCATATAGAAAAGAGATTTGGAAATTAAGATTTGATATAGAAAAATGTTAAGTGTAATATATTGAATCTAAAAACATAAAAAAATTGAATAAAAATAAAACAAAAGAGAGATAAAAAAAAAAATGAATAATTTGATCTCGGGGTAAGCTTTGACGATACATTTAAAACTGACATATTTTAATCGTCTGAATTTCTGAGACAATGCTTGATGATTTTTCTCATTAAGGGTTTTCGGACCATTGTCTTCATCTTTATCGTTATTTACGCAACGTTTCGGCCGATATATCCACCGGCCTTCTTCTGGTGTTTGTCGATGAATTTTTGAGATGAAGCTTGATGATTTTTATCATTAAGGGTTTTCGGACTAGTGTCTTCATCTTTATTGTTATTTCCACAACGTTTCGGCCGATATATCCACCGGCCTTCTTCAAGTGTTTGTCGATGAATTTTTAGATGAAGCTTGATGATATTGTCTTCATCTTTGTTATTTCCACAACGTTTCGGCCAATATATCCTTCGGCTTTCTTCAGGTGTTTGTCGAAATCGGGACCCTAGACGGAACTACCTCCTTTTTTGAATCCACGGTGGGGATCGCCTGTTTTGATTCCGTTAACCATAACTGGGTTCGAGAATTCCTTTTATTGTTACTCGCCTGCTGTCGGGACTGAACCTGAAACCTTCAGATGATTGCCTCCTTAGATTGTCTCTTTGGGAACCAACGACTATAACCGTTACGCTATGTGTCCTCTGCTGAACAGTTTAGAGGGAATTTTTGGGACGTATACACTTAATGTTCTTCCTTGACTAGGATTACTACTATTATGTATAATTTTTTACCTGTGCTCATATTCAGATTTCCTTTTTTTTTTTTTTCTTTTTTTTGTTCATTGTATTTCAAGGGAGGCAGATTCTGTTTTTAAAACATAAAAAACAAAGCCTTTATAAGATCTCAAATTGGTGGTTGAAATCAGGCCAGGGCTGCTGTATGAAGACATGGAAATTGGAATGAAATATTGAAATTGAAGAGCGTACAAAGGAGAGTAGTTCCCCTGTAGGGAGAGACTGGTTATATAATGGAAAAAAACTACTTTACTAAAAAGAATAATAAGAGGTGATCGAATTGAAACTTTCGAAATACCAAATGGTATTACATATTGACCTTTGGAAGGCCGTATTGATTTGTGGATTTCAAAACAGGATGTGCAGCTGTGTCTTAAGGTAAACAAAAACAGCGGAAATGCTACGTGAATTGCGTAGGAAGTGTGCGTAGGTGTCCGAAAAATATATAACGACGGAAGTTTTCAACCCCGATGAGAAAGCAGTCAGTCAGCAGAGTCGGCGGGAAGCAGTAAGCAAGTCGTTTGGTTTGAGAGGCAGCCCTGTATCAGTCTCCTGTGAAAGAAGCACGAAGAAGTAGGGCACTCTGAAGATGTGCCTCAACCAACTGTAAATCTGATGATCTCATATCCTAGCAGGTTCCCTCTTTTTCTCTGTCTCTGTCTCTCTCTCTCTCTCTCTCTCTCTCTCTCTCAACTATTTCGCCACGATTTCCTTATAAACAAGACAGGGTATGTTTTTATTGCATAAATATCACTCTCTTCCTTTCTGCCGATATATAACAATAAAATTTTTAATTATGGTATACATTTCTTTAAATATTTCTCCTCAGGCCGAAAATTTACAGCTCTGATTTCAAAAACTAAGTTCTAATTACCAATTAGATTTTTTGCTTAGAGAGTAATATTTTTCGGATAATTTTTTGAAATCATCGAATTCAATCTTATTTTTTAAAAACCCAAATGCTATTTATTATCAAACCAGATAATAAACAACAATTGGGTGTTTAAAAAATAAGATTAAATTCGATGATAATTATAAGAAAAAGAATTTAAGAAGGCATTTTTTGGAACAATCGGTGATGCGAGTAACAGGATAAAAACTTAATATTTAGATTTTGTGTATAATGCGCACCTATAACTTTTATGCTTAAAAATGTGAGTAAAAATGTGTTATACAAAAATTTAATTGTACGTGGTGCATTCAATAAGTTTCTAGACTTTTTTGTGCAGGCATTTAAAATTGTCGTAGACTCTTAAAAATTCAGTATCTTATTGCTATACATATTATGAGATGACTGACCAGTTTTTATGATTTCAGGTTCAAATGAACAGCTACAGCAGCAACTGGAATACACCCTACTAAAGCCTGATTGTCACAGCTGGTGAATTTCAAAAATCCAATCTGGACGTCAGGACACTTTAAAAGAAAGATATGCAATAAAAATCTGTTTTAAACTTGGAAAAAATGCAACAGAAAACTATGGAATGCTTCAGACTGCTTTTCGACCATCTTGCATGAATCGAGCATCAGTTTTTGAGTGGCATAAGAGATTCAAGGAAGGCACGGAGTCTGTGAGGGATGATGAGAGGTATGGGAGGAGTAAGGAAGTCAATACACCAGAGTTTATTGCCCAATGGGTTAGGGTTAGGGTTACTATGCTGAGGTTTTAAGGGAGTTCAGGAATAGATTCCAAGGGAAGAGGCCAGCACTCTTCAAATCGGGTCAGTGGCATTTCCAGCAGGACAATGCACCAGTCCACAACACCAACCTTGTCACAGACTATTTGACCAAGATAGGCATCAAGACAGTTCCTCAGCCTCCCTATATCAAGACCTTGCTCCCTGTGACTTTTGGTTATTCCCTAAGCCCACTGGCTGTCGTTATGAGACAATTGAGGAGATGAAAGAGGCTGTGACGAAGGTCATTGACACGCTCACACAAGAGGACTTCCCTGGGGCCTTGAAGAAGTTGTTGGAACGGTACAACAAGTGCATTGCAGCTGGAGGGGATTACTTCGAAGGGGACTCGAGTTTCATGTGTGTACTATTAAAAAAAAGTGCCCATACGAAAAAAAGTCTGGAAACTTTTTTAATGATCCTCGTAACTTTATATCATACATCTTCATTGATGCATCGGGATGGGTCATCAGTGATGTTTCCTTTGGATTCACTCGGGGTTTCGGGTCTTTCAACATCAGACCCCCTTGCCCAAATGACCCAGTTGGCATTGATCTTACTCCAACACCCATCCCGGCAGCTAAACTGCGTATCTTTCATACAAGACAAATGACCACAGAAATGGCTCTATCCATGGGTATAACTTTTAATTTTGCAACAGCCAATCAGAGAAGGCTCCTCCGATGACTTCTGAATCTTTCCTTTAAAATCGGGAGGCCACTTTGCTCTTGCTTTCCAGACGCGATGACGTCATTATCCGGCTATTTGTTCACTCCGGTATGTAGATTTTTTTGGGGGGGGGTCCCTTTTTTCTCTTTTCTTTTTTTTTCCTTTTTTTTTCCATTTAATAGTATCAGTTAAAATGGTAAAATCCCAAAGTTACGTTCTTCTTGTTCATTCTGACAAGATCTTGTCTTCTGGTCGAGATTAGCCGTTCTATTTTTACCGTAATTATTCGTGTATAACATGCACCCAAAATTTGAAATACGAAATCCTGAAAAAAAATAGTGGCTTGTAAATACAGTGTAACCCAGATATAAGAGACCCTGATATAAGAGAGATTTTCTCTGGTCCCAAATTAGAGCCTGTGTTATCTAAACAAAATTGACAAAACCCGGATATAAGAGACTTGTTATCCGGTCCCGACAACTCTCTTATATCCAGGTTACACTGTAATATACGCCGACCTTTTAGAATGTGTAATAGCAAATTTCTTCACCTCTTTATCCAGTTCGCAGAGACTAAAAATAGAAATTTATACAGCTCACTTATATTTTGAAACAAAAAAAAAACGCAGTATTTAGACCAAATAGACATGTTCACAGAAAAAATGCAAAAATAAGCTTATATTCGACAAAACAAAATTATAAACAAACACACATTCAAGTACCTATTTCTATGTCACGGCATAAAACAGAAGTGTTTGTTAGACATTTTACTTTGGATCATAGATATAAATTATATTCTGTCATACCATCCTGGATATATGGGGATTCACATAGCCGAATAAAAAGATGGTGTATTAGTTCTTGTGTATTATACGCACCCCAAAATTTAGGTGTAAAAATGTGTATAAAAGTGTGTTATACAAAAATAATAACAGTATTTCGAAATCCCAGATAATTTTGTCTTTCATTTCAGTACTTAATTTTCTATATAGTTATCAAGAATTCGATATGTGTATTGATATTGTATATGTTCTTTGAATAGATTTTTTTCTAAAAATAGATAAGGTCTTAAAAGGGGGAGATGCTCAAAGAGGAAAAATAAATTTAAAAAAAAACAACAGAACTGTAAGTGTAGGTTCTGAGGTAATCGAGAAGAAACGATTTTTCACATAATAAACTAGTGTAGCGAACTAGCACAAAAAGAGTAAAAGACTAGACGCGATTGAGTGGGCAAGGGGATTTACTGGGAATTATGCAAGAAACTGACATCTGAACATACTACCAAATGGTATATGCATAAACGAGAACCCATCTTGGAGAATGGTATATAAAATTCACTGGTATTTTGAGATACGACGGATCACCTAATCACGGCCAGACGACCAGACCTAGTGATATTTAACACACACACACACACACACATACATACATACAAAGGAGTATAATAATAATAATAATAATAATAATAATAATAATAATAATAATAATAATAATACAACCAGCACCCTACCAATTGGTACACCCACAAACCAAAATCTGTCCAAGAGAATGAAACATAAAATTCACTGGTATTTTGAGAGACAGACGGATCACCTAATCCCGGCCAGACGACCAAACCTAGTGATAATTTTTTAAAAAAAGAGAGAAACTGCTGTATAGTGGACTTTGCCATCACGGCGGACCGGTATGAAAATCAAAGAAAACGAATAGAGAGAAAAATACTTGGACCTTGCTGGAGAACTAAAAATATGATGAATCATGAAACTGACGGTGATAGCAATTATAATTGACGCTCTCGGAACGGTCCCTAAAGACTTGATAAGGGGGCTTAAAGACGTGGAGAAAGTGCGGAGACCATCTAGACTATAGCATTACTAAGATCGATCAGAATACTGAGAAGAGTCCTGGACACTTGAGGAGGATTGTTGTCACTCAAAAAATTGACACATATATATATATATATATATATATGGAAGAAAAAATATATACATATGATTTTAAAGTGAATAGTTTGTAGGTAACATTGTTTTTATATGAGTGATGAGAAATCATTTATTCACACACAGTTAAATGGTTTAAATCATATTCATTATAAAGCATTTTTTACACATATCAAGATGGTTTTAAGTATTTTTATCTAACACAAATAACTCTATTTAGCATTTGTTTGCATACAGAATTCTTATCTCATACAAACAGTTTTATTTGTAAAGAGTTAAATGGTTTCAAGTATTTCTATCGATTACAAATAATTTTATTTAGCATTAATCATTTGTATGCACCCAGTTAAATGGTTTCAAGTATTCCAATCAAATACTAATAAATCTATTTAGTATTAATCATTGGTTTGCACATAGTTAAATGGCTTCAAGTATTTCTATCTAACACTAATAATTCTATTTAACATTAATCATTTGTTTACACACTGTTAAATGGTTTCAAGTATTGCTATCTAACACTAATGACTCTATTTATCATTTATCATTTGTTTGCACACAGTTAAATGGTTTCAAGTATTCCTATCAAACACTAATAATTATATTTAGTATTAACCTTTTGTTTACCCACATTAAAATGGTTTCAAGTATTTCTCTCAACTATTGATAATTCTATCTAATATTAATCAATGAAGGTGTACTCCACATTCCCCAAAGTTCCCGGACAGTAGCATCACCGTTCAGACATCGTTTAGTGTCATAACAAAGTTTGTTAATTTTTTAGTAATATTAATAGTAGTTTTAGTAGAATTAACCGAGTTGTTTTTTGTGGTTACAGTGATGCCAAATGGTGGGAAGTTTGTTTGTTTTTTTTTTACAGTAATTATTGAGTTTTCACTCCAATAGTACCAGGTACCACTCATTCGAGATCAAATAACAAATACCCTTAGTACTCCTGCGTTCTAACGCTTAGTATTCTTGATTACTATACACATGAGGACCAGATATATTGTAATGTCTGGAACATGCATCAAGAGACATTGAACTCAGACGTTAACTGACATTTAAAAAAAACTATGTGAATTAATTAAGATAGTATCACGTCCTCATTAAATGGCAATCTTCTGAAATTGGTCGACCAGTTTATATGCCTCGCTATTGATAAGTCCTAACCGCCTTTCCTGCATGTTTTGCCAGATGCTAATTAAACGGCCGTACAGCTATTGTTTTGTAGGGTACTGCTTCCTGGATATGTTCAAAATAGCACTAAGCATTCTCATATCGTTTCAATCTAACTTTTTATCAAAGAGTGCAACTATACAATTATACAGAAAAAGGCACACTTAGAAGAATCTCTCTCTCTCTCTCTCTCTCTCTCTCTCTCTCTCTCTCTCTATCTATCTATCTATCTATCTATCTCTCTCTCTCTCTCTCTCTCTCTCTCTTAGCCATGATGGCTGAACTTGACAAAGTCCTATCTATGGGTCAAATAGAACTGTCTGACATTTAAACTGTATGGAGATAAATGACTTATGTTAAATGAAAGCGTTTGAAATAGAACTGTTTGATCATTTAACTGTGTGTAAACAAATGACTGATATTTAATTGAATTGTTAGTGATTCCTAGCAAAACTTGAAACCATTCATATATGTTGTATAGCCATGACCAACTATACAAACACATCTTCATGCAGAATCATAACAACGACACAATGAAGCCGTGCGACACAGTTCTTTAGAAAAATATACCTCTCACTTTATTTGAAAGGGTTGTGTGTGAGAGGGAGTTGGAGACTGAACAGAACTGCAACATATTGACCCCCACTCTATTGGCCATAACAGCGTTTCTTTCCCGTTCTCCTGGGCTGCTCAACCGGGGGCCTGAGGGCCCACACTGCTGGGTGCTGGCTTTCTCTGTCGCATCTTGTCTCCAACTGCAACTGCTCAACCGGAGGCCTGAGGGCCCACTCTACTGAGTGTTGGCTTTCTTTATTTAATCTTGTCTCCAACTGATTGCACTTCCTGTGCACTGAGTTATATAATAGTTCGACACCCACCTTCTTCTTGTGGGCGTCACAAATCGCACTCATTCAACCCGTCCACGGTCAAGGTTATATTCTGATATTCCTCGACAGGATGCACCTGTTATTTACACAGGTGCATTTCCTATTTTGACAGCCCGGCCGGGTCGGAGGTCAATATACAACATCTGTATGAAAACCGTTGGGTATCACCTACCTTTTCGACACAATGAGCTAGTACATCGACCTTATATAGCAGTAGCAACTAATAACAGAGACTAGAAGCCGAAGAGCTGCTCCTTATAACGGAAGCCAATACTATTGTTGGACTATATCCTTATTCTTATTCAGTAATCCTATGTTCTTGTTTAATAACAGTCTCTCTATTGTAAATACTTTTTCCTGTGAATATAACTCTATTTCCTCACATATCGTGGTTTGTCGTTTTATTACTACTGTTACATAGCCATACATGAATATGTGAAACGTACATAGAATGTTCATAACATATATACATAGAACATAGGAATCCCGAAACACGAAAAACACGTAACGACTTCTTGGTTCAGGTAAGAAACCTTTTATTACCTTTGAGTTAAAGGTTTCCACATAAGGAAGAGAGATGCACAAACTTTCTATGCTGGTTTTTCCATCTGCACCCCCCCAACACGTGTGGCGCCCGTAGCGCGCAAATTCGTCTGGCCCCAGCGAGCCCCGAAAGCCGACCCTTCCCGTTCGGAGTCTAGTTCTCTACTAACTGACTTTCTTCAAAATTCCCCAAATCCTCCGCGAACGCTTCCGGTGCATGACGTCATTCACATCCCCAAGTCACAATTTTCTCTCGGGGATTTTTATTTTGACATTTGTGAACGACACATCCTCCCCGCGCGCGGGTTAACACCTGCGCTCAAGTTTGCACCTAACTAACCCATGTGCTGAGCCGAAAGGTTCTCAGCCTAACTAATCCCAAAGGCAAGATATATAACCAGAACTCAACAAAAACAAATGAGTAATGATTAGTGTTGAATAGCAATACTTGTAACCGCTTCACTATGTACAAACAGATGATTAATATTTTTAAAAAATTATAAGGGTTAAATACGAGGCGCATACGATAAGTATATATACGTATATATATATATATATATATATATATATATATATATATATATATACGAGGATCATTAAATAAGTTTCCAGACTTTTTCGTATGGGCACTTTTATTGATAGTACACACATGAAACTCTAGTCCCATTCGAAGTAATCTCCTCCGGCTGCAATGCATTTGTTGTACCGTTCCAACAACTTCTTCAAGGCCCCATGGAAGTCCTCTTGTGTGAGTGTGTCAATGACCTTCGTCACAGCCTCTTTCATCTCCTCAATTGTCTCATAACGACAGCCTCTGTGCTTAGGGAATAGCCAAAAGTCACAAGGAGCAAGGTCTGGACAATAGGGAGGCTGAAGCATTCAATACGTTTCTGTGGCATTATTTTTCCAAGTTTAAAACAGAATTTTATTGCATATCGTTCTTCTAACGTGTCCTCACGTCCAGATTACATTTTTGAAATTCACCAGCTGTGACAATCAGGCTTTAGTAGGGTGTATTCCAATTGCTGCTGTAGCTGTTCATTTGAACCTAAAATCATAAAAATTGGTCTATTATCTCATAAGAAGTATAGCAATAACATAGTGAATTTTCCAGTGTCTATGACAATTTTAAATGCCCATACGAAAAAAGTCTGGAAACTTATCGTATCCACCGCATAGCAATAATTGAAACCATTTAGCTGGGTTAAAACAATACCAATTCTAGTGTACTAACAACTTATTTCTAACACATTTAAAAAGGAAAATACCTACAAACTATGCGTGAAAACAAATGACAAAGGGTAAATTCTGTCAGTTATATAGCAACACTTGAAATCATTTAACTATGCAAAAGAAAATGAGCACAGGCTTGTTTAAAAATGTTATCAATAAAATGCGTTTATAAATCATTTATATTTAAATTCTGTCAGTTATATATCAACACTTGAAACCATTTAAGTATGCAAAAAAAAATGAGCACAGGCTTGTTTAAAAATGTTATCAATAAAATGCGTTTATAAATCATTTATATTTAACATATATATGTATAAAGAGGATTTGGCATTAAATAACCTACAATAGTCGATATGCCATAAAACCCAACCCAACCAAATCATATATATTTAATATATATGTAGAAAGAGGGTCTGGCATTAAATAACCCACAATGGTTGATATGCCATAAAACCCAACCTAATCAAATCATATATATTTAATATATATGTATAAAGAGGATTTGGCATTAAATAACCTACAATGGTTGATATGCCATAAAACCAATCCAAACCAAATCCTATATATTTAATATATACGTATAAAAAGGATTTGGCATTAAATAACCTACAATAGTTGATATGCCACAAAACCAACCAAACCAAATCATATATATTTGATATATATCTATAAAGAGGATTTGGCATCAAATAACCTATAATGGTTGATATGCCATAAAACCAATCCAAACAAAATCCTATATATTTAGTATATGTATAACGAGGATTTGGCATTAAATAACCTACAATGGTTGAAATGCCATAAAAGCCAACCAAACCAAATCATATATATTTAATATATATGTATAAAGAGGATTTGGCATTAAATAACCTCTAATGTTTGATATGCCATAAAACCAATTCAAACCAAATCCTATATATTTAATATATGTATAAACAGGATTTGGCATTAAATAACTTACAATGGTTGATATGCTTTAAAACCAACCCAACCAAACCTTACTTAACCAGCAGTTCCCAACATGTCTTGCTTGTCTTGAAAGGTTAGGGAGATGAGAGAGAAGGCGTACATTGCTATCGACAGGTTGTTGATTAAGTGAAAATGAGATTTCTTCCAAGCTGTGGCAATGTCAGTACTATAGTATGAATGCACCACCTGAACGCTAATGAAATACATGAAGAAAAAGCTAGAAGGAAGCTATACAAGAATGCTATATGATGTTTTGAAACAGCACCTCACGAAACGGCAGCTGTAAAGCCACTTACCTTTCATCTCACAAACTATCTAAGTCAGATAAACAAGATATACTGGGTACTGCTGACGAAGCTGAGACAAACTGCTGTGGACACTTGCCCAGGCATATGCCAGTGTTAGCTGACAACCAACGACTTACATATATCAGTTCTATTCGGACACTGGATGCTGTCTAGAGCAATGCTTCTTAAACTTTTGGAAGTTGCAGAATGGTTGAGGTTTTTGGAGCGATGATTAAATTTCAAATAATTTCATACGTACGGGATTAACGTCCGGATGGAAAGATTAAAACTTGATACCCGTTCAGTTATGGAAGGGATTTGCCTGTAAAGGTCTGATTGATCTGTCAAATAGATCTGCCAGAAAATTATCAGAATTATCAGATTTATGATGCCATATAACTGTGCCAATTTTTTTGATTAGGGGTAGTTATAAAAGACATACAAGAATAAATAATTAAGGAAACTTAAAAGCAAGCAAATTCTGTGGTGCCTTCAACAGGTTTCCAGACTTTTTTGTACAGGCATTTAAAATTGTCGTAGACACTTGAGAATTCGTTATGTTATTGCTATACTTCTTATGAGATGACTTACCAATTTTTATGATTTCAGTTTCAAATCAACAGCTACAGCAGCAATTGGAATACACTCTACTAAAGCCTGATTGTCACAACTGGTGAATTTCAAAAATGCAATCTGGACGTGAGGACACGTTAGAAGAACGATATCCAATAAAATTCTGTTTTAAACTTGGAAAAATAATGCCACAAAAACGTATTGAATGCTTCAGACTGCTTTTCGACCATCTTGCATGAATCGAGCATCAGTTTTTGAGTGGCATAAGAGATTCAAGGAAGGCGCGGAATCTGTGAGGGATGATGAGAGGTATGGGAGGAGTAAGGAAGTCAATACACCAGAGTTGATTGGCGAAAGGCTTAGGGTTAGAGTTACTATGTTGAGGTTTTAAGGGAGTTCAGGAGGAATATGTCAGTACTCTTCAAATCGGCTCAGTGGCATTCCACCAGGACAATACACCAGTCCACAACTCCATCGTTGTCACAGACTATTTGACCAAGATGGGCTTCAAGACAGTTCCTCACACTCCTTATAGTCGAGACCTTGCTCCCTGTGACTTTTGGTAATTCCCTAAGCTCAGAGGCCGTCGTTATGACACAATTGAGGAGATGAAAGAGGCTGTGACGAAGTTCATTGACATGCTAACACAAGAGGACTTCCATGGGGCGTTCCAGAAGTTGTTAGAACGGTACAACAAGTGCATTGCAGCTGGAGGAGATAACTTCGAAGGGGACTAGAGTTTCATATGTGTACTATCTATAAAAGTGCCCATACGAAAAAAAGTCTGGACACTTATTTAATGATCCTCGTAATACTGAAAGTTGATTGTAGAGCAAAAATTGATAAAAATCCAAGTTTCATCTCGTTTTCTTCAATTTTGGGGTGGGTTGCAACTGATGTAAATGAGGGTGAAAGAAAACGTAGTTTGTCCCCTGAAAAAATTGGGAGCCAGAAAAGTCAAGACCCAGAAAAGTCATGAGCCAGAAAAACGTGACTCAGAAAAATTATGGCTCAGAAAAAATTGTCACCTAGAAAAATTGTGACCAAGAAAAAAATATGTCCAAGAAAAAAAATTGTGACCCAGAAAAAATAAGTCCGAGAAAGAAAAAACGTGACCCAGAAAAAATATAGCCCACAAAAAAAAAATAGTGACCTAGAAAAGTTGTGACCTAGGAAAATTGTGACCCACAAAATCGTGACCCAGAGAAATCGTGAACCAAAAAATTGTGACACAGAAAAACAGTCACCCAGAAAAATCATGACCCAGAAAAGTTATGACCAAGAAAAAAACATGACCCAAAAAAGTCATGACCAAGAAAAAATCGTGACCCAGAAAGATCATGACCCAGAAAAATCATGACCCAGAAAAATCACGACCCAGAAAAAAACATGTTTTCCAGTAATCTTTATCAATGGGGCTTAGAATAAGTCGTCTTCATCAGTCAACAAGAGGTGACCTAGATATGAGACAAAAATGCAACTGATGGTGAGGCTCCAATTCTGATACTCCAAAGAAATATGAAGTCATGCCTTTGTTGACATTACTTCCAGATCCACTTTAACTAAGAGTGGTTGTTCCTGTTAGCGTCCCCTCTATGGATCAAACAGACTTGTCCTGGATAATGAAGTGTTCTTATATTTGATATGATTGTGACGGATTTATTATTGGAAGTCATAACTGCTATACTGACTTCGATAAAAAATACAATACAAAAAGAAATTTTAAAAAATCATTAAGCAAAAACAATGTTCTTTCACGATATTTGCAAAAACTGTAAACAGTATCTATCTATCTATTCGTTATCCATCAATCTTTACCCAAGAATTCTATCTATCTATCTATCTATCTATCACAATCATTTCATTAGCTATCTATGATTGTAAACAGTTTATATCTACCTATGTTCATTATCTATCACAGGGCGTTCATTATATATATATATATATATATATATATATATATATATATATATATATGTGTGTGTGTGTGTGTGTGTGTGTGTGTGTGTGTGTGTGTGTGTGTGTTTCTCTGGGTGTCATTATCTCTCTATCAAACACTCTTTCTAGCTCGCGAGCTAGCTCACTCAGGGTGTTCATTATCTATATATCTATCTTTTTATCTATCAATCAATCATATCAGGGTTTTAATTATCTATCAATCTCAGGGTGTTCATTAGCTATCTATCTATCTATCTATCTCAGGGTGTTCATTATCTATCCATCAGACTGAATATGTTCATTATTTATCTATCGATCTCTCTATCGATCTATCTACTTATTTAAGTCTGTTCATTATCTATCAATCTCAAGGTGTTCATAATCAATCAATTAATTTATCTCCATCTATTCCTTATCTATCTATCAATCGATCTATCTTTCTCAGTCTGTTCATTATCTATATATATATATATATATGTGTGTGTGTGTGTGTGTGTGTGTGTGTGTTATATAGTATTATTCGGTCCAGTTAAACCAGAGTTGGGAGTAATTCCTTCAGGACAAGAAAATCATTCAGGAGCTGAACATTTAAATTTTCCTGGTGGAGAGCTAAATGTAATTTTTTACAGAGCAATATTTCTTTAAAGAAAAAAACAAAGACCGGTTAATTTAGGATTATAAATTTATTTCCAGCCTGTTTTTCAGTTTCTGGTGCGAACCAAAAACACGAAGAAAAATATAACAGGGCTTCTTCAGATCCAATGGATAAATAAAACAGAATAGACACGTGGAGGTGGAGGGAGGAAGAGATTTAAGGAGTTACCTCCTCGTTTTATTGAATTTCCGTTTTTTCATTTACCTATTTATTTTATTTTCAAAATTCTTCCGTCAGTTATAATTACGGTAATTTAACTTTTTTTTAATTTGTTTAATTTATTTTCTTTTCAGTCTGTTCGTATCTGTAATCCATCTCAATCTGTTCATTATCAATTGATGCTTATATCTATCTTTCCATCCACCGATTTATCTGTGTATCTATCTCAGTCACTTCATATCTATCCTTCGAAACTCGAACTATGCCGACCTGCGTCGCCAACAAGTCAGGTATAGAATTTAATTATCCACTGTTCGGTTATCCGTTGCTGTTGTTCATGATCGCGCCGGCGGCACATTTCATGAACACCATGTACATCAAAAGTCGAACAGCATCCCCCGTAGTTGACTACAGTTCTGCAGAAGGAATGTCTCTTTGAACCTCCGTTTTCGGCCAGCCTCTTAGGATCCAACGATATATATATATATATATATATAGGTATCATACAATAACTGATGTTTGTACAACAGCATTGCTTCCAACAAAACCTTCATTAGATGCTGACTCTAGGTTCAGGCATAATTTCGGGGCCGAAACATCATTACCACTTGCCCAGAGCACCGCAGCACTATTTCACGACACCACCAGACTTTGTCAGATTGTTGCCATATTCACTCTGATGCAGTTAGAGCTTTATCTGGGATCTTTTCCATGTATTTCCTCTTGACTGATAGAGGAAATCCAAGATTAGTCAAGAATGCAGAGGCTGAGTTGGTAATGAAACCTCAGCATCTGACATCGATAGGAAATACATTCGTTATCCAGCCATTTCTGACACATTGTTCTCACAGATCATCATATTTTTCCAACTTACGCTATTGTGTCCAGTCGAAATTTTCTTCAAAAGTGACCGTTAACTCAATAACGAAAACTTTTTTGCTTTAACGGACCGAATGACAATATCTGGACGCTTTGTCGTTAACGCTATTTCAGATATATATATATATATATATATATATACGAGGTGCATACGATAGGTTTCCAGACTTTTTTCGTATGGGCACTTTTATTGATAGTACACACATGAAACTCTAGTCCCCTTTGAAGGAATCTCCTCCGGCTGCAATGCACTTGTTGTACCGTTCCATCAACTTCTGGAACGCCCCATGGAAATCCTCTAGTGTGAGCGTATCAATGACCTTCGTCACAGCCTCTTTCATCTCCTCAATTGTCTCATAACGACAGCCTCTGAGCTTAGGGAATAACCAAAAGTCACAGGGAGTAAAGCCTGGACTATAGGGACGGTAAGGAACTGTCTTGATGCCCATCTTGGTCAAATAGTCTGTGACAACGAGGGAGTTGTGGACTGGTGCATTGTCCTGCTAGAAATGCCACTGACCCAATTTGAAGAGTGCTGGCCTCTTCCCAAGGAATCTCTTCCTGAACTCCCTTAAAACCTCAACATAGTAACCCTAATCCTAACCCTTTGGCCTATCAACTCTCGTCTATTGACTTCCTTACTCCTCCCAAACCTCTTATCAGCCCTCACAGACTCCCTGCCTTCCTTAAATCTCTTATGCCACTCAAAAAATGATGCTTGATTCATGCAAGATGGTCGAAAAGCATTCTGAAGCATTTCATACGTTTCTGTGGCATTTTTTCCAAGTTTAAAACAGAATTTAATTGCATATCGTTCTTCTAAAGTGCCCTAACATCCAGATTACTTTTTTGAAATTCACCAGCTGTGACAATCAGGCTTTTGTAGGGTGTGTTCCAATTGCAGCTGTAGCTGTTCATTTGAACATGAAATCATCAAAATTGGTCAGTCATCTCATAAGAAGTATAGCAATAACATACTGAATTTTCAAGAGTCTACGACAATTTTAAATGACCGTACGGAAAAGTCTGGAAACTTATCGTATGCACCTCGTATATATATATATATATATATATATATATAATGCAATTAGAAGAAAACTCAAACCAGTTTAAATTGTCATTATAAATTTATTTCGGCGAGGAATATCATTATATTCTTCGTCTCATCAGAGGACTTTTAATTTGAGATTGAAAAACAACAAATATGGATTACAGTCTATATATATATATATATATGCAATAGGAACAAAAAAAAAGAAAAAGAACCTATATAGATTTAAACGCTCAGGCAAAAATAAAGGGGGTTAAAACAATAAAGTATTAGAAAAATTAAGAAACAAGGAAAAGGGTGCTACTGTAAATTAACCCGGAGGGGATGATGGCCCCATTAACTGAGGGATTTAACGTATGTAAAATAAATATATGAAAATAATCGTTTAGTTTACCAGCTACATTATTCATAAAATTCCACCTGCTACAAAAAATCTAACATACGTTCAAATTCGGATGGGTTGATCTACAGGATCACCCTTTTTCTGGTTTCTTAATTTTTCTTATACTTTATTGTTTAGACCCCAATTTATTTTCGCCGGAGAATTTAATTTTTTATTTTTCATACATAAAGGGACTGTAATCCATATTTGTTGTTTTTTAACCTCAAATTAAACGTGTGAAGTTATCTGATGAGACGAAGAATATACTGATATTCTTCATCAAAATAAATTTATCATATTTACCCAACCCCTCCGCTCGAGCAGAATATGACACAAGGTCAATTTTTTAAGCGGAGTTTAACAGGTTTGAATTCAGAGTTTTCCTTCTCCTAGACTAGTTGCCTTACCAAGGCTGGAGAACCTAATCTGCCCTACTATTTACCCATAGCTAGAGGGAGAATAATCGGATTCATACCTTTCCCAAGGGTATTAGTGCTTTGTGAAATGCAATCAGCTTCGTCCAGGATTTGAACTCGTGTCGCCGTGTCCATTTCTTACGACGATAACCATTACACCACGGTCACCGAAAAAAATTTATAATGACAATTTAACCAGGTTTGAGTTTTCTTCTAATTGTATTTTATACTCTATGTAAGTGCGATTTTATTATATAAACCCGGATAGAGAATGTATAACAAGAACCATATATCAAGGACTCTATAGATTTATAAAAAAAATTCTCATATATTCTATACGCGAATAATCTACACCCATTGTCTTCGGACGCTGCAAGATATCACACACACACACACACACACACACACATATATATATATATATATATATATATATGCTCCTCTACCCCTGTTGGGTTGAGCTCTCTAGCGAAGGAAGTAAATGGTTGCTGCTAGCGTAAAGCAAGGCTCTTCAAATTAATTGAGCTCTCGGTAGCCGTTAAGCGGATATATGTAAAAAAAAATGTGATATATAAGCGTTTAAATTTCCTTCACTTGCACTGGTTTCCTCGTGGCTAAGGGGTAGAATCTTGCATTGGCGTTTTAGTCAACCAGTTTTCGATGCCAGCTTCGGGAATCTAGCCCGTCTAGCCACACTGAAGAGTTCTGATAGAACGAAACAGTCTGTCTGTGGATGACAATGGTGTAATGGTTATCGTCGTAGGAAATGGACATGGTGACACGAGTTCAAATCCTGGACGAGACTGATTGCATTTCACATAGCACTAATACCCTTGGGAAAGGTATGAATCCAATTATTCTCCCTCCGGCTTTGGGTAAATAGTAGGGCAGACTAGGTTCTTCTGCCTTTGTGAGGCAACTAGTCTAGGAGAAAGAAAACTCTGAAATCAAACCTGTTAAACTCCGCTTCAAAAAATTGACCTTGTGTCGTATCCTGCCCGAGCGGAGGGGTTGGGTAAATATGATATATATATATATATGTATTTTTTACATAGAATTACAACCCTTAAAGCTTATCTCAGTTTGTTCATATCCATGGGTCTATTTGACCGATTCACAAACCTCAGCAGCAATATCTCATCTACTGAAAGCGATGGAAGCCATAACAGTTAAACTGATTCCAAGCGTTCTTGATTAGCTATTGACAGGTTATAGATCCTATAAAAACTTGATCACAACGATAAAATAAATGGGAATTCCTTCCAGACTGAGGCTATGTTGGTACTACTGTATAGAGGCACCACTTGGACTCAAACGAATCTCTTGGAAAAAGTTAAATGAAAACTACCCAAGAATGCCACGAGATGCTTTGAATATTTTGAAGCAGCACCCCCATAAAATGGTAGCAGTACTGCCACTTACCTCCCATCTCACTAACCATCCAAGTAAGACGAACGAGACATGCTGGACACTGTGTTGTATATTGACCTACGACCCGGCCGGGCTGTCAAAATAGGAAATGCACCTGTGTAAATAAAACGTGCATCCGCTCGAGGAATATTAGAATATAACCTTGACCGTGGACGGGTTGAATGAGTGCGATTTGTGACGTCCACAAGAAGAAGGTGGACGTTGAACTAGTATATAACTCAGTGCACAGGAAATTCAAGCAGTTGGAGATCAGACGAGTTGGAGAGAAGATGCTGGATTGAGGAACATGTCCCAGAGAGGCTGGGCCCCTAGGCCTCCGGTTGAGCAGCCCAGAAAAACGGAAAGAAATGAGGTTATAGCCAATAGAGTGGAGGTCAATATGTTGCAGTTCTGTTCAGTCTCCAACTCCCTCTCACACACAACCCTTTCAATAAAGTGAGAGGTATATTTTTCTAAAAGACTGTGTCGCTCGTCTTTATTGTGTCGTCGTTATGATTTTGTATGCATATGTGTTTGTATAGTTGGACATGGCTATACAACAACTGCATGTGATGTAAGGGCGAACACATAAGCGATTTTCTCTTACGGAATCATATACACATGGATACACGAAAGTTGGTCGACCAGCAAGAAATTATATACAACAGCTCTGTGTGAACACATGACACAGTCTTGGTGACCTGTCGGGAATTATGGAGGATAGGAACGAATAACGATGATCTATGAGATTATATATACGTGTGTATATCTACATACATGTGTATTCATATCTGCATTGCAATCTCAGCCTGTTTCATTCTCTTTTCAAACTATCTACATATATATATATAATCATCATCATCATCATGTCGTGCCGCTTGAACGGATATCCTCCACTTCTCCCAATCGGCAGGTCTTCAAAGCTACATCCCGTATCCTCACAGAGCTGCTGTATGTATGTTCGAGCTGGTCGTCCTGCTTTTGCCCGGCCATATGTGGGGGTCCATAGGAGTACATCACTTATGAGCTCTTCTCTGCTTCTCCAGCAGTGTCCTGCGTGTCTGGTTCGTCTAACTTGGATAGTTTTCGTGATGGGAGGCAGATGGCCGTATAGTTGGTGCTTTGTGGGGTATTGCCCCCAGGACTTGTTCAATATTGATCGCAACATTAATTCCCATACATACACTCATTTCAAGGAATACATTTTCGAGATATCCACCGAATCGAAAAATATTAGCTAACTAGCGAACCAGCTATCTAATATTTTTAATACATAGATAGATAGAAAGATAGACAGATAGATAGTTATTTAAAAATATTTTTCAATTCGACGGATATCTAGAAAATTTGTTCGTTAAAATGAGATTGGTCTAATGAGTAGAGTGTTCGCCAATGGTCCGGGAGACCGAGGTTCAATCCTAGGTTAAATCATACCAAAGACTCAAAAAGTGATACTTGACTCCGCCTTGCTTAATACACAGCATTATAAGGTAAGGATCAAGGGTGAAGTGGAGCAATCCAGGGAATGGAGTAGCACCTTCCCTACACTTCGGTGAAGTAACTATTGAAAAGGGAGCCTTAGGGTCACCCTCGACTAAGGTCGCCGAATTTACTTACTTACTATGTATGAGAGGTGCATGAGATAGATAGATATGAACATAGATAGATAGATAGATACGAACAGGCTGAGATAGATAGATAGATAGATAGATAGATAGATAGATAGATAGATAGATAGATACGAACAGGCTGAAATAGATAGATAGATAGATAGATAGATACGAACAGGCTGAGACAGATAGATAGATAGATAGATAGATAAATAGATATTTTTGAACGTAATCATATTTATAGAGAGACAGGTAGATGGACATTATATATATATATATATGTTTCATCAGAGTTTGTTTGCATGTGTAAGGTGTGTTTGTATTTTTTTTTTTTTTAATGATGGCCTATGAAGGGTCCGAAAGCGCTCGGGACAATTTTGGGAAATTCATCTTCCAATTCCAACCTGAAACTAAGACTCTCATCAGAAAACTCGAAGGGATCTTAAATAAATTATACAGACAAAATTTCTCTTTATTATTTAATGAAACATGCTTAAATGAACGACTGGTACCTAACGACACACACACACACACACACACACACACACACACACACATATATATATATATATATATATAACCAGCTGAAAATCAAGACTGTCCAGGCCTCAGCAGTACAGATATCAAGTAGAATACTGAGAAGAGTTCTGGAAAACCGACAAAACCTGTTGTCACTTAGACTTCTGTGTGAAACTTGTTAAAAAAGATTGGAATTATCAGAAGAACCATAAAGTCTTGAAGAGGCTAAAATCCAAAGAGGAATCTTCCAGAGAATCTACTTTTCGCCATTATTATTTGTTATAGCAATCATCATCATCATCATCATCACGTCATGCCGATGACCCTCTATCGTCCATCGCTCCCGAGATGTCCTCCAGGCCACATCCCGTATCAGCACAGATCTGCTGTCAATAGGTTCTTGCTGGTCATCCTGACTTCTCCCGCATGTCTAGTTGTCAAATTCGGATGGTTTTCCTGATGGGTGGTAGGTGGCCGTACAGCGGCTGTTTTGTGGGTTGTTACAGTGTTCTTGTGTAATTGCCGTAAAGCTTTTTCTTCATATGCTGAGTCAGCGTCCACGTGGTGCATCCATATAGCAGTATCGACACAACCATTGCTTGAAAAAAACTGCATTTTAATTCATCGTGCAGGTCTGACTTCGACATGACCGATAGCTGTCCATGCCTTTGCTTGTCACATGTAGATGTCATTTTCGGTTGATGAGACGCTGCTTCCTAGGTAGGTGAACTTGTCTACTAGTTTCAAGGCCCACTCTTTGATTAAAGCACACGTATTCCGTCTTGTCTGCGGTGTCATAGAGACCTATGCTTGCAGCTACTCTTTCCAGACTATGTAGCAGGGATTCGGCCTGGGAGGGTGTATTTGCCAGAAGCGCTATTTCAGCGGCGTAGTCAGCGTCCGTAATAGTTTATGCGGGGTATCTTCTGCTTCTTAACTCGCTTTAGCAATAGTGCCTCTAAATTATATAAAAAGAAAATGCTCCCGAGTCTACAAATTTACAAAGTCACAGGAAAAGATTAATTGTTATAGAATTAAGGTAGTGATTAATTATATTAATCATTTTTCGTTAATTATATTTTATTATTTAGTTTGATAAGGATTTGAACAACACGGTGTCTCTTGGTCCAGGTGTCGTTGTCAGACGGAGCACTCACACGCCCGTGCGGAGAGGATATGACAAACATCATCTGTCATAATAAACATCCAGACAGGAAATGAGGCTGGATGCACAGTTGAAGTGAATCGAGTGGGCAGATGACATCATGCCAGAAAGAAATGGCCGGAGAATTTTTAGGATTTTGAAGACAGGAGTTGAGGTTCGACCGTCGGTGCGGGCGGTTGAGTTTTTCGGATCTGATGAGATCAGATCAGTTTAGGTCTCGACCGGCAGAGATAATTTGAAATCTTAGACACTACAAGATGTGCCACGCAAGGGTAGGGGGTAGCATAGTATGGTTAGCATCGTCCTTTATGAATTGTGTCTCTTTCCTCGTGTCGGTAAAGGCTGAAGGCAGAAAGAAATAAATTTGTTTGTATCAGAAACATCAGAGTCCACCTGTATTATTATTATTGTTATTATTGATATCATCCTGGATATACTACGTAATCACCTCATTTATACGGATAATATCAAGATATTTACCAAAAAGTAAAAATAATTTACAGCCAAGATACAGAAATGGAATTTTGGAGGAATAAATGAAGAATTCCACACTCCTCCAGATTTCCTGAACAGGAGCTTCACCATCAGATGCAGCTTAGTGTTCTATCCAGGACACTACCATTTTTGGTGGGAGGGGAGGCTCTTACCTGCCTGTTGGTGACACACTGCCTATTCTAAGACCCACAAATAGGATCGAAAAAAAAAAAACTCTGCAGGAAAACTGACCTTTTGTCGCATCCTGCCTTTGGTGGAGGGGTTGGGTAAATAAATGCATACTGATATAGACATGCGTGCACCTATATGCATATGCACCATTGCAACTAGATTGGAGCACCAAGATGCAAAAGAGCAAGATGAGATAAGACCAAATGGCATGTCAAGCTTTCTGGGTTATTTAATGCGAAAGCTATTACACTACTGTACAAAGTACATAATAATCCATAGCTGTAGGGATAAAGGGTTTCATGCCTATCCAAAGGGTATTTTTCTAAAAGTGGACTTAATAAAGCAACTGGAATTTGAACTCGCTTCCTACGATTCCGTAGTCCACGTTAGCCACGATTCCACGGAGACTCCCAAAGAAAGAAAGACAATATAGAGGCAAAAAGTAGAAAAAGAAAGAATATTTGGTTTCTTTGTTTTATGGCATGTCAACCTTTTTGGGCTATCTAATTCCAAAGCCATCCTTGTAGAAGATCATGACCGACTGCATCTCAGCAGGGTGGTAATACCACCTCCACCAAAAAGTGTCCGGGATATGACACTAAACAATTTGATGGTGAGGCTTCAGTACTGTTGGAGCTTTGGGGAACGCGGAGTACCCTTTCATTGCCATCGCACCTTGGTCCAGTTTGGTCGGAGTGGTAACACGTGATTGGGTCCTATCTATGGGTCAAATAGAATTGTTTGACATTTAAACTGTGTCCTTATGCTAAACTGAATTGTTTGAAATAGAACTGTCTTTACATCAAAAAGGGTGTAAACAATAAATTGTATTTATACTAAACTGAAGTGTTAGAAATAGAACTGTTTTCACACTTAAAAATGACTGATGGCTCAGTCCGCGGGAGCTGTAGAATACACTGACTGTATCTTTGCAATGGGGTAAGATCCCTCCCCAAAAGAATGTCTGGGATATGACACGAAACAATTTAATAGTGAGGCTTCAGTAATGCTGGAGCATTGGGGAACGCGGAGTACCCTTTCACTGCCATCGTACCCAGACCCAGTATGGTCGGAGTGATATCACCTGATAGGGTCCAATCTATGGGTCAAATAGAATTGTTTGACTTTTAATCTGTGTACTTATGCTAAACTGAATTGTTTGAAATAGAACTGTTTTTACATTTAATAGTACGTAAACAATAAGTTGTACTTATGCTAAATTGAAGTGTTAGAAATAGAACTGATTGATTATTTTACTGTGTGTAAACAGATGACTAATGTTTAATTGAATTGTGAGTGATGCATAGCAAAACTTGAAAACATAGAACTATGTGCAAAAAAATAATTAATAGTAAATAGAATTATTCGTATTAGATATAAATTAGTGAAACCATTTAATTGTGCAAAAAAAAGCTCAGGCTCGTTTAAAATGTTATCTACAAAGTGGGTTTGGAAATCATATACTTATTACATATGTATAAAGAGGATTTGGCATTAAATAACCTACAATGGTTGATATGCCATAAAACCCAACCATACCAAATCACATATATTTGATATATATGTATAAAGATGATTTGGCATTAAATAACCTACAATGGTTGATATGCCATAAAACCCAACCAAACCAAATCACATATATTTGATATATATGTATAAAGAGAATTTGGCATTAAATAACCTACAATGGTTGATATGCCATAAAACCCAACCAAACCAAATCACATATATTTGATATATATGTATAAAGAGGATTTGGCATTAAATAACCAACAATGGTTGATATGCCATAAAACCCAACCCAGGTGAAACAGTTTATTTATATTTTTTCAACAAGATGGAACCATCTCCACATTAAATTATAAACCTTAAAAATTGGTAGACTATTTCACATATATCGGTAGCAATATCTCATCAGGTCAACAATCGTATTGGAAAAGCATGGACTGCTATCGACCGACTTTTTATTCTATAAATAAGAATTCTTCCTATCTGTAAATCTATAAATAGGAATGCTTCCTATCTGTAAATTTTATAAATCGGAATTCTTCCCATCTGTAGTCATGTCAGTACTATTGTAGGGCAGCACCACCTGGACTTTAACATAGCGCTTGGATAAAAATGGGAGCTATACAAATATGCTGCGTGTTGTTTTCAACAAATCCTAGAAGCAGCACCATACACAGTCACAGCTGTACGGCCACCTACCACTCATCTCACAAACCATCCAAGAAAAACGAACAAGAAATGCTCGGCAATGCTGTAGAAACAGGGACGAACTCATGAGCGAAGTTGGACTACCACTCATGGACACACTAGTATTGGCTAACTAGCACAGTCCTATATTCATCAGCTTTGTGCGAACACCACTAAGAGCGATTGACGGATGACGAGAAAGAGAGGGAAGGCGAGTCCAGAGAAACCCATACTAGCAGTACACTTTGATGATATATATATATATATATATATACACGAGGGGCATCCGATAAGTTTCCAGACTTTTTTCGTATGGGCATTAAAAATTGTCGTAGACTCTTGAAAATTCACTATGTTATTGCTATACTTTTGTGAGATGACTGACCATATTTTATGATTTCATGTTCAAATGAACAGCTACAGCAGCAATTGGAATACACCCTACAAATCCTGATTGTTACAGCTGGGGAATTTCAAAAATGTAATATGGACGTCAGACACATTACAAGAACGATATGCAATAAAATTCTGTTTTAAACTTGGAAAACTGCCACAGAAACGTATGGAATGCTTCAGACTGCTTTTGGACCATCATGCATGAATCGAGCATCAGTTTTTGAGTGGCATAAGAGATTCAAGGAAGGCTGGCAGTCTGTGAGGGATGATGAGAGGTATGGGAGGAGTAAGGAAATCAATACACCAGAGTTGATTGGCCAAATGGTTAGGGTTAGAGTTACTATGTTGAGGTTTTAAGGGAGTTCAGAAAGAGATTCCGTCGGAAGAGGCCAGCACTCTTCAAATCGGCTCAGTGGCATTCCACCAGGACAATGCACCAGTCCACAAATCCATAGTTGTCACAGACTATTTGACCAAGATGAGCATCAAGACTGTTCCTTACCGTCCCTATAGTCCAGACCTTACTCCCTGTGACTCTCGGTTATTCCCTAAGCTCTGAGGCTGTCGTTATGAGACAATTGAGATGAAAGAGGCTCTGACGAAGGTCATTGATACGCTCACACTAAGAGACATTGACACGTTCACACAAGAGGACTTCGATGGGGCGTTCCAGAAGTTGTTGGAACGGTACAACAAGTGCATTGCAGCCGGAGAAGATTACTTCGAATGGGACTAGAGTTTCATGTGTGTACTATCAATAAAAGTGCCCATACGAAAAAGTCTGGAAACTTACCGTATGTACCTCGTATATATATATATATATATATATATATATATATATTAGCTACTTTGTCAAAATAGGTAGACCGATAAATTTTCTTCATAGTTAACTTATTAATTTAGCGTTAATTATGATTAAACATTCTTTACATATTTTGTCCTAATGGACGTCGTCGTAAAAAGAAAGAGTCCACGCCTTCTCTAATAAGGTCAAAACGAATCCTGTATAAATAAGAAAATTTTGCATTATTAATAAGATTACTTTATTGAATGTCTCAAAATTGTCTAATTTGTGGCGATGTTAACATTATCAATATTATTTGCATCTTCTCATCAGTGGAATTTGGCTGGTTTGGGTTAGCAGGTCTCCTCGAGTTAACGCCACTCTCCTCACTATTCTCGGCTAGTTATCAATATTTTCATCTTCACTCCTCATCTATTTACCCAACACCTCCCCTTTCTTCTTCTTCTTCTTCTTCTTCTTCTTCGTTTCTCCATTTTCTTCTTCTTTCTTTCTTTCTTTCTTTCTTTCTTTCTTTCTTCTTCTCCTTCGTCTTCTCCCCCTATCCGCCTTCACCTACCCTTCTTCATCTTCTTCATCTTTTCTATCCCTAAGCCATCTTCTTCTTCTTTCTTTCTTTCTTTCTTTCTACTTCTCCTTCGTCTTCTCCCCCTATTCGCCTTCACCTACCCTTCTTCATCTTCTTCATCTTTTTTATCCCTAAGCCTGCTTCTTCTTCTTCTTTCTTTCTTTCTTTCTTTCTTTTTTCTTTGTTTCTTCTTTTCCTTCATCTTCTACCCGTATCCGCGTTCACCTTCCCTTCTTCATCTTCTCTTTCCTTTCTAAGCCTTCTTCTTCTTCTTCTTCTTCTTCTTCTTCTTCTTCTTCTTCTTTTTCTTCTCATGTTCTTCCTCTTTCTCGTTTTCTTTTTCTTTTTCTCTACAGCTTCTTCTTCTAGTTTTTCTTTTTCCCCTCTTCCACTTCTTCTTCACTCTATTTTCTTCTTCTTTTTCTTCTTTTTTGTTCTTCTTCTTCTTTACAGCTTCTTCTTCTTCCTCTCTCCATTTTCTTCTTCTCTTTCTCCTTTCTTTCTTTCTTTCTTTCTTTATATCTTCTTCTCCTTCTTCTTCCCCTATCCTCCTTCACCTTCCCTTCTTCATCTGTTTTTTCCTCTCGAACCCATCTTCTTTTTCTTCTTCTTTTTCTTCTCTTCTTCTTCTTCTTCTTCTTCTTCTTCTTTTCGTGTTCTTTTTCCTCTCTCTCGCTTTCTTTTTTCTTCTTTACAGCGTCTTCTTCTTCAAATTCTTCTTTTTCTCTCCATTTCTGATCCATTTTCTTATTCTTATTCTTATTTTTTACAGCTTGTTTAGTGTCATATCCAGGACACTCGTTTGAGGTGTGGGAAGTTTTACCCCTCTGCAAGGATGCAGTTGCTATATTCTACAGCCCTAGCTGACTGGACCGCTTTCTTCGATTATTGAGAAGTTATCGACCATGATAAAACAAAACAGGAATGTCTTTCAAGTGGTATCCGTGTCAGTACTATTGTATGGTTGCACCACATGGACTTTAACAAAACGCTTGAAGAAAAGGTTAGGAGAGAACTGCACGAGTTCTGCATGTTACTTTCAACAAATCTTGATAGCAGCACTCCACAGAACAGCAGTTGTGCAGCCACTTACTTCCCATCTTGCAAACTATCTAAGACAGGCAAGAACATGTTAGGAACTGCAGAAGTAAGGACCGAACCCTTTAGTGACATTCTCCAATGGACGCCAACACATCGGCACACCAGTGTTGAGCGACCAGCAGAAGCTACATTTATCAGCTCTATGCTGACACTATGTACCATCTAAAGAACTTGCCAAGAGCGATTACCGATAAGTGTGACATCTGATGACGAGAAAGAATAAAAAGAATGCGTTTGGTTTTAGTTTAATAGCAGATAAAACTTTGTAAGTTATTTAATGCCAAAGCCATCCTTATGAACAGCAGTGATACAGTTTACCATATTAATGTGGAGGATAAGAGGGTTCATGCCTTTCCTAAGGCCATTAGTCCGTAAGTGATGGTAATAACACGACAAGAGTTCGAACTGGTTTACTTTGAGGTCACTGTGCATCATGTTACCCTCAATACCAAGTAAGTACTATTGTATGTTTGCACCGCTCGATGGGAAATATACCAGGATGCTGCGAGTTGTTTTAAGAAAAATCCTATGAAATAGTTGTACGGCCACTTATCTCCCATCTCACAAACCATCTAAGTTACCCAAGCAACACATGCAGGGCATTGATGGAGAAGCAAGGACGAACTCAAAAGCGATGTTTTCCAATGGACTCCTACACATGGACATACTAGAGTCGGCTGAACAGCAAAAACTTGCATTCCTTGGCTCCGGATGCTGTCTAAAGAACTTTATATATATATATATAAGTGAATAATGGAAAAGAATCCGACAATAAGGAAAAAATTGAAAAACATGATTGTTTTTTTAAATATGAACGCTGATTTATTGATTAAACGTAGGTTAATTCTCTGGATATATAATTTCCTCCCTTGTTTTGTATTTCATCAAACATCCATCGGTGATCTAACTATACTTGATAACGTCTTTTCTAAGCCCTGATGTGGGTTTATTAAAACCGAAACGTTGAAACGTCGACTTTCTTTCATATTAGATTCTTCATTTTGGATTACTTTGTTTTTCAATATTTCTCCATATTCTTGACCCGGAAATAAAAAAAAAATCACTAGACGCGGACGTCTTCACTTAAAGATTTTGAAAAGGAAACAATCCATGGTTTTTAACTGAATATGTTTATATATATATATATATATATATATACGTAAATGTGTGTGTGTGTGTGTGTGTGTGTATTGGCCAAGTGGGTAGAGCATTCAATTCCTGGTCGCGTCTCACCAAAGACTTTAAAAATGGTACTTGATACCTTCTTGCTTAACACTCAGCAATATAAGGTACGTATCAAGGGTAAAATGAAGCAACCCAGAGAAAGGAATAGTGCCTTCTCCTACACTTCAGTGTTGTAGCAATCGAAAATGAAGCCTTCTGCTTGCCCTCGACTAAAGTCACCAACTTTCCTTACTTTTATATATATATATATATATATACACACATATGTAAAAGCATACGTATATATACACACACAAACATGTATATATATATATATATATACACGCACACATATATGTGCGTGCATGTGTGTATATGTTTGTATCTACCCAACGAACAGGATGTGACACAAGGGCAATTTTTAAGCGGAGTACAACTGGTGGAATTCAGAGTTTTCCTTTTCCTAGACTGGTTGTCATACCAAGGCAAAAGGACCCAGTCTGTCCTCTTATCTATGCACAGTGGGTGCCGGGGTAGATTGACACATGCATTTCCCAAAATCGTTAGGGCGAAGTGAAACACAGACTTCCTCGTTCTGGATTTGAACCTGATTCCATTTCCAACGGCGAAAACGGTTGCACTTAATATGCCAATGTACAAACTTGGAGAGATGTTTATGAACCGTGCATCCAATGGAGGTTCGTCGGGAAACAAAGTGCGCATATATATATATATATATATATATATATATATATATATAATATCCAGTCAGCGTCCAAAGACAGTGGGTGTGGATTAGCTATGAAAAAGTTCTTTGCCTTTATCTTATTTAACTATCTTGGTCCTAATTAAAGTAAGAGGAATATCTAGGATGACAACAGCTGAAATAATTAACAAATATATTAGGAGTAAATGTAAAATATATATAGGATAGTCATTAGTTCTACGACCTTAGTCTGTTTGGAAAATCACACCTGCTACTGAACCCCCTACAAGTGCGCAAATTAGGATAGGTTGACCTACAGAGAAACTCCACTCCTGTTTCTTCATGCTTCTAGCACCTAACATTTTGACCCTCTCTGCCCTCAGCTGTGGATTTAGATAATTTGTGTCTTTATTTCTATTTTTATTTTTGTTTTTCATTTTTTATCTTTTTATTTTTATTTTTTTGAATCCGAACTGTAATTCCACATTTGATGTTCTGCAACTTCGAGAAAAGCATGTAAAAAGTCATCTGACGAGACAGAAGGTATAGTATTATTTTACGCCGAAATGAATTTATAATGACGATTTAACCAAGTTTGAGTTTCCATCAAATTGCACTATATATATATATATATATATGTATATATATATATATAGGTAATATTCGGTCAGGTTAAACCAGAGTTTGGAGTAATTCCCTCAGGACAAGAAAATCATTCAAGAGCTGAACATTTAAATTTTCCTGGTAGACTAAATTTCATCATCATCATCATGTCGCGCCGCCAGCGCGGATATCCCTGACCCTCTCTCGCCATTTCTCCCTATCATTCATCGCCTCCGGCAGGTCTTCAGGGTTACATCCTGTGTCCACACATAGTTGCTGTATGTAAGTTCGTGCTGGTCGTCCTACTTTTGCACATCCATATGTGGGGGTCCACAGGAGTACATCGCTTTTGAGCTCGTCCTTGCTTCTCCAGCAGTGTCCCGCGTGTCTGGTTCGTCTGACTTGTATAGTTTTCGTGATGGGGGGCAAGTGTCCGTATAGTTGGAGTCTCGTGGGGTGTTGTCGCCAGGACTTTTTTAATACTGCTCTCAACATTCTTGTGTAATTTCCGTCTAGTTTCCTCTCCAGCCGCTTCGTTAGCGTCTATGTGGTGCATCCATATAGCAGTATCGACACAACCGCTGCCTGGAAGAAACTGCGTTTCATTTTATCAGTTAGGTCCGACTTCCATATGATCGAGAGCCTATCGATAGCTGTCCATGCCTTCGTCAGTCGTGTGTCGATGTCTTTTTCGGTTGATGAGACGCTACTTCCTAGGTAGGTGAATTTGTCTACTAGTTTCAGAGAGGCTCCGTCTAGTGTGGCAATGTTGCCCGTTTGGTTGTAACACATATATTCAGTTTTGTTTGCATTGACATGGAGGCCAATGCCAGCTGCGGCTCGTTCCAGACTATGCAGTAGTGTCTCTGCTTGATTAGGCGTATTCGCTAGTAACGCCAAGTCATCAGCGTAGTCGGCGTCCGTGATTGTTTTTGCGGGGTACCTTTTGCTTCTTCTCTTAGTCAGCTCGAAGCCATTTTCTCTGATTTTGTCGATCGAAGTCCTAAGCACATAGTCTAGACAGATGATAAAGAGGTACGGGGCTAGTGTGTCTCCTTGTAGTACTCCTGCAACAATGTCGAAGTATTCCGTGTCTCCATCTGGTGAACGTACTTTCACTTTGGTGTTTCTGTAGAGAATCATTATCGCTGCTACTGTTTCTTTTGGTAGGCCGTATGCCAGTAGGATTTGCTCCATCTTCCCTCTGTGTATGGAATAGAAGGCCTTGGTAAAGTCGACAAATAGTAATGTCGCCTGTAAGTTTTTTGCCCGAACGCCTTCAAGGATTCTACGGATGGTCAGTATTTGTGAGGTTGTGGATCTATTTCTCCGGAAGCCGTTTTGGTTTTTCCTAAGGATGTTGTCTATTTTGGGTTCTATGCGGTTTCGTAGTAGGGCATTGTAGATTTTGGCTGCTATGGATGTAAGTGTTATCCCTCGGTAGTTCTTGGCTAGTCCGAGGTCGCCTTTTTTAGGGAATGGAAGGATGCATCCCTTCGTCCATCTTTCTATCCTATTTTGACTATAGACTGCGTTGCATTGCCGGAGCAGTATATTGTCGAATTGTCTAGTCTTCCACACTTCTGGGGGGATCTCGTCTAGCCCTGCTGCTTTCCTATTTTTAATTCTTCTGAGAACTGAGTCGAGTTCTTCTTTGGTGAAAGGACCTAGTTTAACGTCTAATTGCTTACTAATAATTCTGGTGATCGGTTCATCCGTTATTTCCGGTGGGTTTCCTAGTAGATTTTTGAAATGCTGTTCCCACAGTTTTACTCTTTCTTGTTGGCTTGCAGCTTTCAATTTTTCTTTGGCTGTGCTCTTCCTTCTACTTACTTCGTTTATTGTTTGCCAGGCTATCCTGGATTGTCTATCTTCCACCGAGTCTAAATTTAAACTATAAGAATTTAAAAACTTAGAAATAAATAGTGAAACCAGGAAAAAAAAACGTATCCAACATATACTCTAAAAAAATAGGTAGCTAATTAAATGGTATCGAAATTAATATAAGCATTAATATTTCTCTTAAAAGTTAATTATCGAACTTAACATGAAAAGAAAATAAACAAATAAATAAAAAAGTTAAATTACCGTAATTATAACAGACAGATGAAATTTGAAAAATTAAAATAAAATGGAAATTCAATAAAATGAGGAGGTAACTCCTAATTCCCGTCCCTCTACACCACATGTGTCTATTCTGGTCTAATTTTAATTAATTTTGATTTTAATTAATTATCCATTGGGTCTGAAGAAGTCCTGTATTAATTTTTTCTTCATGTTTTTGGTTCACACCAGAAACTGAAAATACAGGATGGAAATAAATTTATAATCTTGAATTAACCGGTCTTTGGGTTTTTTTCTTAAAGATATATATATATATATATATATATATATATATATATATATAGTCATGGTTTTCATTTTCATACTGTATCTTTCTGGGTTTTATCAAAGGTGAGAATTTGAAATGAAAACCAACTAGAATCATTTTTTTTTTCTGTTTTGTTTTTCTCTTGTTTTTTAGAGTTATTTTTTTCTTGTTTGTCTTTTTTTTTTTGTATGATTGCTAATTGAAACTTTCTCAAGAAAAAAAATGAAGCACAAGTTATAAGTATATAGACATTAGTTTATATATATACGTAAAAACTTCCTTCGCTTACGCTGAAGATGACGATATTCCCGCGGTAAGATATCCGACTGACGTAAAGTCAGCTGTGTTTCGATCCCAGCTTGAAGCATCTCACGTGTCTGACCACACTGAAGAGTTGTGATATAACAAAACAGTCTGTCTGTGGATGACAATATATATATATGGAGGTGCCCGTGGTGTAATGGTTATCGTCGTAGGAATTGGACACGACGATACGAGTTCAAATCCTGGACGAGAGTGATTGCATTTCACATAGCACTAATACCCTTGGGAAAGGTATGAATCCAATTATTCTCCCTCCAGCTATGGGTAAATAGTAGGACAGATTAGGTTCTTCAGCCTTGGTGAGGCAACTAGTCTAGGAGAAGGAAAACTCTGAATTGAAACCTGTTAAACTCCGCTTAAAAATGGACCTTGTGTCATATCCTGCCCGAGCGGAGGGGTTGGGTAAATATGATATATATATATATATATATATATATATATATATTGTCATATAAAGACAAAGGATATATATATATATCCTTTGTCTTTACAGAGCTACAGGATGTAGTCAAGAAGAAACGCCGGGAGCAATTGATGAGAGGGACAAAACAAAATGATGGGGCTCAAATCAAGGACGACAAATGATAATAAATATTACATTTATTAAAAGATAAAAAGATACGTCATAGGATCTGTAGTCATTTAGTCTCAAACATACACCAAAAATATCAAGAGGAACCCGGAAGTATATGTTCCAGATGTCTGTTCTTCATTTAAATGCTGCATGCTAAGTTGTTGATAACGTGTGCACATTTCTTCGGGGTGATCGGAGGTCCGGTGGGTGAGGAAGCTGTTGCTTTACAATCTTCACAAGTGCCATGAATTTCACAGTTCTTGACCAACTTGAAAATCTGACTCTTTTTTTTTTTATTTATTGTGGACTTTTTGTCCTCATCTTGGTAGGTTTTTTTTGGGGGGTTTTTTTTTGTTTCTTCTTTCACTACGTTTCGGCCAAATTTCACCTCTGGCCTTCTTCAGGTGATTTACCGCGACCTCGGATAGGAATGCTGAGTCTTGTAACCGTATCCCCAGTAATTACTGCCTTCTATAGTTGTTGTCTATCGCACCACGTTTTTGACCAATTTAACCGCTGGCCGGCTTGGATAGGATTTGAAACCGCTATATTCTGACAATGCTCACCTGGAACCGTAGAGACTCAACGCCTCTATCCGCTGCGCCACGGGCCCCGTAGAACTCGTGCAGTTCTCATCTAACCTTTTCTTCAAGCGTTTTGTTAAAGTCCATGTGGTGCAACCATACAATAGTACTGACACGGATACCACTTGAAAAACATTCCTGTTTTGTTTTATCATGGTCGATAACCTGTCAATAATCGAAGAAAGCGGCCCAGTCAGCTAGGGCTGTAGAATACAGCAACTGTATCCTTGCAGAGGGGTAAAACTCCCCTCACCTCAAACGAGTGTCCTGGATATGACACTAAACAAGCTGTGAAGAAGAAGAAGAAGAAGAAGAAGAAGAAGAAGAAGAAGAAGAAGAAGAAGAAGAATTTGAAGAATTTGAAGAATTTGGCCGAAACGTAGTGAAAGAAGAAACAACACAAAAAAGAATACCACGATGAGGACAAAAAGTCCGCAATAAATAAAAAAAAATTAATTCTCAGATTAAGAAGCCTCATCTCAAAAATGATTCCAATCTGACTCTTGTTTGGAAATGGTTTGAAATTTAACTTCCTTCAGTATCAAATACTACTTCGTAGTTGTTTGTGTATGTGTATATACTTTCGTGTTTTTGTTTTGTTTTTTTTTGTTTTTTGTTTTGTTTTTTTGTTTTTTGTTTTGCTTTTCTTTTTTTTTTTTCTTTTCTTTGTTTTGTTTTTTGTTTTTTCTCCTTTATTACTCTTTTCTCCGTAAATGATCTACGAATTTTATGCCGTATCAACTAAAACAAATTATCTTGAGAGCCTATTCATTTTAGATTATATATATATATATATATATATATATATATTTGGTTTGGTTCGTTTTGGTTTCTTTGTTTAATTGCATATCAACCTTCGTGGGTTATTCATTGCCAAAGACATCCTTGCTCACATCGATGTAGATATGCAAGCTATAATGAGACTTTGCCCTTAAACAAGCAGCGCTTTGGGAATTACCATCTTTCTAAAATAGATCAAAGTCAAGTTTACACGGCCAGCTCTATGTCGAATCTAATATCTTTTTTCCGGGTTACAAGATTCTTTTGTACACCTTGGCGGCTGCAATCTCAGTAAGAATTGATCCCTCGTTTCCGACATAAATCTAAGGGTCGAATTGCATGGCAGTGGAAGAATATTATTCGGGGACGTTTCGATGAAGTAAAACCGCCGGCTTATGAATATGCATATTTGTAGGCACACACACGTGCTTTGCTAATATGGTCATACAGCACATATATAGCAGATGCATAAGCGGCGAACAATAGCTGTTGTCATACTAGATACTCAGAGTCCAGTCATACTTCCCCGGCCTTGGCAGGGCCGTCTGGCATTCGTGCCGGATGGGGTATCGAACTAGTAGGACAGACTAGGTTCTTCAGCCTTGGTTAGGCAATTAGTCTAGGAGAAGGAAAACTCTGAATTCAAACCTGTTAAACTCCGCTTAAAAATTGACCTTGTGTCATATCCTGCCCGAGCGGAGGGGTTGGGTAAATAGTACCAACAGGGTTCGAGCCTCGGCTCGGGTCCGACCTTCCCCTCTCCTAAATCCCCACTATAATCGGCTTTCGGGTCATTGACCTAGTGTCGAGTCCTGTCTGGTGGGAGGCAGTGACAAATATCAAACTTACCTGGCCTTAGCTGTGTCGTCTGGCATTCGTGCCGGATGGGGTATCGAAATCAATGGCAGATTCGAGGCCGAAAGGTCTCCTGCTTCGGCTGGGCCACCTTCAGGTGGGCGAGCTGCAACATTGACACCTTTGTCCCTCTTGTATAGCACTGACCTTGCTGTCCAGTTTAGGCTATAAGCAGGCATACTTGCCTGGCCCAAGTTTTGGGTCCAAGACCAGCGAGGCTCATCAGGCCCACATTTCACTAAGAGGGTCGATGAGCAGCACAGACCAACAGGGTTCGAGCCTTGGCTTGTGCCCGACCTTCCCCTCCTCAAAATTCCTACTATAATCGGCTTTCGGGTCATTGACCTCGTGTCGATTACTGTCTCGTGGGAGGCAGCGATAAATATCATACTTACCTGGCTTTAGCTGTGTCATCTGGCATTCGTGCCAGATGGGGTATCGAAATCAATGGCAGATTTGAGGCTGAAAGGCTCTAGATTCGGCTGGGCCACTTTCAGGTGGGCGAGCTGCAACATTGACACCTTTGGGAGGCAGCGACAAATATCATACTCAGAGTCCAGTCATTAAGTAGATGTCACGCCGTATGCACCATCAACACTCCAGTTTGTCAAACTACAACTTATACTGCCGACCTCAGCCAACACAACACGAATAAGCCAGCAAAACCTTCGAAAATCGAGTGGGATCGGACAGAATCTTTCACCATCAAAACTAAACTTTGTGTCAATGAATCATACATTTTATCATATTTACCCAACCCCTCCGCTCGGGCAGGATATGACACAAGGTCAATTTTTTTTTAAGCGGAGTTTAACAGGTTTGAATTCAGAGTTTTCCTTCTCCCAGACTAGTTGCCTCACCAATAAATCATACATTTTATCTATCCTTTTATATTCTTAATCTACGTTTTGGAATGATTCCATCAATCTGGTCTTTGGACAGGGGTCAGCAACTCTCTGTCTGCGGGCTACATCTGGCCCTCGGGTGATTTTCGTTCGCCATGTCATCTTTCACTGGATTGACATTACATTACATTACAATTGACTTACAGTGCGATGAATCTTTGAAATTGAAATTTCAGTTCGAATCCACAGCTGACTTCTACAATAAATATAATATATTGCCAAGTGGGAAATATAAAATCATATTGTCTAATGCGAAACTGATTATATAATTATTTAGAAGTACACATGCTTGTAAACAACTTTTTCCCAAAATGAAATATACTAAAAGTCATTTAAGAACAAGGTTGTGTGACGACCACCAGGATGATGTTTTGATCCTGTTGTTGCAGAAAGAAAGAATTTCAAATTATTATTTATTGCGGGAATTATTTTGGCCGTTGAGGTTTTGAATTTATATATTTCGTCCAATGAGAATGATTCATGCCATTCTGCCCGGGTGACTCTCCCGGGCAATATAAAAGGCGATGTAACATTTCCTCGTCCTCTTTTCTTCACTGACTCTTCTTGACGATTCCAGCAGCTGTAACAGACCATCACAACATGAGATGAGCACATTCAACTTTTGGGCCAGTGTTCCTTTAGGAGTTCATTCTTTTATCATTTATTCATTCCTCCTAGACCCACTGGACCTCAAAACTTTACGGTTAGATGTTTAATTCTGGCTCTATCATTTGCAACTGTTTTCTTCCATGTACGAACTCACAGCACAAGGGCTCTTTTTTTTTCTTTTTTTTTGGGGGGGGGAGTCCTTAAACTTCTTGAAACTCATCAATATTCTCGCCCTCGTTCCTGTATTTTCTTTCTTCTTAATGTAATAGAGCAGACTACAATTTGCTCTTGTCGTTAAACTGTCATCGACAAATATTTCATCTGATATGGAGAAATTATCGCACAATAAGCAGGAAAAAGTGTCTCATTAAATTTCTAATCATTTCTAACCGTATTTCATTTGTAGCAAGGAATTTTTCTTTTTTTTCTCTTTTCTTTTTTTTCTT